>VYZX01023003.1:0-194782 GCA_013401335.1 Brachypteracias leptosomus
CGACGGCACCGCGGGGCATGGGGCCCGGCGGGCAGCGGGCAGGACTGGAGCTCTCGGCGTCGGTGTGAGCGCGGGGGACGCCGGCGGAGCGCTGCCCCCCTGCCACCACCACCCCCGCCCCCGGGGAGAGACCTTGCGCGGTGCCGCCCGGCCCGGCCCGGCTCGGATGCCGCCATGGGGAGCCGCTTCTCCAGCATCCCCGCGCTGCCCCGCGGCGGCCAGGGCCGCCTGCACCGCGCCCGCCACCACCACCTCAAAGGTACGACCGGCCCGCACCCCCGTCAGGGCGGGCACCTTGAGCACCCCGGGCACCGCCGGCGGGACGGGTACCCCCGGCAGGTCGAGCACCTGCAGTACCCCGGGGCACCCATGCAGCCTGGAGCGGGATGGGTGTTCTGAGCACCCTGAGGTGGGATGGGCACCCAGCAGGACACAAACCCTGGGCACCCCAGGGACCCCAAATTGGGATGAGATCCCTAGGCACTCACAGTACCCTGAGCACCCCACGCCAGTCGGGCATCCCGGGCGCCTCGGGACANCTTGACAGAGATGTGAAAGTGAGACTGAAGAGAAGGTCCTTTGTCCAATAAGACTTTTCAGGGGATAAATTACCCTGAAGTAAAGTGGGTAGGAGAAAAAACCCTGCAACACTGGTCAACCTATAGTAAACTTGCTGTGATGTACTAGGGAGGAATCTCTGGCTCATATTGCTGGAAGCAGGGGTTCAGACTAGCTGACAAAAAGTGGAAATACAAAGTGAGATCAAAGGCTTGACTATTATCTGTGCTAAATTCCTGCTAGATTTCTCTTGTAGATCAAAGGGCCATTTAAATGGGGAGGAGCTGATTCCCCTGGAAATAGCCTCTGCTCAGTACTGGCCTTTCATGTAAGCCCCAGCCTAGGAGTGAGATCTGTTCCTCTGGGATATGGCACAAATGTGCCCCTTGAAGCTTTCTGCTGTGGGAGGAAGCAGCCTTGGGGTTGCTGTAACATACACTTGGGGCTCAGCAGGCCCCACTGAGTTCCCCACTCAGGCCTGAATTAAAAGGAAATCAAATCCTCATCACCTAAGTATTGCAAGAATATAACTGATATTTGCATGCCAGAGCTCAACAGATGTGACCAGTATGTGTGAAATTCATATTTTCTAACCACCCTATTTATTCTCCTCTGTTAATAATTGTCTTCTTATTATTGACTTTGAGTATAGTTCGTAACGAATACATAAGCAGCACTTCGCAAAATGGCTGCTGAAAATGTAAGAGCTCTCTAGCTTCTGCTTGTCAGTACAGGATTCAGACCCTTACTGTGACCTCTGTTGCATAAACTGACAGACTTTGTTCATTAAAATGAAGCTTCCCAAAGGACTTTATTATCTAAAGAAAACAATTCTCTCACTTTTGCTCTTTTTCTTGCTCTTTCATATAGTGCAGTTACTGGATTTGTATGTATTTCACACAAGCAGCTTCAGAGAGAATGTAGCAACCCAGTGAAAGAAATAGAAAGTCAAAAGATGATAATACAAAAGCATGTCTAGAGGTTCTGGAAATCCCGTGAGAGGACAAAACGACTTCATCTATTGGGTGAAGACACTACACAATGCAAGGCTTGGAAGTTCAAATTAGCAAATTTAGAGTGGGACAATAAGCATACATTTTTAACTGTGAAGTCAATTGTTGCACTAAGCTCTCTTGAATATGAGATCTCTGCTATTCCATAATGCTTTCAAGTTGGGGTGCACATCTTCCTGCAAAAGCTGCTGTGGATGAGACCCAGATTGCTCCTGCAGCGGCAGGAATCATGGGGTGGAATTTTGTGTCCCCTGTTGCACCAAAGTGAGATGGTGTTGGATACTGCGGTCAGCGGTGGCCTCTGTGGAGCCACAATGACTGCTGGGGGAGACTTGCAGGGCACTGCAGCAGAGGAGTTTGTTAATTTTTAAGGCAGATAAATGAAACGGATTTTCTTGTTTTTATGGAAAGTGTCTTCTAAATAGGGCAGCATGGAAGAGCTCTGTGAAACTGCTTTGTGGAAAATTTAGTAAGTGGTTGCTACAGGGTGAGACATCTAAGCCTAGTAGCTGCAGAGCACGAGGAGGAAATGTCCATACAGTCTCCTGTGCCCTTCTCCCTCTTCTGAAAGTTTTCCCTTTGTGGCAAATGTGAAATACAATGTTGACTTTAAACAACCAATGGGGATGAGAGCGGAGCAGGACTGCAACAGGCTTTGTCAGGGCTTGTGGGACAAGAAAGAGTTTGAGTTATATAGTGTGGGATGCAGGTTTGGAAATAGCCCAGAGGTTCAGGGTATGAGAGGGCTGGATGAAGTGTCGAAGTGAGCATGGGCTAATTTCTACAGAAAAGGAGAAGGAGGCACAATGACAGGCTGGTGGATGCTGGCAGTCAGGGTTAACTAGAGATGGGAATCAATACTGTTGTCCTGCAGAAGGGAGCCTAGGCTTTCAAAAGCTTAGAAAAGCAAGTCTAGCAGCTTGATGCCACCAGAAGGAGGAACCTGCTGGGCTGCACAAGCATCAATCCAGGAGAAAGATTTTTCCATCAGTCTCCAGCATGGATGTCTGTGTATATACGAGGTACCGAAGTGTCATGTAAGTGCTTCTGTGGTTCTGCCTTGAAGATCAGGCAGCAGCTTCGGCTCCTGTGCATATCCTGTGCTGATGAATGGGAGAACTGCTAATGTAAAAGAAAATAAACAAAATTTTTCTGAAGCATCCAGTTGGCTGTACAAAGCATGTTTTCCCAATCTGTATGCTGTAGAGTCAGTGTGTCATGAAAGATGGACACTTCTTTCCTATCCTACTTGTAGAAAACAAGTATCTACATTTCCTGCAAAAGACCTAGGATTTAACTTTCTTGGGGAAGGAACACCAAATTGGATGATCAACTGTCATGATGACTTTTTGTTGACTTGTCTGAGTTTACATTTTATAAATGTTGATGAGGCTTTACATCTATAGATCTGTTCTCCCTCTTCATTTAAAGCTAGTATTTCTGGAAGCATCTTTGCAGACTGTACTGGCTAATGCTGTGAAATCTGTTGTCCTGTTAGACACAGAAACCCACAGGCAAGAAGTTGTTCACCTATGACTGGGAGCAGACTCTTGTCATCCTGTCCTATTTTAATTCATAATGCTGAACTTGCTTCTGTCCCATCTGAGTCTTACATCTTGGTTTCAGAGGTGACAAACCTTCCTGATGTAGTAGCTGCAGGGCATTTCGTTTTAGGGTGATACATACCACACCGAGAATACCATTGGCCAACTGTCATTCAGGCAATTCAAAATACATGAATTAGGAGATTAGCCCAACAATTAGGTGCTGTTAATACCTCCCAAGTGATCTTTTCTCCCTGCAGCATGCAGATATGTACCTTTCATGGATAGGTGTGGCTTTTTTTCCACATCTGTTGAAGTTCTGATGCCAGATATTTAGTTACAGCAAATCAAGCAATAGCTGATTTCTTTAGATCCTTCTTCAATATATAAGGCAAATAATTAGATTAATGGGTGTGTGAAATCAGCAGGATCCAGTCGATCAAACCTTGCTCATATGGCGTATCCCTATCCTCAAGCCTCTTTGCTGCTTTAAGTGCCACATATGTCAAATCAGCTTCTTCCCTCAGTTTCCCCATCTGGAGATGGAGGAAAACAGGAAGAACGAGGAAAGCATTCACTCCTTTGGATTACTGTTGAGATTAATGGTTCCAATGTGTAACACATGCTTAAGCCATCGTATGTCCAATTCCTTAGCACTCCCACACACATGCCAGTGAGTGGTTCAGGTTGCTGGGCTGTAGCCAAAAGGACCTGGGCAACGTCCACTCAGAGCTCTGTGTTTTATTCTGTAACACTCATTCCCTGGACCATGTCTCCTACTTTAAGCATCCTCTCAGGGTGTAAATCCTGACGTGTGTTTGCTTAAGTCTCTGGCAATGGTGGCTCAGGCTTTGTGAATTCCTGTTGCTGTGATTCTTAATAATTATACCTTATCTGTGGTTTCCTGGTTTCTTGTGTAACCCCTTGAGGGATTTTGTGCCTAGAAGGCACAAATGCAGGCTTTGCAAAGGGAATTTTTAACTACATTTGCTTCATTTCTGTGTAGCACTTCAGAGTTAGAGATCTTTGCAAAATACTCTGAGTCCTTAGATGTAAATGTGCACATCTGATCTTTCCTTCACAGTCTGAAAGCAGCCCTGTGTACCAAATCTAGCAGTCTGTTCAGCCATCCTTCTCCAGCAACCTTTTTGCATGTGGATGCTACCCTCCAGCCATCTCACAGATCCTCCTCTCTTTCCTCTTTCATACATGCCTGAGCTGAACAGCTGGAGCTCATCCTTGCACCCAGCATTCGGGTGGAGAATTCATGGGTGGTGTCACGACTTAAGGAAGTAGATGTTGTTCAGTGAGCAGACATGACTGTTCAGTGCCTTTCTCCTTGTGTTTCTTCATAATGTTAACTGTGATATTAGCACCTTTCCTGGAACTGATGCTTGTTTCAGATGAAGTTCATGGACTGACTACATTATCTCCATCACCTTCTAAGCACAAATTACAAATGGGTAGTACACATAAATACAGAAGGTGGAGAGGAATGATAATTCAGTGCAAACTCATCCTGCTCTACCACACAGTATGGTCTCTTGATCAGATCCCCACTACCTGACAGGATCGATACCAAGAAATTGCAAGTCCTTAATTAGCCAATTCAATTGATATCACTAATACTAAGAAACAAGGAATGTTCTGACTTACTGGCACAAAATCCTTGCAGTTTTGGCAAGCTATTTCAATGTTCCCTGTTGCTACAGCACAGGAAAAAGGCAAAACCCCAGAGTCAGTGTGATCTTGTTTTGTCTATCAAGGGCCCCTGTGATCACAGAGCGTATTTCTCACTCTGCTCAACATTTTCTGCAGGAAGACCTGACATAAGCTGGCAAGAACAGCAAGCAGCCCCTCCTTCTCAATCCTTCTTCAGCCAGTGTCAGGAGCAAATTCCAAGACTCTTGGATAAAGTGAACCAAGATATGATCACAGCAAGCCCTGGTGCTGTTTTGCATTCCTCCCCATGGTGTTAACTGCAGGCTGTGGTGTCAGGCGAAGTGAAGCCCATCCCTTGCAGACACTGAACATGTTGCTAAGGCAGATCTAATCAGCTTCCTCCTTTCACTGAGGTAACTATTGGTTCTCCAAGGTGAAAAGGGAGCTGGTTGAGCACATAATCTATCAGCCATGTGGGGTATAGTTTAATATTCACACTATGGTACCAAGATTAAATTCATGCCTGTTGTCTAAAACTCCAAGTGGGTTCAGTGAAAGCAGAAAGCACTTGGTGCTTCTGGGAGTAGGTCTACCACACGGTGAGCTATCACACGAGGCATAGTTAGGAGCATGCATGAGGCACGCGTGAGTGCCTGTAATTTAGTGGATGACCGCACAGAAATATTCTCTGTGCTATTACATGGATGTCCCCTATGCCTCTAGCCCAAAACTTTGGTATCTTTTGTTTTTCAAGATCTCTTTTATACAATGGAATGATGCCTCTTTCCGTTATTATTTGCCTTATGCTGACAACTCTTTCTACCACATAAAATATGAAACTTCCCAGAAAAGTGTCAGTCCTTACTCAAGGCCTCTTACAATTCAAGGACAAGCACAGAGCAAATTAGAGAAAAGGAATTGAGAAATAACAGGATTTTTTTTTGTTGGTTGCAGACAATCAGTTTCAGCAGAATGAAAGGCATTGTATGATGAGGAGCTGAAGCTGCCCATCTAAGGGCCATTCCAGTCCTGTTTCTTTGTGGGCTCACTGTAATGGCTGGAAATATAATGTTCACAAAGGATATAAATAAAGATGTGACTCAGTTTCACTTAATCTCTGTCTCACCTCTACTCATGAGCTTCCTGCCTGTGGAGTCAGCTGATGAACTTATCATGGGGCCAGAGCAGGACCTGATATATTGGCAGCACTGAACATCGAGAGGCTCTTGTTTGACCAGTAGTTCAAGCCCTGCACTACCATGGCAGCACTCTGACTGGCATGATCATACCTTTCTGCTTCTGAGAGAATAAGAAAGAATGTGAAAACATGGTGCACATCTCACCCATATTACAGTCCAAGGCTGGGCAGGACGGTAACGGTTCCTGAGCCCGGCCTCCTGCATCACATGCACAAAAAGAATCATGATTTCAGCATCAGGTTTTTTTCAAGATTTTCATTTTTTCTTATTGAGTCTTATTATTTAAGCTCTGAAGGGTTCCCCTTCTCCTCTGAAAGTTATGTACTTGAGTGGTTTCAGAGAACAGTGAGGATATTGTGGTAGTAACTGTTTTCAAAGTGAAAATGTTCACATGTGGTCCCTGACCAGGAAGAGATTTACTTACAATTACTAGGAGGAGGGAGAGGGTAGGGTGAAGGTGGATGGATAGATGGACATAATCACCTTTTGGAAGGAAGTTGAACATTAAATTTTTGTTCAACAGAAGGAAGGAAAAAGATATTTTAGAAACCTGACATAGCTGAACTGAAGTTGCCCTCAGTCTTCAGCATTTGCTGAAACCCCAGTTGTCTGCAAGTATGTGTATCTCCAGAACCTGCAGACCTCTTTAAAGAAAAGGGTAATGTAAATATGCGATAGACCAGCATCAGCTGGGGATTTATTTTAGTGTGGTACCAGCTGAACTCCTCCAGATCCTGGGTTGTACTCATCACAGCAGAAATCCCCATATGGCTGAGGTGCTGCTGAGGTGAGAACAAGGGGAACCTTACCACCCTGTATGGTCCTGACTGCTTTTCTGGAGTAGCTCACTGGCCTGGGTGGCTCCAGAGTGGGCATGGCAGAGAGGAGCCCCACATCTGGTGGTGAACAGGCATGGTATTAACACAGTACCTTCTCTCTCATATGGCAAGAGAGAGACATGTGAGTATGGCTTGTGTAGGCATGAGTGAGTTTGTGTCTACAGCAGGGATGCTCATGAATACGCAGCTGTGCTCATCTCTGCATGGAGGGCTCCAACCACACAGGGCAGTCCCAGCTTGTGTGGTGTGTGTTTATATCGCAGCAGCTTTCAGAAGCCACATGTGCAGGCAGTGCCTCATGCTAGTGCTTCACCAGTGAAAGCTCCTGACTCTTCGTAGGAGAGCTGGCAGTGAAGTGCTTCCCTTCACCCCATTTCTACCCTACCTCACTTCCCTGAGTTTGGTTCCTCACTGCTTTGAGCCACCAGGGTGAGTAAAGTGGCAGGTGCAGGCACCCACCCAACTTGCTGGGTAGATTTGCAGTTAAGGACCTAGCGCCCTATCTGCCTTCTTGTCCATCTGCCCCAGGGCTGGAGAAGGAGCTGCTTGCCCATCTGCTTTGCCTTCCCCTGAGTGCTGCTCTGACATATTTACATCTGTAAGAATCCTAATTGCTTCAGGACTGTCACATCCCAGCACAGCACGTCTGCTTGGGTGGATGTTCATGCATGATGCAGCTCCTTTGAGGGGCCTGGATTCTGGGGTCAGCCGCAAATTTCCTCGCTGGGAGGGGCTGGGCTGGCCCTGGGGCAGTGGGTTTCAGGCCAGCAGGTGTGAAGGAGGTCCAGCCCAGCACCGTCCCAGGGAGGCTGGAGGTGCCCCACTCCACAAGGTTCTTTCCCCGTGGGCTGGGGAGGTGAATGATGTTCCTGACCCCGCGGCTGCCCCTCGGGTTGTGCCCTCCTGGGCATGCCTGTGGCTCAGGGGCAGCTTGAGCTGCAGGGCGCTCCAGAGGAAGGCTGGCCGCGCTGGCTGCCGAGACCCCGGGGAGGCGGGACGACCCGGCGCTTGGTCCGTGTGCCCGGGACCGAGCTGGGAGGCGGGGGGAGTGGGGGAGGGTCCCGCGTGTCCCTACCTGTCGCGCCAGCGGTGGCACATCTGGGCGGTGCGCGGTAACACCCCCCCCCTCGGGGCGGAACAACTGTCTCCATGGCGACCGGGCGCGNGGGGGACGCCGGCGGAGCGCTGCCCCCCTGCCACCACCACCCCCGCCCCCGGGGAGAGACCTTGCGCGGTGCCGCCCGGCCCGGCCCGGCTCGGATGCCGCCATGGGGAGCCGCTTCTCCAGCATCCCCGCGCTGCCCCGCGGCGGCCAGGGCCGCCTGCACCGCGCCCGCCACCACCACCTCAAAGGTACGACCGGCCCGCACCCCCGTCAGGGCGGGCACCTTGAGCACCCCGGGCACCGCCGGCGGGACGGGTACCCCCGGCAGGTCGAGCACCTGCAGTACCCCGGGGCACCCATGCAGCCTGGAGCGGGATGGGTGTTCTGAGCACCCTGAGGTGGGATGGGCACCCAGCAGGACACAAACCCTGGGCACCCCAGGGACCCCAAATTGGGATGAGATCCCTAGGCACTCACAGTACCCTGAGCACCCCACGCCAGTCGGGCATCCCGGGCGCCTCGGGACAGTTTGAGCTCCCTGGGCACCCCGGGGTGGGATGGCTCCATGCCTGGCACCCCATGGGCTCTGGCGGTGTGGCCCCCCCTGCCCTGCTCCCGGCCCTGCTGCTTCCTCCCCAGCAGCGCTCTATGGATGGCTGATCGGGGCACAGGTGTCCCCGGGCAGGGGCACCCCGGGAAAGCAAGGGACAACATGTTGGAGGAGTTGGACCATCAGAGCTTCCCCAGGTGTTTCTCAGTGAAGGAAAGCTTTGCTTTGCCTTGTTCTGGGCTCTCCAGGATTGTGTTTGTGTGTGTGGGACTGTCAGTTCTGTTTGGAGGAGGGCTGGGGGTATTTGGGGCTCCTTATCCAGCTTATGTGCTTATTGCTTATGTGGTTATTCTGTTCCTCATAAGGACAGAATCCTTTTTCTGAAATCCTGGGGCACTGTCAGGACCAAATGGGATGGGGATGACTTCCGTAAGGCAAGCAGGAGTAACTGCCCAAGGTCTTCTCTGTCCCTGCCCCTTTTTGCCCCCTTTTTTGTAATCTGGGAGGGTGGTAGCAGAAAATAACTCATCATTCTTTAAAGAGATTTTCTTGGGCAGCAGTACACACTGTATGTGTTCAACACTACCAGGGTACCTCTTCACCAAGCACATTTTCACAGCAAAAGGTGCTGAATGGTAGGGGTAGAGGATGTCAGACATCTCTCTGTAAGCAGGGAATGAGGGAAGGTGCTGCTCCCACAACCATTTCACGTGTTCAAAACTTGTTGCAGCTCCCCCAGTGTGTGCAGAATTTGCAGCCACCAGCAAGGAAAATAGATATTGCTGTTCACCCTCATTTTTACTGAGCTTTCAGATACTTCTTTGGCATGGTCTAGGGGAGTGGAAATGGTTAATGATGAGCTGGGCAACTGGTTGTTATGCTGAAGGATTTTCTGATACTTGTATTGTTCTTCTGCTACACCTCTCTGCTCCTTTCTTCTGTACTTGGATGATTCAGAACAGTTGTGTGAACTGAAGGTGATCATATCATGGCTTTTTTAATGGCCATGCAGGGAGATGGTTGGAATGCTTACTGCTCTGTCATGGACAATGTCAGTCAGAAACTCAGCCCAGACAATGGCTGTACTCAAAATTAGACTAGCAAGGAGGGTGATGTTGAACCCTGAACGGTGAACCGTCGTCCTCTATCAATGCAAACATGAAGGCACACAAGATGCTGTACTAGTTGGTATGCAATTGTAAACTGCCAGGGAGGATTTGTCTCTTAAGAATCATGCTGTCAGCTGGAAATCTTTCTGGAGCAACCTTAAGCAGATAAGAACTTATAAACTGGAGCCAGAAGGGACACTGCCACTTAATCCATTATCAGTGGCTTACGTGAGACTTTGAAGATGCTCTGTATGAATCACCTGATTTTGCGGGTATGTGGGGTGTATGTTAGCGGCACTTTGTTTCTTTCTTTCTTTCTTCCTTCCTTTAATTTCCATTTTAATTAAATTTGTACCTGTGCTGAGATAGCAAGCAGAAATATTCTCAAGACTGTAATGTAGCAGACCACTGACATAATTTAGATTTGAAGTAAAGAGTTAACAAGGCATTGTCTTTGTAGTAAAAAAAAAGCAACTGCCAGGGACAATATGTGCCTTTTCTGTCTTTTTTTTTGAAACCAGACTGCCTCAGGTCTTACATTTAAATGCAGAATAAACAAGTCTGATTGCATCTGACAGGTTCCTCTAAAATGGTCTGGAGGCATAGCAGTGAAAGTATGAATGTCACACAGTTTTGTTACATATCTGCCATTTAACATTTTCTAAAGTGTATTTTAATTGAAGGTCCCCAGTCGTTCTTCCCTCAGTGTCTGGCTCAGGGTTAGGGATACTGAACTTTGATAATTTGACCACCATCTAGTACTTCCCTTCTGCAATGACCTCTTCCTAACCTGGTGCCAGGAATGATTTAGGATCATTCTTCCTAAAGAAGGCTCATTCTTGCTATGATTGCATTCAGTTTCACAAGGTGGTCTGAGGACTCTGAAGTTTGTCCCTGAACCTTACAAGTTCATCTCTGCTATGTAAGAAATAAGACCTCTGTACATAGTAGACCTGTTGACCACATGTGCTGAAAATTTTTAGGCCTTTCTGTTAGTCCTGCTAAAAATGGTCACCTTTAGTAAAGTAGATCTTCTGAAGACCATTTGGTTCTTCTGGAGGTATTGAAGGTATAACACAGAAATATTGTTGAAGACTGGCATGGTTTGCAGAATACTTGGTTTGCTTTTGATAGCCATGCCTAAGAATGAAAGCACCCAACTTGATTCTCAGACTTCAGCTGCAGCTTTAAAACTAGGTAGCTGAAATAGGCAGGTCTTTACTGAAGGTGCCTGCGAGAGTAAACCTGGAATCTTGGACTGATGATTTTAGAGTTGCTTTCAGATTAGGAAAATACTTTAAGATCTGGTATTTTCAGCCCTTTATGAAGGACTTCACATTGCTCTTCACTAGAAAGTGCTAGAATTAGCAGAATAGGAATTACATATTCCAAAGCAGTATGTCACACCTAGATT
The DNA here is from genome assembly GCA_013401335.1 of Brachypteracias leptosomus. Lineage (NCBI taxonomy): Eukaryota > Metazoa > Chordata > Aves > Coraciiformes > Brachypteraciidae > Brachypteracias > Brachypteracias leptosomus. The sequence goes on from VYZX01023003.1 coordinate 10,994, forward strand.
GTTAATCCCATTTTTGGTGTCACAGTTGTGCCTGCAGGTTTTGTCCACTTTGTAGAGAGTGAAAACTGTAGTCAGTGGAAACAGAAGTCCTCCAGGTCTTCCAGGACCACAGCTTATCAGATACCATGGTCCTGATGTGACTGTTAAAGTCATGGCCAGTGGTTGGAAGGAGGTTGTCAGTGATATCATGATGGGGAGGTTGAGGTGAGATTATTTTCAGCATTTCTGTGAGTATTTCCCTTCCTGTAACCCAGATGTGGCTGTTTCTCTGAGGTGACGGAAAGTGATCCATTGTGTACTTTCCTAATGCTGAGCAAAAGATTATCTGGTAAGAATCTCCTTAACGATGCAGCCAGATAAACTCCAGGAAACTTTTGCTGTCTGCCCTCTCTGAAATGTGGTTTGCTATAACTATCAAATAAGGTGCGTAAGGCGTTTTGGAGTAGAACCAAGTGGGAAAACTCCAACCATATCTGACATCCTGGATTCTGTGATGAAAAAGATCAACCTTTGCATCAGTGGCTCTGTGTACTGTTTATCTACTAGTGCCAGGGTAGTCCGGCTTGAACTGTTCCAACCAAGGAGACTTCTATTGTTTTCTAAGATATACATTCCCAGTTCAACCCACTTCCCTGCTCCAGGGTTCTTCCAAGACAGTCTATTCAATCTCCTCTCTTAATTCTCATTTTTAATCCCAGTGTAGCTCAGTAAATTACCCTCGTTGCCTAGTGTTACATCTTCTTAATCTCTGTTGCTGTTGCATTCCTTCCTTAGCTACTGCTCAATCTTGCTGGATGTGTTTAACTCTTCCTATGGTGATGTGTGGGCTGTGTACTCTGTTAGGGTTGTTGTGTAGTTCTCATATTTGCTGGTCCAGGATGCTAGAAATGCATTTTTTTCTAGTCCTCGAGCCAGAGGTGAGGCATAGGACCTGAATGCCACCCCTCTGTGGGCAAGTGGCTCTTTATTCTCACTTGTCTCCGTATCCTCAGCTTCAAGAAGGCTTAGCCATTTCTGTGGACATCAGATCAATATTACATTGTAAAAGCTAAGAAGTATTACTGTCTCCTCTCTTAAATCCTCTCCTGCAGCCTCCTGCTCGGGTTTGCTGCTCTTTCCTGAGCACCCTCTTGCCTTGAAAGGTAGATTTTCACAGTGAGTGACAGCAAGCAGGATTTCTTCCTGTCAGTTTTCTCACAGATTAATGCACCCATGATATTTATGTAGAAGTATGGATGCGCTATATTACAGAGACAGCACGATCTAGTCAGAGTTCCTCTTTTCAGAAGTGGCTGATTACTCATGGTTTATTCTTTATTATTTATATTACAGTGGCATCTGGAGGCTCCCATTGAGATCTGAGTCACGTTGTGTTGGGTGCTTCCACGATCCCCTGTACTTACTGCTCATTCATATAAAATTGCTCTTGTTTATGAGCCTGGATGATCTCCGTGGGATGATTTGGCATTTATATCTCCAGAGTATCACATGAAGCAGGCTGGCACCTTGGCACGATAGTTCTTCTTAGTCCCTTCTTTTGCTAGGAAACCTGAAGTCAGAGTCAGCAGCAGTTTGCTGAAGGGTGTGACTCTGCAAGTCTCCAGAAACGCAGCCTGTTTGGTAGCAGTTCACCAATGAGGCAGAGCCTTTGCTGCTTTTCCTGGCTCACAGGGGATACCAGTCATGATTATACAGTCCTTGCCTGCATTTTTGCAGTTGCTGTCTCAAACTTTATATCCCACTGACACATAAATACATTGGACTTTTTTCTCCTTTCACTAGTATTTTATGAGCTTCTGAAATACTTGTAGAAGATAGTAATCTGTCTGTTGCAGGCATTTCAATAACTGTATGTTGTTGATAGAAAAGACTGTCCTGCTGCCAGCTCCATTTTGTGCACTTGCTAGATAAAACTAAGTGGGAGTAAAAGGACATCAGCAGCTGATGATCAAGTGGATTAGAAGTTGGGGTGCAAGCAGTGCACCAAGGGAATGCCAATAGTGATGCCGTTAGATAACCTCAGCTCCCATTGCTGTCATAATTGATTCTTCTTTGAAGTACTATATCATTTTCTTCCAGCCTTAGAAAGTCAGAAATTTCATCATTCAAGGCTTTGAAGGATGTCTCTTGCTTTCTGTCCTGCTTCATTCTGTCCTAGGTTGTTCTTGTTTCCTGCTGATCTATCAGTGTGTCTGGGTTGTTAAGTTTTTCCTGCCTGAAGTTCTCAGGTTTATATGACCTTCTCCTGAGCACTAGATTTTTTCCCAAGCTGCTGAACTTTGATTTATTGCATTTAAACGGCCTAAAATTTCCCAGTGCTCCAAACACAGCAATTTATTGATCTTACTTTTCTGTTCCCATCATCCTTTTTGTAAGGTGCTGAAGCCTCTTGGTGGAGGTGATGCTGCAGCTCGTCAGGAATTTCCCAGGAAATCATATGGTGCTTTGCCAACAGGTGATGCTTAGTATTTCTCAAGGGCAAGAAAGGTTACTTTTGAAAACCATCAGGACTCAAAACATCAGTGGGGTGATTGAGCTGAAAATGTTAGTCCAAGGCTCAGTAGCAGTTAACAATAAACAAATGAAATGCTAGAAATTATAGGGAAAGCCAAACAGAAGAAAATAGAGGCCACTATTAAGTTGTATAAATCTGAATATTGTGTGTAGTTCTGGTTCTTCCCCTTCCACCATCTTAAAAAAAAGTACAGGAGAACTAGAAGAGATTCAGAGAAGGGCTGCAGGAATAGTCAAAAGTCTGAATTAATTTCATATAAGGAATGATTGAATAAATTAGGGCTCCTGTCTCTAGAAAAAAGGACAACTGGGATGAGAAATGACTGATGTGTAGAGACAGGGCAAAGCTCCACCCCTCAGTGTATCTTCAAATACAAGAATTAGGAGGACATCAGATGAAGTGGGTAGATTCCAGCTCCTTTTGAGCAAAAGGAAGTTGTAGCCATCTGCAGTGGCTAGTAGCTCTATAAAGCTCATTAACAGTGGATGTTATGGATGCTAAAATGGGTCTAGTTTTATGGGAGATTGGAGGAGGTAATGAAAGAGAAATCTTTTGAAGTTACATACTTTGCTCCATACAAAGACCACAAACTCACCCTAATTGTATGGTCTAGGGGTCAGGGAGATGTTGGGATGAAGGCTGGACTTGATGATCCTAGAGGTCTTTTCCAGGCAAAATTATTCTATGACTTCCCAAGGGTGTCTTCCTAAGGGTGCACATGTTCAGCAGATAAGGATAATGCTGAAATGAGAACTTAAAATTTCTCCATACCAGTGATAGGTGGAGCTGGGTTGTTCAGACATTGCAGTGATGGATGAAGGGATAGAGCCTGATTGATGTTCGCTGGTCTCTAGATGGATCCATTTTCTTTTTCATGAACATATCTGCCTGGGTGTTTACAGAGTGGTTCATTGCCATGGCAGGCTCGAAGTCATGTACAGAACATCTAGGCTTTATTTGGGAAAGAGTAGAGATTGTGACAAGGTCCCATCACATCTTTCTTGGATGAGGCTGTGCCTCCTGCACCCTGTGGTTTTGAATAATAAAGGTGCTTTTGCATTTGTGGACTCTTTTGGAGTGAAAGAAAGCAGATTCACTTTGCTTACATTAACCTCTCAAGTGACAAGGGTCTAAGTAGCCCCCACTTAATTTTGTTTCCTAGACTATTGAAATAGCAGCTTTTGTGGATATCCCTGTATCTAGGAAGGTTTCTAATATAGAGGCTTGGAAGATTTCAGGTTTGGCAGCTGTTCTTACCTACTGCAGCTAGGATAATTGCAGGAACCAGCTATTTCTGCATCGCTGAAATTGTTGCCCGTGGCAAGTACATAAGTACATGTTGTTTTACTTACGGTGCATACCTTCATGGTGGCTACTTATTCCAAGCTGGGGATCCACATGTGCTCTGACTTGGTCTGCCTTGAAATTTTAGAACATCTGAGAATCCATTTCTGAACTGTCCTGAGGTGTGGGGTCTGCAATGCCTGTGTTTCTGTATTGTCTCTATCCAGAAATGGTTGATCTAAGATTAACCTTAATCACAGCACTGTGCAGGTGCTCAGTGCTGTGCTGTGAACTGCCAAATCCCAAAGTAGTTTCTTACTTTAATCACAGCACTGTGCAGGTGCTCAGTGCTGTGCTGTGAACTGCCAAATCCCAAAGTAGTTTCTTACTTTAATCACAGCACTGTGCAGGTGCCTAGTTCTGTGCCACAGATTGACAAATCCCGAAGTAGTTTTGGGGACAAAAGCTGAATTTTAACTGAAACTTGGGCTCTGGCAATGATTGGTTTCTGCTGTGACTGTCATGTATATACACAAACCTGAGCTACCTTTTAATCTAGCTAACTTGGGTATTGGTAGCTGTGTAGCTGGAGAAGAGGGCAGACACTTGGATATTTACTCATACTAAGGTCTGGGTTGGTGCAACTATGTGGTTAAGATTGGGGTGGGATAGGTTTTCATCTCCATTGATTCTTGGGGATTTCCAGCTGATAAAAGCATGTTGTATATAAGATTCTAATTCATGTTTACACTACTGGTTTTTTGGCCTTTCAGTTACAGGATTGGATTGTGTTTTAAAATCAGAGGGCCATGGTGGTATTATGTTTATACAATTTTCCATTAGTCCACCTTGGTTCAATTCTTTGCTGAAGCATAGGGAAGGATTCTTAGCTCTCAGAAAACTGTCAGATTAAACCTCAGAGCTATTTTATGCAAAACTCGTAATGTAAAATGTTAATGTTAAAAAGTAAATGTTAATAGTTCTCAGCCAGCCTCAGAGATAAAATACCATGCAGGTTTTTTAGTTTTAAAAAACCAAACTTAATGCAAACATTTTTTTTTTTAACCAGTAATACAGTTTTAGACAAAATAAATTCTGAAGTATTGGCATTGTTTGCAGAGTCTCCTTCCTCTCTTTGTTCCTTTGTATTCAGTATTTGGGTTTCACAGTGGTAACACTGACACCTCCAGATATTCCTCCATTTGCAAGTGTACACACGTGCACAAGCATATACAGGGATTCCCTATTGACTATTGATCGCATTATTTTTATGATACAGCCAGAACACATCCTATATCTAGCATCAGGACTGGAGAAGACTGATTCAGCAAAGCAATGGCTGGGGAGCTCCATAAGTAGCCAGTGCCAGAGTCAGTAACTAGCCAGTGAGGTAGCACAGAAGGAGCCTGGATTCTGAAGAGACAAGGGACCATGGGATGGTGAACAGAGCTGGAAATCTGGGATCCTTTGTTCCAGTGGAATTAATCAGGGACACTTTTAAGGCATTGGTTTCTTACTTGGGGAGCTAAATGAGAGCATGAATGTCTTTGCAAGCAGCCCCTGTCTGGACATCTCTCTGGCTTCACCCTACTTGAAAGCTGTAGCTCACACCCTGACCCAGTCAGAAGAAACGTAATCATGTTATGCTTGATTCATTCTAATTTACATTGACTTCCCATATGTCAACATACGATTTAAAAACCCCATGGATCATCTTTTATCCTCTGTTAGGCATAAGCTCTGCTTGATTTCCCTTTAACTGCTACTTGGATGGAGACGTGACTCTGTTTTGTGCTCTGCTGCTCATCAACACCATCTAATGTAAAGCTTAGTGTTAGAGTCTTAACTTGCTACTGGACAGGCTTTTGCCAAATAAGCCAAGCACTGTAGATCCAGAGCTTATTTACCATCCAGATTCCAACTCTTCATCAGAAGGTTAGTTCACATCTCCTCCTTAAGGGATACTTGTTTAATATAGCATTTAATTGCATTGGTATTACTCAGAATTTCTTTGATTTGAGCAACTGGTGCCGCTGTGTTTTTAAATAAGTATCTATCTATCTTGCATGATTGTTTTTGACCTTGATGAATGCCTGTTTTTGGTACTTAACAAGTATTTACTAGGTAGGATGGGAAGAGATGGTTTCCCATAGAAATATTGAGTCACTGTGGGATACAAATAACTGCAAAATGTTGCAAACAGAATCTGTGTATTACATGAGTGAGTCACTTGAATAGATGTGATAAAAAATGGAAAAGAGAAAATGTGTCTCACTGATTAATTATGTTGCAGCATTTCAGCAAATACAGAAAGAGGAGAATGAGTTGAAATAATTTTCTTTCTTCATTAAAATTGCAGTAAACACATTATAGAGGACCTGGGTAACCTCTGATGTTACTGCTAGATGTCTACATTCCCACTCCCATCTCTATATACCATTTAGTGTACCTGTATTAGTGGTACAACCCTTCAATAATTACATCCCTTAACAGGCATAAAATAAAATAAAGGTGCAAAAAGTTCTCCCGATTTAAGTCTACTAATACCTTTTGTTTTAAAAGGCTTAGAGTTGAGATGCCAAGTGATAAGTACTGACAGCTGAGAGCTTTGCTTCTCCACTTGAAATCTGCCCTGCATTGGTTGTAGCAGAAAGTTCTCACCATCTGCTGGATGCCTCATGGCCTGGGGAGGTCATCTGGTGTTCAGTGCATTTCCTTTGGACAGTTGTTCTCAGACGCTATTGGCATGCACTGGAGGACCTAGCAGAGAGATTAAAAAGCAGCTTGAGGTTTCTACCAGAGAAGTCCTGCAGGTGGGACCTGTAGCAGGGAATGGAGTGAGCTCTGGTTGCTCTTGCCCGTGCCTTATGTACTTGGTGGCTGAGCAGACACTATCAGTCTCAAGTTGTCAGTCCAACACAAAGCCTGGGAGGAAAACTTACTGAGCAATGGGTGGGAACAGAGACTGAGGGTAAACTCCCAATTTGGAAATCGTCATGCTATGCTACATCCATTATTAATAACCCCACTGTGAAAGAAAAAATGCTTTGCTGCAGATGAAGCTGTGACACAGGGAAGTGGCAGGCAAAATTGAAATTTCATACTTGCCATGGTCTTACAATAAAGGTTTTGTGATACACACCCAGCAATGCCGCTATAAATAGTCTCATTATCTAATCTTCCAACTCGGAGTATGACAGAAGATTACAAGCAGGAAAACAGTTCGGTGTAGCTTTTAGCCATGTTCCCACTGCTTCCCTTGCTTCTGCTGGAGTGTTATTGCTGTGCTCCTTGTAACTCATGTGGAGACACATTATTCAGAAGTACAGAATGTCACTAGGAGGAGGAAAGTTCAGATAAAACCCAGAAGATTTATGACATAGTTTAGATAAGACCTTGTAGGAACTGAGATGGGGGAAGTACTGATAATTTGCAGTCCAGCTGTGTTTCTTAGGGTGTGGTGAGAACTTCTTCATGCCAACTCCATTGGGCCAGATATAGAGTGGGACATGTTTTAATAAGGTGCTTTACATGCTTGATTGCAGAGGGAACACTTTTGCTAATAAATAATCCAGACACATCACACACTGTGGGCTCTGTCTACATAGGTTTAGGACCTGATCCAAAACCAACAGAAAGTCCTTAGAAAATTTCATGGAAGCATAGCTAGCACAGAGAAAACCTCTTTTCCCTTTTGGTCTTATTTACCATTGAAGAAGGAGGAGTTGGCTGATGGCAAGGATGACACCTCCTTTCCTCCCCTTTCTCTGCCTTGCTGGTGATGCAAATCCTCATTTTTGACCCTTCCTTGCAGTCCTCCCCGGCCTGTTTGACATGGAGCACCTGCAGTCAGCAAGGAGGGCTGAGTCCTGGGCAAGCTCCCCTTGAGCAGAGGCAGCTAAAAAGCACTTTCTGCAGCCTTTGTATGTGGACATGAATAATCCTTCCCCACAGAGGACTGCAGATTGCTTTCTAAACTTTCATGGAGTTTTTGTATGGTGGCCATGGGAGGAGGCATGAGGGAGTATGGCTGTTGTAGATTTGGAGCCCCATGAGTCTTGAACCATCCTCTTTTTGCTATATGAGAGGAATTAGGAAGACTTTGAGTGTTTGTTCAAACTCCAGCACTGCTCACCTGCTGCAGGGTGGCTTCCCTACCACATACCTTGGAGGAGGCTCTCCACAAGCACCATGTCAGCATATGTCCAGGCAGCTCAGAGGAGCATGGTGGTGGGCACACACATATTCTTCAGCCATAGTCAACTACAGGAATCCTCTTCTGTGCCTTTATCACACCTTCTTGTGGAGGAGCTAAAGCCATGACAAAACTTGAAGAACTGAGCCTCACCACAGCTGTTGCAGGGAGGCAGAAAAGAGCTTATTCTATACCCTCATCCTAAAATAGACTTATGTCTAGGGAGGTAAAATGATTTATTTATATTTTGCATAACAATTCAGCAGGAGGAAGAATCAATTAATCTGTTGAACACAGTAGTCCTACATTCATCAATTCCCATAGAGTTCAAGTGATCCAGAATTGGGATCCAGTTTTGCCTCCTAGAGAAATGCTGGGACTTGAGGGCTTCCCCTTGTATTCCCGGTCCATCAGTGCAGCTGAGCAGGTGTTCACCTCCATCTGCCTGCATCACCTCCTCCCCACTCGGCAAAGCATCAGCAGCATCCTTCTGAGAGGAGGGAATGGTGTTCGGCTACTGCTGACACACTTGGGCACTTCTGTCTCTTGCAGCCCTCTGAAAAGCATCCTTAAATATTGCTAAAAGCACAAGACCCTGCCTGGCTGAACTAGGGCCAAATACTGCTAGCAAATTCTTTACCAGCCCAGATTCTGGTATTTCAGCTTAAATTCCCAGGCATAAACAATTACAAGTGCTGGCAGTTCAAATGCTTTCCGGACATGGGCTTTCTTGTGCTGTAGCCTATTCAGCAGAAAGGAGAGTTACCTTCTAGTGATTAGATTCTGCAGGCAGATCAAATTTGCTCTTGAAACAGAGGTTTTATATATAGTAAAATGCTCCCAGGTGTGCTTTTTAGTAATGCTTCTGGGCTAAGGCAAGGATTTATTAATAAGAGGCACCCAAACCATATTATGCACTGAAGCAGAGCTGGAACAGGGTGCTTTTGCTCTGATTCAGGGAGCTGATTAAATTTAGTGACAGATGCCAAGTATTTATGTCCTTGCCTGAGTTTATCTGTTAAATTTGAAAGTGTTAAAAGCAGGAGTTATTTTTGGAATAAACATATTAAATAGTGATGGAGAGTTCCAGCTAGATATTTGTAGGATGGTATTTTATTATTATGTGTGGTTGTCCAAAATGTACTGCTCAGATCATCAGAATAGAAAGCTATGGGGATAATTCATTGCTCTAGATTTGCACCAGAATACTTGAGTTCAGAAAGCTCAGTGTGACATTGCTTGGTATCATGAAAATTTCAGTTAAATTATATTTATTGAGTATGTACAACTGCATATAATATATTGTACAGAATTGTAATATTTGCTGATGGTTGTCTGTATTTCTACATTAACATGGTGTGTGTGTGTTAATTTTAAGTATGTTTTTTAGCATATTGACAAATGTCCAAACTCTAGAGAAGCTGTTACTTGCCTTGGAAACCATTGCAAACACACCTCTTAGTTCCTTTTGCTCACTCTCCCTCCTACCAGTAGTCTTTTGTGCTTTGTTTAATTTATTCTGTAACTTCACCTAAAATAGCCCCTGGCTCTTATTTTTGTTTATGGTTTGTTTATAATTCTTAATAGTTTTAAATTCTTTTGATTTTACTATCACCTCCTTAATGAGTATTTTGACCTTTTAGTCATTATTTAGCCTTTTAATCTTTCCATGCGCCATCTTGAAGCCTCAAATGGTGACTTTTTACAGCTTAACCAAGGCTCAGGGTGAGGATGAACAGCTGACCCATAAACTTCAGGCAAGTTGTCGCATAGTGCCTCTGAGCCATCTTGTGCCTCAAAAATTAATGCTACTTACAAATTGCCTTCTGCCGCGCTCCACCAAATACTAAGATGCTGTAATTATTTATGACAGTTAAAATCTCTTGATGTATTCAAACAAAAGCCAAACATATAGGGAAAATAGTTCCTGTGGAAGATGGTTATAGTATGAAAAAAGATGGCTTGCTTTGTCTGCAGGTCACATTGACAGGCAAGCTAGAAGACCTAAATGTGCTAGATTTAAGGGGGAACTCCATAGCTGCCGTCATTGGACTATTTTCAGGTGTTGAGATGCATGAACGACCCAAATATAGTTTAAGCCCGTGACTATTTAATTTTAATTGCAATGCAAATACAGTAGGTGAAGGCAAAGAGCTCTGCATCTGATTTAGCAGTGTTGCTTTAGCAACATCCTGCAGGATGCAAATAGTCTCCTTGGTAACACTTCCTAAGTGTCATTAGATAAGCGATGGTTATAAACAGGGAAGCAGATCAGAATGAGAGACATGCTCTTGTGCCATGCCTTTTTATAGCCCCAGACATCACGATTAGCAGGATGGCAAAAGGAGAGAGGAAAGCTTTGAGGATCATAGCGCTTGTTAGCGTTTTATATATTATGCTCTGGAAAACCACACCAATGGTGATGGGGTTTTCTGACTTGGTTTAAACAAGGTTTTATAAAGGGAGAGTGCTGTCCCTGCCTATTGATGGCACTTGTCAGAGGTGTACACTAAATGTCCTTCTGCCTCTTGGGGTATGCAGGCTGCAGACCTTAATCCTTCTGCTCTCTACCCTAATGGCATACTCATGTGCCAGTGAGTTTTGAATCTCCAGGTTAGGAAGGGGAGAAGAAAGGAGATCCCAGAGTGTGACCCTCCCATCTTCACCCTGCCAAGGATGTGGAGGTTGAGGTGGTGGAGGGTCTGCTTCTGGGCTGGGATCAAGTACAGGATCTGCTCCCCTTCTGCCGAGCTTCTCCTGCCGTGGTATCACTGCCAGTGGATTACTTCTCCAGAACCAGATTTGGATTTCTCTGTTGAATTCTGAAGACCCTTTCCTAGGGACCAGCAACACAGTAGGGATGAAGGTGAGAAATGGGCTTACTTAGTGCTCCAAAACAGCAGTTGTTTCTGCTGTTGGCATTGTCGGGTAGAAAAGAGTCATGAATTGAAGCAGCATTTCTAGCTCCCATGATAACTGAATTTTTTCCTAAAGCCTCATCTGTTGGATTGAAGGGATTATATGAGGATCCTAGCTTTTATTTAAGCCTCCCTCAATTTTATATACTTTTCTGTTACAGAGAAAAGCTGCAAGGTATAAAAGGAATATAACCTAATGGCTCAAAAATCAGAAAGTGTACAAATGAACAACCAATGCTTTTGTTTTCAGATGATCTTTATTTTAATTCCACTGGTCGATGCCTGAGGGTCTCATCCAAGGAATCTAAATGCCTGATAATGTCAACTGGAGCACATAAAAGACAGTGGAAGGAGCCAAGTCCACAAGAGCATCAGAATAGTTTATTCTGTTTGGGATTAAAGTCTGAAAGAGCAGACGGCTTTATTTTATCATGAGCTTGACCCTGCCTCAGTAGAGGCAGGCAATTGGTGGACTTTTGCATTTTTTTTGGAAATTGTCTGAACCCTTTTAGCAAAACACCTTCTGATGTGTGACCTTCAGGTCCACACACAAGTCCAGTGACTGGAGACTGGCCAGCTCAAGGGTCCCTTTTTCATTTCAGCAGTATGCAGCACCTTGCAGTTTAGATACACGGCAAAAGACTGACAGCAATTTTTTCTATTCTAATGCAAAAGGAAATGCAAATGTCAATAGTCTGTCTTTATAAGGAAAACTCAGAATGAAAAAGAAACCAAACCAACCATCCTCCACAGTTCTTTTTTGCTCCCAAATCCTCTTGGAATTCATCCATCTTCATATCGCTCATATCTTGTGGCCTCTGTTGTAAATGTCAATGCTAATTAATGAGACCTTGGCCCTCCGTTTAGTTAAGATGAGTAACAATCCAGCGTTTGTGAGATGGATGCCCTTACATCTCCCCTTCCCAGGGGAAGGCACTGGAGCTGTTGGCCTTGTGTGTGACAAGCTGCAGGAGCTGACAACTGAAACGCCGCTCTACCTCTGTGGTGTCAAAAGCATGCCGGTGAAGCTGTCCTGAGCTGGGTGAGAGAAGTGTTGCCTAAACCTTTTAGAGATTAAAATGGAAAGTCCGTCATCCCCTTACTGAATTGCTCCCATCCCATTCCTGTACTGGGCTCCTGGGAGCCCACTGGAAGGCACTGGTGAGTTTTCTGCTATGTGAAGTAGACACTGGGGTGTCTGGACCACAGGATGCCATTCCAGCCCTAAAGCGAAATGTTGCTGCTTTCCCTGTGCAGCATAGTGTCCTTCCTGCAGTGGGGCTTGGGATTGATTTGAAGGCGAACTTTGTCTGCATCCAAATTGTTCTGCAGTAGACGAACTGAGCAGCTGTTCCTCACCACCATGGCCCATGGCTTAGTAGGACATGGGAATTTGAGCAAATGACCCTGCTAAATGGGAGCTCAGCCCTCAACCTGCCCTTCCTTCTGTTGTATGTAGAATAGAGCATTTCTCTCCAGGACAGCCAAGTTACTGTCTTTCTGCCACATGTAATTTGGATACTGATTTCTTAAACATTTGTAGGCATAATTTTTTAAACCTACTTGGGATAGAAAAATAATCTTTCTTGCTGATATTCTGGGTGTGTTTCTGCTGCAGAGAGATGAGGTGAAGCTCATGTTTCCTGGGGAGAATCAAAGGGCAGGAGGGCTAAGTGAGGTTTTTCTGCATGCCCTCTCATGGCATTTTGGGGTCTCCAAGTGAAAATGTATGGTGGACAAGAACAGACCTAAAGCCTCCTCTTGTCATTGCTTAACACATGTCTCTGTGGCTCTACACTGAGCTCTGATTTTGCAAAACCACATGTGAAACTATCCAGGAAGATTTAGACCTGATTCTGCTTTGGTCTAACTGAAAAGCTGGCTGGCATTTTGTTCCCATGAACACTGTAAAATGCAAAGCATCACCATATGTGACAGTAGCAGACTTTCTCATTGGTCATAGCCCAGGCTGAAGTTCAGCCTGAGATTCACTTTCCAAGACAGGCAGGACTGTGCCAGCTCATCTGAATGTGTACAGTCCTTTTTGCAACTCTGGGGAGCTCAGGGGGGTACACTGGCCCTGCCCACCTCCTGGAGTGGTTGATGCAGCTTCACTGCAGCCTTGACCAGAGCCTGCTCAGGCGTTTCTACACTTGTCCTGCAGTCTTATCCCGAATAGCACCTCTGCACGATGCCGGTTCATTGCCCCTTTGGCAGAAAGAGCAATGCTTTTGTATTCCCAGCCCTGCTTCCTACAGCACCTGGGTTTTCCTTGGAGATCTCTCATTCTTACATGGAGCCAGCCCTGCTTCTCAGGGCTGACACGAGCACAGGGACCTGTGGTGAGGTTGGGAGCCAGAAATCCCCCAACCTCACCTCATGCACCTGAGACCAGAGGATTCTTGCCATTGTGCAATTGCAAACTCCTTTTAAATCAAGCAAGGCAGTTCTGGCTTTTCTGAGATCTTGTGTTATTTTTTGTCCCTATTGAGAATCAGGAGTTTTGCACCCTGTTGTGGCTTCCTAACCCACAAGGAAATCCCTTCTTTTCTCTCTTGATTAGTTGATGTTGTAGTTTTGCAATGCAGCCTCACTTAGAGGTAGGAGAGAGGTGTGAGATTGCAGCATGGCTCTGATGAGGGATGTTCTGTCCCTTCTGAGGCAGTGACAGATGTCACTCCCCAACTCCTAACCCACTCAGCTCCTGTCCTCTGCGCACTGGCTGTTCCATGTTTGCCAGCCAGGGTCCCTTTACCAGCCATCCAGAGCCAGGCACTGCCCCTCGCCCCCATCTTGGCAATTGGGGTGGGCACTGAAGTGTGTCCCCGCAATAGGAGGGCATCCCAGTACCCAGTGCAGCACATGAGACTCCTCTCTAATCCCCACATCCTGACCTCTGTTTCTCCCTTTGCTGCCTGTTTCTGTGAATACACTCCTTTTTGCATTTCTTCACAGAAAAATAGAAAGGATCGCAGCCAGAATTCCTTCCCAAGCAGCTGGGGCAGCCACGGGGTGACTCTCCCTTTGACACTGAAGTCGTCCCTCATTCAGTATTCACCTCTGACAACAGGTGACTTTTTGCCACTCTCTTCTTGCTCAGATATCGCTTGCTGGTCGCTTCTTCTGCAGCTGAGAGCCACTTTCACACTGTGCAACCATCCGCCCTGTCTCAAACTGGCACCCCTCTCTGTTATTTTTATATTTTTAGTGCCCTTCCTTGTGCAATAACATGAATTATCTTTTTTTTTTATAAGCATCTTCTTAGCAGAATATTAATGTATATAATTAAGATAGTATTTGGCTCTTGAATCACACTGTTCATCCCAAAATTTGCTTAATTACACAGCTGCTCCTCTAGAATGAGACTGTGTTTGTTTAAAAGCTTAAATATGGAGATAGGGGCAAAATTTCTTCCTTCAAGAAGAAAACCTCCATTCCAGATTTCTAGCTATATTGTGAACAGTAGCTTCTCTATTTTAAGGAGGGGAAGAAGTTAAGGGAATGGTACTGCTGATTTTTGTTTTAATCCTTTATATAGGGACTGAGCCACAAACCCTCTTGATTTATTTGAAGGGGGTTTTATCTGCATTTTTTAAGGTAAAAAGCTGGAGAATCTTGCATTCCTAGGTTTGGTTCACATGCAATTCCTGTTTTTAATTTTTCTCTGATGTCTTGAAACTCCGGCATCCCTTAACAGCCAGACAAAATCTGTCAGATAAAGCACCTGCTTTTCACCAGCTTCCAGTTTGCGAACCGTAAAACTAGCTTTACCAGCAGCCTTAACCTCTCAATGTTACAACAATATGGAAGGAAAATGCCTCCAGACAAGTCTGCAGGATTACCTCAGCTTTCTGCGAGACAGCTGAGAAGTTATGTTCAATTTTACTGTCAATTCTTCCACTTTAAACATTGCTGCTGTAGACTATCAGCCCCTCCTGCAAGTATGTTCGTGTTTGGAACTATGCAGTAAATCAGATTATAGCTGCCCTTTATTAACTGTGATGCACAAGATTTCAGCAGTAGCTGTTTGATTCAGAGAAAATGAATGAGGATAGTTAAAGTCAAATATAAATAGAGCTCATTAAAAAACAAACAAACCAGCCTCTGTTTCATTATGTGACTCTTAACTGCACCATGAGAATAGAAGTAGCTCTCATTAAAGTCCCCTGGCAGCCTTGTTCTCTTCATCTTTTGCAAACTTACTCACGAGCTCCTAGGAGCTCTTGAGGACATGAACCCAATCTGCACCTTGGAATGAGAGCAAAAGGGAGAAAGCAAGCAGAAGAAGCCTGCGTGCATGTGCACGTCATAAAATGTGTGTAGCCCTTGCAGCTCATCTGCATCCCACCCGAGCTCCTAATTGCGTCTGTGCAGAGTACTACCCCTCCTCTGCATCCAAGACCCCGCTCCTATGCTCTGAGCAGCACCCTGTCCTTGCCTGGCTGGTCTAAACCAGAGAAGGCCCCTGATTTCTCCCTCTTTGCCCAGTTCCTTGGTCAGGGTTTGTGCTACAGGTGCTGGTGCTGCTGTGGGTCCTGCTCCACATCTTCCCCTTCTGCACACTTCTGCAGGTCAGTGGTATCTGGGGGTGGGCTGTGCAGTCAGGATTACTCGCCACCTGTGTGTGGAGAGCATCCTTTTGATGCCCCCCTAAAGCCACCACAGCAAAGCCCAGAATTGCCTGTAAAATGAGAATAAGCTCCTTATTCCCGAGTGCAGTGTGTGGGGAGCCTCTGCCCTTTCATCATCACAGCCTCAAGAAGAGCTCAGAGTCTGATTTACACACTCACCATCCCAGTGTAGGTGGGTTTGTTCATTTCTGGTGGGTTTTTAAGTACATATGTTTTGGGGGAAGGGAGAAAGTGAAAAAGTAGTGATGTAGTCAGAGTATGGAAGAAATCCAGCTACTAGCAAAATATAGTGTATAACAATATGTGCTGAAGAAGGAAAGGTTGCAGAATGGTGCCTAGAGGTTCCAATTCACTAATATGCAATCAGCCATTAACTTTAATGAGGCTTCAGCTATTGCCTTAATGAATAGGACATACTTATCTTCATGAGGTCCTGAGTGTGCAGGTACAGTGAATGGGAAGAGTCCTGGAAAGGATATTGGACAGTGTTTGAAAGGAAGATCTGTAGCTCTGGAAGAAGAAACTACTTTTAAGGGAATAAAACTGCAACATCTCTTGAGCAAATCTATTCCCACATAAACAAAGAGATCTAAAAAGCAAATAGCAGCTTTATGCTATTTACAATTACACTCCTGGAACTTGTGCAGCCTGCAAGGGGCCTGGCTGTATCAGTTGCACTTTGCTCTTGCTTTGCCCCTGTTACAAGCACCAGTTCAATTCCAGCATTAGTAGCACTGGGAACACGAGGTCATGGAGTCCTCGGTATTTTAAAGCAATGCATCATCTACTCCTGCTTCCTGTAAGCTTAACTGGCGTGATGCCTAAGTGTCTGCTACAAGGGCTCCCACTGTTCCAACTTTATGTGGAAAACCATTCTAAAGTTTTAATTAATTTTAATTCATGATTGCAGAGCAATTTGATGTGTGCAGATGGAAATTGGTAGTGTTAGTTCATTGCGCTTTTGTGTTTTTTATGTATACATATGTTTTACAAAAAGAGTTGCAGCTTACTCAGAACCTGGACTGGACTATGCCTGTTTAATTACTGTTCACACAAAAATAATTTGCAAAGTGTTAATATCTGAAATCAATGCACTCCAGTCCAATAAATATTTAATGCTTCCATCTGCCATTTGTAGGTTAGTCACCAACCCTGCTAGATGGAGTCTATGAAACAGTTGTCTGCTGTTGACATAAAGAAGGGTTTTGAGAATGGAAACCTAGAAAAAAGCAGATTTCCTGTGCCCTGTTATATTCTCTGTTCTAGATTAAATATGGATAGGGAGAATATTGCATATGGAAACAGGTTTATAGCAGGCAAGCCCATGTAAAATTACATCTTAATTTTATGAGGGGAAATACATAGAGTCTTGCGTAGTGAGACTACAACTGCAGATCCTAGGTCTGAATTTTCATAGAATCATTTAGGTTGGAAAAGACCTTTAAGATCATCTAGTCCAGCCATAACCCTACTCTACCAAGTCTATTGCTAAACCATGTCCCTCAGCACCACATCTACATGGCTTTTAAACACATCCAGGGACAGTGATCTAGCTGGAGAGTGCAGCATCTTTTCCAGTGGGAAAAGCCTAGTAAAGCGAAGGGCATGGTGGCCATTTCAAAGATCAAGAGGAGGTGGAGAAGCCCCCTGCCCGCCCAGGCAGGAGAGAGTGTGTGAGGCTGCACAGGCAGACAGGGTTCCTGGGGGTCATGGCAGGATGTTGACCTCACTTTCTGCAAAACTGAGGGACAGTAAAACTGGCTTCCCTCTGGCTGTGCAGCAGACTATTTAATTACTGATAGTCATGGAGGATTTGGAGCTCTCTGGATGGGAATGCCCTGTGCCAATGCAAATGTCACTGCTTGCGGTACAACACGGGAGCCTCAATGATTAGTTCTGTTTTACTGTTTTTCTAGCGTAATTATATTTAATTCATGTGTTGTTTCATCGGTGTGTCTGTCACTCAGGGCTTGGCCTCATCTTCTTAAATAGCTGGATATAAAATTACAATGTGTTCTTCCAGTGAGACCATGTTTCCAGAACATCATGACAGCTTTATTATGACACAGGGCTTTCTGTTTAGTTGAATGGATACTCTGAATTATCCTTTTAAAAAAACCAAAATCTCTTGTGGTTGGATCATTAGACTTGTGCCATATTCCATACAGGGTTAACCTAAATCAGCAAAATAAGGATCTTGTGCGTCGGCCTTTAAGCTTTCTTGCTAGATCAAAGTGGGCCAGTAGTTAGGTGGGAGGAAAATTGCAAAGCACCAAGCAAAGCAGGGCTGATTTTCCAGCAAAAGATGTTATCACTTTGAGTCCTTCCCTAGGCTAGTGGCAGCTTCCAGGGATTATTCAGAAAGTAGTGAAATAGTGGGAATGACCTCGTGTTCCTCTGCTGCCCGAAGCTCCTGCAGGAACCTGGAAGAGCATTTCTGCCAGTACTACTATGCTTTAAATGCCAGACCCCAAACTGCTGGTGTGGGAGGCTGCAAGATGTCTGGAAGCCTGTGCCTGTAAATATGAATCTGTAGTTTAGATAATGGTTTTAGCAACGCATTCAAATTTTTGCCCAAAGCTATTCCCTGCTACACTCTTGCATGTAAAAAGACCAACCTGTCTAAGCCTAATGGGACCCTAATGAAATTGTTTCCTGTAGCTTGATGCTGTGCAGCTGGATGTAGTAATTCCAGCTAATGCATCGGGGACATGCAAGAGCAAAGTTTGATGAAGCTGCTGCTGTAGTGGATGGAGGGCTTTTGGGATGGGTAGATGTGTCAATCTTCTAAGACTTCTGGATTAAAAAGTTTTGCTGGATTATGGAACAAGCTTTTGAATTGCTACTGTGATGGGCTATCCTTGTGTAACCAGGTACTACAGTCTCTTTTTGGCTTTCATGTAGGTGGTGATGTGCCAGAAAGGGAGAAAAAAAGAGAAGCATGGGAAATTGTGTTGGAAGCATAATTTGCAGTATTGCTTTGGCACAAGTCCTTATTTTTTTTTAAGATGGCTTTTAAACTTTGTGGGGCAGGTGCTGAATGGCTGCTCTATGGCTTGATTAAACAGCATCTAACCTCAGGAAATCCTCAGTGGCTGGAAACAAATATTAAATTAAGCATTCCTTTTGGCTAATGGCTGTGCCTGTACTGCCAGTAAAGTGTTGTCCTGGGCAGTTTTTTTGCTGTTTTTATCTAATTTCCTGAGGGAACCAGGACCACTGCAGTCAGGTGAAATGCAGGAGGACAGGAAGTGTCTCACTGTTTCTTACTCTTGATTTGGATGTGTGCATGGTGATGGGGCAGTCTAAAGAGCGTGAGGCACTTTCTGTCCCCATCGTCTCCTTTGCAGCAATCTCTGTAGGAGAACAGAATCTGAACACTGCAGAAATCTGCTTGGTAATGTAAGACAGCATGGTCTACTAGTCACAGCAGGGCTTAGTGGAGATAAATACCTCTACTTGATGTTCCCAGCTCTCCCACACAGATACCAAGGCATTTCACCTCTCTGTGCCTCACAGTGCTTATGTGTAGGGATAAAGGAAGGAGAGATATAGAGTTGCATTATTGTTGTTATGGTCTAATTCTAAACAGAACCAAGTGGCAGGAAAGAGCCAGCAGTTCTCTGTTCCTGCTGTTGTCACTGGACTAGATGATCTTTCGAGGTCCCTTCCAATCCCTAACATTCTGTGATTCTGTGACCCAAATTAATGATTCAGTGTGAGTTCAAAGGAGTTTTGAGCTGGTCAGTATTGGGTCTGCTGCAGGCCTCCAGTTCCTCCCTCACGACTGGTGGCCATGTGAGAGAATTCATCATGTTTGGCCAAAAAGCAATTCCACCTCTCCCCCCACCCCTCTCTAGTTTGAATGGTTAGTTTTCGGCTGGGTCCCTAAATGGGCTTGCTGTGCCACGTGATGTGTCCTGAGGCAAGGGATGGGGTGAGATGGTCTGGCCATGGAGAGAAGCCATCACCTCTGTGGAAGGATCATCTCATATAGCTTTGCTGAAAATTAAACTTCATTGGAGGGACTGTACTGAAGACTGAAGGCATGTTTAAATTCAGGGTGTGAGTTGTCATTTGACCAGCTTGTTGCCTTGATTTGATGAGCTTTTGTGCAATTTAGGGGAGATTCTCCTGCTGACACCTATTCTACCCTCTGTGACAGCCCTGTGCCAGCAGAGCCTTCCTAGAGATGTCTGTATGTGCACTGATTTGCAAGGCTTTCTCTTGAAACCTCCTGAAGGCCAGTTTCCCAGGGCTGTGATTTTCATGGTTTTATGAACCAAGAGTTCAACCGTGCCTCACAAATCCAGCAGATGAAGCCAACAGGGCAGCCTTGTACTGCTTCCATCCATGTATCTCCACCACAGAAACCTATCTCCTGCCTTGCACAGAGGCCAGGCAAGACTGCTTGGTTTGTGGAAGAACAGGCCTCTTGCGAGATAGAGCACTTAGGCTTCATCATCTCGCTACAGAGGCCTGATTGTGCCCCCTCTGTAAGCTTCAGTTGAGGATCTTCCTTCCAAAGACCATATTAGTATTCTGCAAAGAAAACAGGAGTGCTTTCTTCATTGAGTCATCTCAAAGGACACACAAATAGTGTGTGTCAGCTATTGTAGGAAATAAAATGGCTGCTGGAAAAACCAAGCCTTTAAAACAGTGTTTTGTTCTGCATTCAGTAATTTCAGCTCCAAAAATAAGTTGGTTTAAAAGGATGGGGGCTAGTTCAAGAGAGCAGTGCTGTGACAGCAGCAGCCCCCCAAGCCTTCAGGTTGAGACCTCCAGTTACAGCTTGACTTCTGTAGTCTCCATCAGGGCAGCCAGAACAGAAAGAGCCTTGTGAAAGAGATAAAGCAAAAGCAAGCTAGGGAATAACAGCAGTTCCATAATATTGTATTTCCTAGGTGTTAGAGTAATCCTATGATACAGGAATTTAATAGTATGCATGTAGCAGATAACTATTTCTGTAAATAATAATAAAAGGGCTGTGACAGTTCAGCTCTAGCTTGACTAATGTAATGATAGTATCTATCTTGAAGATAAATGCAATAGTACATAAAGTTTCTTTCTGCCATTTGTCAGGTTTGCAGATATCATTGGGTGACATTCAGGCCTGTGCAAGGGACCAGCACACATTTACGCACCTTTGGGTCTGTTTTAAGCTGTCTTAAAATAC
The DNA here is from genome assembly GCA_013401335.1 of Brachypteracias leptosomus. NCBI lineage: Eukaryota > Metazoa > Chordata > Aves > Coraciiformes > Brachypteraciidae > Brachypteracias > Brachypteracias leptosomus. Next base: position 31,713 of record VYZX01023003.1, read on the forward strand.
TCTGTTTCTATGTCCTGAAGCTTTATGCTTGATGCATTTCCCTCATTGTGTTGAAAACAGCAGCCTGCTCCCCACAGTTCACCTGGGGATTGCTTCTCTCTAATAGGCAGGAAAGAGTGAGATAGCAACCAGGCAATCTGCTTCTCCTTTACGACATTAATAGCATTTGCTAATGCTAAGAGACCTCTGCAGCCCTGGACAGAAGTATGAGTTGTGTGCTTTTTTAATTTAATGACCAAGAGGAGCCAGAGATAGGTGATAAACTTGGCTAAACATCAAGTGCTGAATGAAAGGGCTTGCATCTGATCAGGTGGAAAATGGCAGGTTCATTGCTGTGCCTTCCCATACTTCCCCAGGCATTAAAAACATGCAATTATTTTGCTTTGGGTGGAGTTAGTTGGAAGGAGCTGTTGAGTCACCTCCTTCAATCTGCATATTAATGCCACCTCACCTTCTTCTTCCTTTTCCACCCAGTCTGAAAGCAGAGGGATGGAGGAGGCAGCCTGGCAGTACCTTTGTGACAGAGGAGGTTGTTGAAGCTCTGAGATCTGACTCCCCTCAGCTGTGCTGTAACTGCTGGGAAATTCTGCCTTCCACTAACACATTTGCTTTGCATTTGCCTCTTCTGATTGCAGCCAAGGTACCTTACATCTTTTTTTCTCAGGTAGACACTGATGTTCTTGTGCAACTACCTCAGGAGAGCTCTGCTTTGAGCAACAAGGAGATGTTGGGAGCTCTAACTGCAAGTGTGCAATTCCTAATCTGTAGCTCAGATGAGTTGTCAGCTGTATTTTAGTTTAAATAATGCTTCTTAGGACAAAACAGGCAACATAGAGACTAACTCTACTCTTATTTACTTGGATGGTAACAGGCTCTGGCTTTCAAAGTGGCAATAACCAGTGTTGTTGGAGTTTATTTTATGGTAAGACAGAAGTCCCGTCTAGGATTATGATCAATGTGCTCTGGTGGAGTAAGGAACATGCAGGCTCTGCCTTGCAGAATGTTCACTTTTCTTAAAATGGTCTCTGTAGATTTGTATGACTTACCTCTTAAGCTTTAGTTAACTCGGTGTCAAAAGAAACAACTTTAAGTGCCCAGAAGTTCAGTTTCATTCTTCTTTCTTTTTGATTGTTGTTTTTAAAGCAAAACTGAATTAATTAAAATGGCCACTTAGGTAAGGTAATGTTATTTCCAGCTTTCTAAGAAAGTGTTGGAAAAGGAAAGTACAAACCTTTGCTAGATTTGGCAGCTTCCTTGGAATCTCTATCCCTGTGTGAGAATGCATTCAAAATAATGCTCTCTGGCAGCTCTTTTGTAGCCTGGAAGCTAAAAGGTAGTAACCAACTCTGTATCAAGGACTTCTTACAACTTCATTAAATCAGAAATTATGAATATCTCAGACTTATTACACAAACTCCTGGAGAGGAAAGCAGCTGGTCACACTTAATTTTAATGACATTTCAGTATTACATTTTTTCTTTCTTTCCCCAAACCCTGCAATGGGGTTTGTGCTTTCATTCGATAAAGTGGGATGAACCTCACAAAGTCTCTCTGGCCAATTCCTGTGTGTAAGTTTGCTTGGATCTTCTCTACTGATGCCTGCTGCTATATTGTCTCTTCACCTGGGACCTCATCCAAGTTTGTAAACAGAGATGAGGCTCTGCCTCTGAGTTTGGACTTAGCTCTTGAGTGTTCCTGGAGTGCTAACTGACTAAGTGTTGGGTACCAACTGTACTAGCTATGCTAATAAATCACCCTGTCTCAGGTGATAAAAATCAGTTTCAAAATCTAGAATACCAAAGAAAGTGGTAGCTGTTATTCAGTGGGAAAGTAGATTATTCCCCCTCCCTGAGTTGTTACTCATCAGAGATATGTGTTGCTGGAAACATTATCTTTATTTTTTTGTATGTCTCTTTCCTTTATTGGATAAAGACTTACCCACCCAACACTTATCACAGTGCAAAAGAGTATTAGTAAACATAAGCTTGTTGATATTTGGAAGATCTACAGCATAAAAATGGGTTGGAATAATAAAACCCCAAGTGTAACCTATGCTTGGGAAATGACAGTGATTGATGTTAGCCCTGAGGTTGTTGGTGTTTTTTTCACTTAGCAGTGAAATGAGATCCTTGAATGAGAACTGTATAACTGTGCCAGAGCTTTGTGTCTGGGGTTGTGGCTCCTGTTTGTCTTCAGTGTGATGTGACTTGAAGAATTGCTTTGCTAAGGACACTGAGAAGTGGCAATTTTGCAGCTGTCTGTAGCTACAAGGTACTCTCTGATTCCCCCAAGTAGGAGAATTGGTTTCCTTACTTCTCTGCTGCAAGAAGGGTAATTTCACTCTTTTTTTAACTCTTTGTTATCTTAGCTAACAATGATAAATGTTCAACAGAAGCATCCCTTGAGGGCATGCTGTACCTCAAATAAAAGATCCTTTTTTCACTTTGCACAAATGTTTTACTTTAAGGGGAGCTGGATATGTGACTCTGGAGTGGAGAATGAAGGCACAAAGGCTGGCTTGACAAGGTTGTGCAAGCAAGGGTTTAGTGACATGCACCCTGCTTTCTCACAACTGTTTCAGCTTTCTGGGACATGGCTTGGGTCCTCAGCACATCCTTTATTTCTAGCACAATGACATGATGCTCTTTTGCAATTGACTGCATTTAGTCTCTTGCATCAGTTCCGGGCACCTGGTTACTTGAATGACTAGCAAGAAATTCAGAAAAAAGATAAGTATATGGTTATTCAGAATCTGATCAGGATCAGCGTAGCTCCTACAGGTCCAAATCTACTAATTTTTTCTACTAGACAAGGATTGTTTCTAGACTGAATTTATTATCCAAGAGCTGAATCAGAAAGTCTGATGTTACAAGGCCTGCATCTTCTCTAGCACAGTGCTGTCTCAAAGTTTACCTGCTAATCACATCAAGTCTTCCCCTCTTGTTTCATCCATGCTGTATCCAGTGAGCACTTTAAATGAGTCTTCCTCATGTTTGCACTCATCAGGTACTGTAAAAACATCTACTCAGTCTTTACTTGTCAGAGCTACTCATACTCAGCTCTTTTAATCTTTGCTCTTAAGATCAATCTTTACAGTCCAATTCATAACCATATACTTAAATTTTTTTGGCCCCTCTGGTCTCTATTGCAGTAAATCTTCTTGGCTTAGTGATGGTGTGCAGCCAGAGCACCAACGCTAGCCTTGCAGGGAGTTGGATTTTCCTGGATAATGGGGAGAAAATTTCTGAGATCTGTGACAGAAAAGCACTGTATAGTTATCCAAGGAAGTTATGTGCTGTCCTACCATTAGCATGTCCCCTGTTACTCTGTTACAAGCAGCTTTCTTGGCTGTTCTTGGTGTGGAAGGTGGTGTGGCACCTTTTATGGTCTTGTGTGTTCACAGCCTCAACAGATAGACAGCTGGGAAGACCAAATCTTCAGATGCCAATCCTGCTGGGGTTTAATGTTGCTTTCCTTTTCCCTGAGCTCTTGCCCTGCCATCTAGCTTTACTTTTCAGTGCTTTCAGTTTGTACCCCTTTCTCTGCCCTTTGTGTCAATGGGGCAATGAATGTGCTTTGTGCAGGTGAAAACATCCTGACCTCCTGAAGGCACTGTCGTCTTTTACTTTTCTTCTTCCACACAGCTATATGTGTACAAGGGTGTCAGTACCCTCTTTTCTCACCCTTCACCACCCAAATTTCTGGTTGGGCTAACTCTGTGAATCCATGAACAAAGAACAAAAAACCAACCCCCAAACACAAAATCAACCTGCAAAATAATATTTTCCACCATTTTTCTAATTTTACTTCTAGGACTCTGGCTTTGCTTGCAGGTGGATTGGGAAGCCCAGGGCCACCTTGCATGGAGCAGAGATGTCATGTTGCTTTTGCTTCAGCAGCCTCTAGTGGGGAGAGTATTGCAGTTAAAGCTGGGGCAGGATTCCTCCTGTACTCTTAACTGCTGAGTTTGTAGACGAGCCTGTGGAGTGAGTTAATGTCTGGAGTCTGAGATGAATTCTCTTAATCTGTGTTGTAAGCAAAGGCTGATGAGTGAAAGAAAAAGCTTTTTTTTCTTCCAAATGTGGGAGATTTATTTTTTTTATTTCAAATGTGAGGGCAAAAAAACCAGCTATCTGGAGGTGAATGAGTCACTTTCATGAGTCACCAATAGTGGGAAGAAGGGATTTAATATTTGTGAATCAGAAGCAAAAAGTACAGTCTGTTCCCTGCTTGGTGTGAGAGAGAAAATAATGGACAATTTCAAAAAGCTATCTTCTCCCCAGAAGAAGATTAATAATAATCTAGTTTTATCATCTCGGGGTGAATAGCTGCCACCCCTCCTGGCACTGTGATCCTGCTGATCCCTGGGCTGACTGCACTCAAAGGTGCTCTTTGCCTTGTGGATTTTCTTAAACCTTGGGACTTCTGTCCCACACTGCCTGTGGCTTTCTTGGTGTGATCTTGGGCATGCCTCCCCACCACTTGTCACTCTTTCTCCTCTATAGTATGAGGACATTGCCAGTAAGTTAAAATTCATGAAGAGCTGGACTTTCTGCCTTCAACAGCCTGTTTTCTTCCCCACAGAAAGAGGATGTGTAAATGCAGGCAAGTGCTGTGAGCAGCAGGGGTGGCGAGCTAACTGTGAGGCAGTAAATCATGCCCTGGCTATGCAAATAACTCTTTCAGATGTGCTTGCATAAGAGTGTAACCCCTCAAAATCTCATCGGAGGGAGGGTGTACAGCCCTGGCGATGGCAGCAGCCGTGAGAGGTGTACCTGAGCCAGCTGGGAGGCCTCAGTCCTGTGTGCTTCCTGCTCAAAGGGTGCAGGACCCTGTGCACTCAGTGTCCTCTCTCCAAGGCTTGGGGGTTTTGGTGCAGGACGATGAGTGGGGCTTCCCCCCGTGTCCACCAGCTGTCACTGTTGCTGCATACACCCGGGGCGGCCGATGCATTTTGCCTGCCTGTGACTTACAGCTGAGCCCTTCCACACGGTCATCTTCCAGGCTGGGCTGGGGCCCCTCGGCTTGGACGTCACAAAATGCCTAAAGCAATGTCTGCTGCCCCAAAGACTTGAGTAAGTTTGGCTCATCCACTGTGTGAGAGTATCTAGTCTCATCTTAACAACCTGTTCCCGAAGCTGCAACTTTGTTGCCTGTTAAAAGGCTCTGTAAGAGCTCCAGAGATCATTTTAGTGCATACACATTTTTCTCCCTTTTGGGTGTAACCGTTTTAGAGACCTTTTTTTTGAGGGACTGTTTCAGAACTAAAACTCTCTGTCTGCTTCTCTGATTAAACAACAATTTGTAAAATTGAGGGAGAAAAAGTAAATTTGGAGTAGTGATCGCAGCAGGATCTGTCAGGCATTGGCAGCATGCATGTGCACAGGTGGATATCCACATACCTATCTTTGTGTGCATAGGCGTTCAACTTCTTTCACCTTGTATTCTATGTGACTTTCCCTGGCTTAGTTGAATGAGTAAGAACTGCTTGTGCTTATAAAGTGAAGGGGTTGGAGTTTTGCACCCCCAATGGAAAATGGCTCAGAGATGGAGGTGTTCCTGTAGGTGTTCCTCTAAAACTACTTGTAGAAGAAGTCAGTATCTCTTCAAGGTATTGCACTTTTACAGTCTGATCTGACAAACACAAAATTCAATTGGTACTCATCAACCTAAGACAAGGGTTGTCTAAAATTAGCCTGACATTCACCTTATAGTTTTAGAGATCAGATATTGTAATTAAGTTTTGCTTGAGTTCAGATGTCCCAGAACTTGATACTTCAGAGGACTGAGTCAGCATAGTATTACTTGAATTAAGTATTGATGTACTTTGTGGAGATTATGCCACAGCAAATAACCCTACTGTACCATGTTTTACATGTAACCTTGTTTTGTATTTGAGGTCCTGATACTTATTAAGCCAGATTCTGCTGTCAGAGATACAGGTGTAAACTGAAAATCATGCCATTCCTCAGCAGTGCTGCTCTAGATTTGCAGCAAAGAACAATATCTAATCTTTAAAATTCAATTCTCATAAAAACAAGCATGAATCTACACATATTTCTCTATTTAGATTAGATCACGCCTCATACAAACATAATTCAGAGGAGAAAGTAAACTCCTGGCAGAGACAGATGGATAATCGCAGCCCCTGCCTTGTGCTCACACACTTGCTGGTGTGTATTTTCAAACCTGTGCTTTCTTGTTGGTTGTCTCTTCTGAAGCTAAGCGTTAAGAACAGAAAATTGATGTTTTTCAATAGTTTCTCAATTCCTGACCAGATTAGAAGCACTGACTACAAAGGGGAGGAATTTGTGGGAACATGTGGCTGTGCACAGTGAGGACTCTGTAGGGAGTCTCCTGGGAAGAGCTCAGTTGAGTTTAAAATGTATTTCTTCTTTTGCATCCACAGTACCACGTCAGTTGGACCTCTTCTGTGCGAGGTGGTTGTGTGGCTAGGAGGGGAAAGGCATCTTTCCCATCTGCATTTCTGCTTTTAATTTGGTAGTGCAGAGGCCTGGTTTGGAGCCAGGTGAGTAGCTGTACTCACAATCAAGCCTGTGCTGTCCGCATCCGTGTGTGTCTGTACCATGGGCTTGGGAATGCAGTTATGATCAAAGAGGTGAGTTATGATCAAAAAGGCCATTTGTTTCTCTAATAAGGTATTTACATGTGCAGCTCAAATAAACACAACCAGAAATGAGGCATCCTGGTGTGTGCTTTGAAAACATCGCTGGACTTAGGGATGTGGAAGGAGGCTGATAAGGAGTTTGGTCCTTTCTGAGCTCTCTTGCTGCCTTTTCTGCCTGCAGCTGAGTGCTGCTGCTCAGTACTCCTCCAGACTACTTAATTGCTTTCTACTGATGTGATGACTTCTGTCTGGATCTCCAGGGAGCTGACAGTAGTACAGGCTAGTGGTTGTGCTCCCTGCACAGCAGTAACAGTGGAGTTGGTCCTTAGCTGGGATGTCTCTTTATTGCTACAATGATCCTCTACCTGCTGCAGCCCTAATGTTTCCCATGTGGAGTAGGGAGCTGGCAACCCACTGCACTGGGTTTTGTGAAGAACAAGGCTTCTCAGTAGCTTAATTATGGGTCAATAACCTGTTTAGGGGATTGATGGGACTTAGTCTTGATTCATGCGAGAGAAGCCGGTGATGGATTTTTTCTAAGTGTTGGTGAACCTTGTTGTTTGTGCCCTTGTTGATTTGTAGGACCTTCCCTTGTTTCTCTTTTGTCTCTCTCCCTTTTGATGCAACCACAAGAGAAAATCTTTCACCTCTCTCTAACGTAAAATATCTCTTGTCTCTCTCCCTCTTTAACCACAAGCACTGTCTTGAAATTCTGTTGCTGAATGAATGCCACTTCCTGGGCAGCATTTGTCTTTGTTTTCTGTATTTGTTTGCCATGTTGTGGCTTATCTTATTTATCAGTTTGGGCAAACAGCTTGTGCCTGTACAGAGATGGGGAAAAGCAAAGGAGGGCTTAACCAGGCGATACCCAGATGCTGCCAGCGAGGATGTGAGCATATGTCCATGTGTCAGGCAGAGGCGAACTCAGTTTGCCTAGGCTGAACCTGAGTAAATAAGCTCTGCTGAGGTGGTAATATTAGGTTGAGCTCAGCACTGCACAAGAAGTGGTCATACAGCTTCCACCTGTCTTAGGGGACAGGTAGAGCGAGGCTGCATCTATTCAAGAAGTGCAGTCTAAAAATACGTAATTCAAGCCTTGCTGCACTAAATAGCAGTCCTGATACAAAGGCAACTGAAACAGTTTAAATAATGAGGGAAATCAAGTGACCTGCTCCTATTCATGTTCATGACAGCAGTTAAAAGATACAGGCTCTGTGGTGTAAGTTTGCTTCAAAGCAGTGAAACTTCCTGCTATCTGACATTTAATAGATAAGCTTAAAAAAACCCAAACCTGACTTTCACACTGCAAAAGAAATAGGGAACTACAATAGAAGAGCTGCCAGGTTAAGCCTGATCCACATCAGGAGAAACTGGAGAGAGATGATGTAGTTGCACCAAAGTGTGACTCAGGGCTTGCACGTGTTTACTACTCACTGAATCCATCCCAAAGACTCTTAAGAAAAAGGAGATAACCCGGTGCTGGGTTCGCTGTGGTGCAGTTTCCAAAAGAGGCCACTGGCTGTAGGACTCTCCTTCATCTGCACTCTGGAAACAAACAACCAATTTTTCATTTTTAGTGGTTAATTCTGAAAATATGAAGGTCTGTTTAGTCTTGTCTCCCTAACATAAACCAGCCAGAACAAGGCAGCTTGAGGGGAGTTTGCAACAAGTTCCCTTATTTGGAATAACAGTCACTGTTGTAATGTGGCAGCTGTGGGACTCTCCCACCCCAGTGGGGCTTGGGATGTCGAGCTGCTCTTGTGATGCATTGCAGGGCTGTGGCGGGGGAACCACAGTGATGATGGACTGTTTGAGGAAGCACAATGGGCTGGATTCTGTCCTCAGCTCTGCCTGTTGGTTGCACTCAGTTTGTAGGAGGAGGTTATGATGTGAATGGGGCCTGGAAAGGTGAAGTGCAAAAGAAGATGAAATTTGTGTGGAGCCAGAGTTTTTCATGTAAATTCCATGGCTGTAATTTTCTGCTTCCTTTCTATAAGGCATTATATGATCCTACAATCTCTTCCAGGAACAGCTGCTGTCCCTTGCCAGTCAGGTACTTGTGGCCAGGTGCCACCTTTGCAGGAGCCTCGTGTGATGGTTGTGAACAAGCTGGTGCAGTGGTGATGAATGGTCCACAGTGATGGCTGTGGACCTGCTCAGTACCTCCTGATTACTGCCCTCCTTTCTCCCCCTCTTCATAGCCATCCTCACCTCACTACTCCCAGTGATTTTGATCCTGCAGAAAGGAGCACAGAATGGCTCTTTTCCACATTATGTTGTCTTTAATGTGCTGTCTTTTTCTCTACAAGCATCAGATTTTCAGTAACTTGCTAATGGTGTGAACTTGTAAGCCTTTCAAGTTTACAACTTTCTATGGTCTGAAATGACATCCCTTCATCCTTGGCAAGAGGAGGAATGAGTTCTCTGAGCTCCTGCTGAAGGTGTGCTGGGATTTCGGGTTTGGAGAGCTGGGCTCTGAGCAGTGACATGCTCTTTAGGTTTGAGGTCTGGTTACTATTTACCTTTGTCAAAAGCAGAAAAAAAGCTTTAAACATGCATTTTATTTTTATATATAGTTTTAAAGATAAATTATTGTCCCTTATGCTGAACTATTTCTTGACACTCTCCTCTAATGTTATCTTTCTCCTTTCACTGGTGGTATAAGAGCCTTCTTTTGCTCAGCTGCTGCTGGTGACAGTGCTCTTTCCTTCTTCCATGTATTCCATCATCTAAATACCTTTATTTGTTCTCTTTGTTGAAACTACATTCCATGTTAATTTTGTATGGTAGATGCTAAGCACATTTAGAATATGATGATACTTGGATATGCATTCATCACTGAAAGAGGCTTTTTTTTAATTAATTCAGTAAAGCACTAATGACAAGGTCAGATCCCATGCAAAATGTGTCCTCCCAAGAGGTTTGCATTACCAATAAACTTTGTTTTAATGCAGCTATCTTTATTAAATTTGTTCATAAATGTGGAAGGTAAATTTGCTTTTATAGGTGGATGTTTATTGTTTCATAGTCTTCTAACCAAATTTCCATAAATGGAGTTTTAATCACTGTCTAAATTATTTCCATGCCATCTCAAATGTTTTACAGACCATTTTCATGTCCTAATGATGACTCTTAAGACAATGGAAATCTGCATTGCCATGAAAAAATGTTTTACACAGCATTTTTTTTTTTTTTTGGGTCACTATAATAACTTGTATTCCTGTTCAAGGTGCTTTATAAATTCTGGATCTAGTTTACCAATTAATCCTTATTTAACAAAGCATTGAAGTGCATATTTGAATTATACTTGCTACAATAGAAAGAGTCCCTAGTTCACATCAGGAACAGGGGGAGACACAGAAGAACCTACTGCCTGGGCCTTAGGCTAACTGGGGGATCTCAAGTCATTACTGTGAGTGCTGCAGCTGCCTATCTAGAGTTTCAGCCACATTGCCACTCCAGGATTTCTTCTTGAATGAATTAAGATGGGATGAGAGAGCCAGAGCTCATCTGAGACACTCTATCTACGCAGCACTTCTTAAATCAGTAAATTTTGTCAGAATTGCTGCGATTAGCAGCACATTCTGTGCTTGGAGGATGGAGCAGTGCTGAGCTGTCCTGGCTGTGGGGACTGGGGCAGCGGGGTGTTCTAGGAGCTCCAGTCCGGTTCAGACTGCATGGTCCCACACTATTTTGGAGCAGTCAAGCTCTTTACTTTTGCCTGCGTACTCAGATGGGTGGGATGAGCTTTTGTAAATTTGCTGCTTTTTAAAATCTTTCCATTACTAACACTTACTCTTAATTGACAGTCAGAACCACAAGAGTTTATTCCTTCTTTCCACCCACCTTTCCCTTTAAAACTCCCGCTTCCAGAGTGAGCAATAATTGCAGATGCCTTCAGATTGCTTTGCTCTCTCTGTAAACACAGAGCCTGACATCTGGCATATTTTGAAGTTACTTTATTGAATCTTGATCATTCCTGTAAATAGGCTGTGCCTGTGTCATATCTCAGTCACAGTAAATAGATATCTTTTCCTGCACAGACTGAATGGGGGATACTCTTCCAGGAAACCCTATGGTGGCCACAGGCTGCAGGACTGACGTTGCCAGAGCTGAACCTGTGAAATAGGGACTTTTTCCACAAGAGTGGGAGGGCATACACATGATCATGACTATGTTGGTGTTCGGATGCTGTTAGGAATGGATAAGCCATATAGATGGAAGAGACAAAATGCTGTTAGAGTTTAGGATTGAATCAGTTTTGGGGAAAGCCTTGGTTTGATAGACTCAGATGTGGATGGGCATGAAGCTCAAAGTATATTTTCCAGATATAAAAGCTCTTTTTTTTTTTTTCTTAGTTTCCAGCATGAGACAGGTGTTAAAGTAGATTTCATTTTTACAAACTGGGAGATGTTCTGCAGAGCTCCCCATATTGCTGTGTAGTTGAAAAAACCAAAAGCTTCTAGCATGATGGTGCAGAAATCCTGTATGTATAGCATGAAATTCAAAGATAAGTAATGGCATAGGAACCAGGAGAATGAACCTGGCATTTAACATAAAGGTGAAGTCAACTTTTTACTCCATATAGCAATCTGCCTAATTGGTGCTGTTGGGTTTAAGGTGGTATTTCCTGCCATCTTATAGCTAAATGCCCTAAAAATCATTAATAGAAGCTGTTTTCACAGCTTTCTGTTGAGGTGAAAGTATTGTTCCTAACTTAAAGGCTGGGGAAGAGGCAGAGGAAGGTGAAATGATTTGTCAGGAATCATAAAGAAAGATGTAGGGTCAAGAATTGATCCCCAGGTATCTTAAGATCTCTTCTGACTTTTTGACTGTGTTGAGGAAAGCAAATTTTTGCACTTACTACAGGAAAAGACAGAGGAAAAATGGTTTTTTTACATTACATTTGATATAAACACAATTCTTTTTCAATACTTGGTGTTTCTACATGACTTGTGACAAAGAAAGACTGAAATTTGTTATGAAAGGCTGTAATTCTTGCACATCAGAGGGGGAGGAATGAAATATTTCAGTTAATCTCTATAGTATATTCCATATTTTCCTTGCTTTGGTTACATTTTTGTGAGGCAAACTCTGAATTCCCTTGCTTATTATTAATTTATTGTTACTGGAACATAATAGCAGAGAACACAGTTCGTCCAGGAAAAAGCTTCAGCAAAGAGTGAGTCATTGATGGTAATAAACTTCCGTCCCTCTCAATAGACCATAGGGCTGTTTAGAAAAATGTTTTTGCCATGATTCCTGAATTTGCTTGTTCTTTGTACCGCAGCTGGTAGAGATAAAACTGAACGAAGCTGGGCAGACTCCCTGTCTCCCCTCTATTACTATAGCATATTTCTGAATCATACACAAAAAATGTTTTTGGTATGTAGAAGTGACTTCAGGAAAGCAACTCTGACTAGAAAACAGCCAGTGCTGCAGAGAGGATACATTCTCGGAGCATAATATTGAGCATGATATTGAGCATGATATCTACCATATATATCATGCTCAGGGAGTTAGCAATGTCTTGACGTGCAGAGCTGAGTTCTCTAGCATTAACCTCCTGTGAGATGTGTTATCTCCTAGGAGCCCTGGGGCCTTCAGGAGGTGAATCTGAACTGAATCAGATAGTGTTGCAGCTGCTCAGGTTAGGATGCAGTTTTGCACGTTACTGGCTGCAACCTCCATCTTGTTTGGTGTGCAAGATCTCAGTTATAAAAGGCTGGTCTCGTGTTCCCTGCTCTGCCACATCTGGGTATGCAGAAGCAAGTGTCCCATTTGGGTCCGGGAGGGCAAAATGTATTTGTGACCACGGTCTATTTTCTCTTATGAAGGCGCAGTATGGTTAGTGACTGGAGAGATGATAAACACCTTTTGAGAATGTTGAATCTATTAAAAATGGCATTGCTGGGGCATGAAGACCATAAGCATTCGTTAGAGACAGTTTCTGTGGCACAGGTCTTCAATATGTGGTGGGAAGTGTTACATGCTTTTAATATCTTTTCCAGCCTTCTTCCATCAGAGTCCTTTCAAGGCTCCTGGTCCTCCACGATCCTGCTGCATCCACAGGGGAGAGTGTATTGCAGCGTTGGTTTCCAGAGTACTTGAGGAGCTGTGTTGTTATCAAGAACAGAGCATCTAACTGTGAGGGGCAGATTCTGCACAGCTCATTAGATGGTGTATTGTCTGTCTGTGCAGTAAGCTGCTCCCATCATGTTAATGGGCCAAGTCACGTAAATGACTGAAGGTTTTGCATCCCAGACCTGAGTGAGCAGAAGGGAGTGGGCATAGCTGTTGTGTGAACTGTAGAGCTGTGGCTGGACAGCCACTTTTAAAGTAGCCCAGTGCAAGTGGGAAGCTATATTGCATAAACAGTAAATGAACTCAGCTTTGCCTGAATAATGCTTTTATTTCTAGTTTATCATATGATAGCTTTAGCTGATTTTATGATTCTAGCAAGCACAATTGCTGTTATTCTTCAGGGCACGTTTTCATTGTAAAGCCTGCAATGGGGTGACTTTTCTTGAGTGCTGTGGTGTTATCTGTAACACTGCCTATTGGAGTGCTAACACAAGCTTTTTTTCTTTCTTTCTTTTTTTTTTTTTTCAGTAGAGTAAAACACCATATTTTTTTTGGCAGGAGATAATAATGTATTATGAACTATTTAATCATTTTTATCAGTGCCTAACAGATTTCCAAATCTCCCTTTGCTAGAAGCCTTGGTAGATTTCACATATTTTCAAAAATATTTGACTTTGTATTCCTCCAAGTGTATCACCACTTCTGGAGTGGTACACAGCAGCAGCACTTCAGATAGGGGTCTGCAGCATCCCTGGGTGAATGGCACACAGGCAGAGGCAGACTGTGCAGGTTCCCAGGCTGTCATCATCTCCTTACAGGAAAGCTGAAGGACCTATCCTGCTCAAATATCTTTGGCTTTCTATCTCCTCTGCCAAAAGAAGGAAGATTTTTCGGAAACACTGACACTATCATGAGACTGGTGAAGCCTCACAAAAAGAACCACTTCCTATTTTCAACAAACAAAGGCTTTTCAGTGTTAGATAAAGCTCCTAGTCTACTGTTAGGACTTTGAACATCCTGCAGATAACCACGTACCTGGCTTCCTGCTATTTACTAGAAGTCACAGTCTGTATATCAGCATCTCATGCAGGTCCAGGTTGCAGGAAGACTTCTTGCCTCTCAGTCTAGAAGGTACCCTCATAAATACTTGGCACTGCCCACTTGCTGAGGTTTCAGGCTCCCTCATGTCTGCTGTGCTCTCCATCCTTGTTCTGTCCATTAGTATATGCAGGAAAACAAATTGCACATGCATAAAAAAAGAGGTATTTGCATTCACAAAATGCATGTTTGTGTGCACCCCTCCTTGTCCTATCAAGTGCTTCCTCAGTTGTTGAAACATTTGATACATCTCCACAATGATATGCTCAAAAGTTTCACTATCTGTTGATGATATCTTATCCTTGATATGCCTCATAGACGTATGTGCAAATCCCACCTCCAGTGCAGAGCTGGGCATCCCGGCATTTTCTTTATGCACACTCCAGCAGCTGAAGACTTGGAAGTGGTGAGTTTTGTGCTGTGCTGTAAAGAATCTTGTCGATCGTTGGAGCAGATGGGGCCAATGAGGAGGTTGTAGAGGTCAGAGCAGAGCTGGAGCAGATTGGCCCTAAAGCAGTTGGCATCAGCCCAGGGCAGTGCTGCCCACTGCGGGAGAGTGATATTTCTTGCTGCTGCTGCTCACCAAAATAAGTATCACTTGGGAGCTGCTCTGCACCTTGCTTGCATATGGCCTGTCATGCTGCCTGCTTTTCCTCTCCTGCTGTGACCTGTCTAAGCCAAGCAGCAGGGCAGTGGCATCCTCCTGGGTTGTCTCCATTTCTTGAAAGCTCCTTGCTCAGTGGATGCCCGACTCTTGATGTGTGCCTAAAATGCCATTGACCAAATCCTGATTTGCATAAGCAAGATTGAAATTGGACCACAGCACAGAGATGTTGAGATCACAAGTGAAATACATTGTTCACTCTGTCCAGAAATCTTAATGTTGTAGGTACTTAAGTTGGACAGCCAAAGGGGTAACTGGAGACCTGAATACCAGGAGCTCTGAGCTCTTGGTCCTCTGCTAAAAGAGAATGGGAGCTGTACGATCACAGCACATTTAACAGTCAAGAATATATGTTTTAGGTGCTCAAATACTGTGGTTTTGAGCAGCACCCAGAAGGTATTTATTCCCTGGCTAGAACTGGTTTAGTTTGTTTTATCATTAATTGTTTAATTTCTATGCTGGAATAGGCCAGTGCAGAAGAATAATCTGAGTCACTGCAGTTGTATTTAAACTAGTTGGAGCTCATAAAGCAGAAGAAAAATTATGTGTACTCCTATTTTACATTTATCTAATGAGCTTGCTGAGTAGCAGGAGAGGAGATCACAGTGATGCAGGATGGACTGTGTGTGCTCCACAGTGATGCTAATATACAGATGTGTGGGTGTTAAGGTAGCCTTCAGTGCTTAGATTTAATCCTGAGACACACGGGCTGAGGACAAGGGAAGAAAACAGCACAAGGTAAAAGAAGAGAGAACATCCTCTTTTTGGACACTTGGGTAACTCCTGATGTGCAGAAAGCTTGTGCTGTGAGTACAGGGCATGCAATGGGTAAGTGTAAATTACAAGTGCAGGGATGCATCTGCAGGCAGTCTCCACAGACTCCTGACCAGCTGCAACAGGTTTGCAGAAAGCCCTGGAAATTCAGTTCCAGTTCTGGATAGGCTAATGAATCTTAAAGCCACCAAAGCTACATGGGGCATCTCTAAAGAAAATAAATGTGGAGCGCTGCAGGGAAGGACAGCTGGATGGTGCCTGTCTGCTGTCCCCAGGTCTTCTAGGCTGCTGCATTCGACTGCTCTTGTAACCCATCAATCATCTGTGTTCCTGCAGATTCTTTTCTTTCTCCAGTCCCTGTTGACCACACTTTCAGGTTTTTCTCTTTTCCCAACTTGTGCAAACTCTTGTCTTCTTGGTCACCCAAGTTCAGTACACAGCACTGCTGCCATGAAATGGTAAAATTCGGCAGGGCCAAATCTGACAGCTATTGCATTGCTTAAGAGATACAAATTTCCAGAGTCCCTCTAGAAACATGGGTCATGCCAATGGTGTGGATACACTGGGGAGCTTTTACTGAAGTTGTTCCTCATGCTATGTTGAAAGAGCAGTCCATGCTTTGGTTCGGCTCTTCTGCTCAAGACTCACAGTATTGGGAAGGTCCGCTCCTGGTCTTGTACAAATCAGTGGAAGTCTTGTCACTGAATTCAGCCAGGACAGAGCTCAGCAGTAAAGTTCCTTCTTTGCAGAGAAGAAGGGATTTGCTAGGTAGACATCACTAATTTTGGTAATGTTTCATTTCTGTGCTCTGCAAAATGTAAGGAAAATGTGTGCTGTCATAATTAATTCTATATACTTTTAGGTAACGGGGGTCTGTGCTGCCTGGCTTTGGTTTTTGTGTGCGTAATTATTGGACATCTGGCCATAAGCTCCACTGGACATCTTTCCCAAGCAAGAATTAGTGGGGAAGAAACTCTTCTAAATTTCATATATTGCTGATTTAAGCCCAATGTGTTTGCTTCCCTGCAGAAATGGGGTGCCTTTCTGATTCAGGAGTAGCCTTTCTGGTACAGAAGTTAGTTCTGTGGATTCTTATCTAATACAGATATTTTGCAGCACTCTTCTCTCATCAGTGACTGGTATGGCTTTGCTATAAGCTTGTTTTTTTCCTCTCTTTGTTTCCTGCTTCTCTGATTATCTGATGGCTGCAGCAGGCAGTGGTCTGACTATCTGCAGTTGGTTCCCACTCCTGTACATATTTTTATCCTTTTGAGCTAGCACACAGCAATTGCTGTCATTTTCACTGAAAATTAAGCATACAGGTAGCCATCATCACTTGTTCTCATTTGCTGCCTATTCTTCAGAATAATGGCAGATGCTGAGGTCTAGACAGTGCTTAACACTGAACTCCATTGGGACCAAGTGGAGAATGCTCATAGTCTGTGAAAGGAGTTTGTGTTCCCAGCAGCTTCCTAATGGATGTGTCTCTGGAGTTTACCCAGGTCATGTCCATTTGTGTTGTAGGTTCAGAAAAGCAGGCATTCATTTAAAAGGCAGGGAAGTGATCTTACTTCATCCCAGAGCTCTTCTCTTTTGATCAAGGGTGGGTCATACACGATGGGTGAATAGTGTGAAGTTTGTATAGATGTTGTAGAGAGGAGCTGCTTTGGAGTATCCCAGTTTATCTGCATTCAAGGTAAAGACATTTTAAGCAGATCTGTGCATAGTAAGTGTTGCTCAGTTAATGTGGCACGTTTGGTTGGCACTGTGTTCAGTACATTAAACCGTGAAGAGGAGATAAAGCAAAGTTACTGCTTAATAGCAACAGCTTGGTTTTTCCCTGTGGCAGGTACCCTTTTCCAACAGGGCTCTGAATTTTGTCTTTCAGTGTTGTGCGATATACTTTAAAATCATTGCTTGCTTGTAAATATTTTACTGTTTGAATATACTTTAAAAGGCTGTTAATATTTAAATCTGCACCCTGAAATGTTTTCTGCATGGCAATTAGAGTGCAGCCAGAGAGCTTCTAATGGCTTGTGAATTCAAATGGTAGCAATGCTGTTTTCTAACAAGTGTTTCTCTAATTTTCAAGTGCAAAGACCAATGAAAAGCTAAAATATTCACCATGTTGGAAAATATCTGTCTTTAATGCTGGGACTGTGGAATCTGAGATATGATGCATGATCCAACAGGACTTTATCTTGGATGGGAGATCGTTAACTGGATGATATAGATTTAACCTGCTTCGGCTGACTTCAGAAATAATTCTACTTATTAAATATTCTTACAAATCCTTGACCTATAAAAATGGGCTGGACTGGAAATTGTTGCACTGAGCATATAGTATTCCAGGTGTAATCATCATATACATGATCACAGAGACTGTAATCAACCAAATCATCATATAATCATCCCAGTCCTCTGCAGTGATTCAGTTTTTCGTGTTGGCCTCTTCCACACCTGTATAAATTTATTTTTTTTTATTGGTTCTTGTTAATATTGTTCAAATAGGCAGGTTTCCCTTTTCCATGGAATTTTTTTATTAGCGGGTATTTTCTTCAGGATGTACCCGGTTTGTATCCTTGGAGTCTGTCTTCTGCCAGCCTTCCCAGTGTTTCTTGCTTGCTTATTTATTTATTTTTCCTAGTGATTACATTTCCTAATTAGTCTGTTCTCTCATTTCACTTAATGCACTGTGGCCCTCTTTTGGGTGATGTGACTGGATGTGCATCTGTCCATCAAGTGATCCTATGGATACCTTGGCTCACTTCCTCTCAAACAGAGACATCTGTTCCATAGAGTGTAATTACTGGAAAACATCATGAATATCCTCACGGCTGCTGGTTTCTTCCTGTCGGTTCAGCTGCTTATGTATTAATGGACTTGACTGATGGAATGTACACTATTCTCAATCAGCTTTTAAAACAATTCCTTACTATTAAATTATTTAATAATTCTATCAAATGCCTTTCACCTACTTTCATATAATTTTGAATTTTAGCTGATTTCATTTATTTTATGAAACAAGTCTCTTTTTTCAAGCAGACTTTTTTCCTGTAATCATCACTTTTTCTGACATCTAGTAAAATACCTCCATTATCAGTCATATTTTTCTATTAATTCTCTTTCCCAGCTAATTTTGCCTGTAATTGCTTTCATTTTTGTGAGTTAGATCTTTTTATCATATGCATTATTCTGTAATTACTGTTTTGAATTTACTGTATTTCACATGCCAAATGCAATCAAGTTGAGGAACTGGAGCACCTGGCTGCTACTATTTTTATTTTTTAACTCCTCTTTCTGTGTGAAGATGAGATCTGATGTGGCATTTCTCCCCTTACTGGAGATCTCAGAAGGTGAGCGTTCAAATTACAGCTTAGCTTCAGTTAAACATGGGTCTTGGGAGATGTGGATAGGAGCTCGTTGCTGATGGCATTGCTGGGTCAGGCACTCACTGCTACGGCTCTGCGCTCCTACAGCAGCTGCCAGCCGGGCACCCATCCCCAGTGGGACCCTCCCTGTTGTCCTTACTTGAACCTTTCCTGCAAAAGTATTTGCTCTGTCTTTTCCCCAAATGACTTCCCAAGCTGACAACATCTGAGATCCTCATTGTGAATTTGAGTGGCTGAGCACTCAGCTTGTGCTTTCCCCACTGCTGCACCAGGAGTGCAGAAAACACAGTGCTGCATCTGACAGCATCAGGATGGGTCTGAAATAGCTGCTAAGAAGAAATAGCCAATAAGCTCCTTTATCTTTTGTCTCTTCTCCTGGAGAGTCTTAAAATATTTGAGTTATTTGGTAAAGTAGCCTACTTGTCACCATCTCTCTGTATTGATTATCCTTTGTGTGATAACTAAGATGCCACCTGGGACAGGCTTTTGATGCAATGATGTTTCTGAAATGAATATTGCTGAAAAACTGTCCCTCAGAAGTAGGTTCACCTCTGTGATAAGGGAAGCTATAGAATTTTACTGCACATTTTAGCAAACTGAGAACTTGGACATCACCAGTTAGTGTGGCTTGCTTGCTAGGGGATTATTAGTTAAGTAACTGGTTATGTGCCCATGTCTTCAATCCTTTAAGTGGATCAATGACTTAACCTAGCATAGTAATTCCTAATTCCTTTATGAAACCTTGCTGAGATGCTGGACTCTCTCCAATCCAAAACGCTGCTGTTTTTTCATTAGTGGTTATCTAGGAAAGCAGCTAAGAGCAGTCTTTAGAATTGGTGTCAAGAGTGACATTAAAGGAATATTTGTTCTTATTTGAGGTACAATAAATCATTTTAAAAGCAATGAATTGCTTATTGAATTGATCAAGTGCCTGGAGCACCACTCTGCCAATGATATTGATCTTGCCCTGAACAGCAAAGCTCTAAAGCAAAGCCATGAGGTATGAGTGCTGGAGACTTCAATGAGATGATGTTTAGGGAACTGATTTTTTTTTTTTTTTAAGTGACCTTAAAACCTAATCATTAACAAATGTATCAGTAGCTGTATTTGGAAATAAGATTACCTGAAAAATGCCTGCCTGTGTGGGCTTTTTTTAGTGATTTAATGTCTGAGGCAGGCTTAAGTTGATACAATTGTTTGGAGGGAGTAATTTCATTCGAGTGAAAGCTGTAGAAAGGTAAGCGCAGTATCTGTTATGCCAGCAGACCAGACCTGGGAGTGCTTTACTCTCTAGAAACTCAAAATGATCTTCATGCTAAAGTTTGAGGAGTAATTTGGAATTGGCAGGTGCAACTCAATAGAGGCAATAGGACAATGCTGTTCTTGGACAGAAGTACAATGAGGATCTGGGAGGCAAGCTTAATCAGAAGTGGTGTAATTCTGCTGCACAAGAATTAACTTTTATTCTGAGGGGAATTAGCAGAAGCCCCAGAGCTGGGCTGGAGCAGTCATTCCCCTCAGTGACAGGGTCTGAGCTGTGTTAACATGCCTAGTTTTGGCCAGCACACTTTGAAAAAGATGTGGAAATATTTAATAGAGCCCAGAGAAGACCAACAAGAACAATGTGGCAGAGGGAGCTGTTTCTGATGAGAAAACTGTAGAAAAAAGTGAATTAATGTCCTTTGAGGAGGTGAAAGGAGATGAAGTCTTCTTGGAGAAGGCTGTGAGGAAATGCAGAGCAATCTCCTGTCCTTCAGCAGCAGGGAAGGGGCAACCAGCTTTGGTGCAATATTTTAGTCAAATATTTGGGAAAAAACTTCTAGAGGTAAGGGTAGATAAACACTAGGACTGGTTACTGCAGGAGAAACCTGTTTCATTGAGGGGTTTGGTAACAAGTCAAACAACATCCACCAGGTTTATCTCCTCACCATGCCTTGTGCCCGGTGCATGCTCCAGCTCGCTCTGTCCCCACTTCCTTGCATCCATCCCTGCAAGCACTGTACATCCAGGTTGGTCCTGCTGATGATCACCGACTGAGTCCTGGAAGAGAAAGTCCATTGCTAATCCATGCAACAGGTATGCTGCAGTGACATCAGTGGGATGAGCAAGAGTACAGTGGTTTAATCCTGACCTGGTGGGACCAACTTGGAGGTGAAAGAGTGCTCAATCCTGTGCAAGAGTATTATATTAAAGGATTAGAATTTCTTTGCTTAGGGGTCAAAGGGGAAATCCTGGATTTCTTTTACAAAGCCACAGCTGAAATCTAAATTGCAAGTCTAGTTATAAAATCTAAAAAGTGAAAAAGCTCCTACTTGTAAAGTCCATAAAAGCAATTTATAGACATCTTGCTGATCTCACCAATGGAAAAGAGGAAAAATCAAGGTGGTTAGTCTGCTGTAACTTAGTGTTCAAGAAGTTAAGAAAAGCAGGCAGGTTTTAGGTCTTCCCATCGTGAAGTTACTTTCTTTTCCTCATTCTTTTAGATGTACCTATTTGATAGCATTTTTATACCTATGTCTGACACAGTGAAGATTTTTCTGTCTCTGATATAGGAAGTATATTGGGAATATCACTTGAGAGCTGAGTTTTAAACTGCTAAATAATTGTTCAAATTTTCACAAAATTTGAACACCCAGTGATCCTCTTAAATCCTCTCTGAAGCCTCAGGACTTTGTCTGCTCAGTGATATCTAGCCTGCTGTGAATATCAAGCCTCTGAAAATTAGGCCTGTTTGTTTATTTGCTCTGAGTGGTGCTGTTTAAAGCATTATGTGATGGAGGAAGCTAATTGCTGAGCTCTCTGAATACATCTGATCTGGTGCTAACCCTCCACCTGTATCCAACCCCCTGTTCTTTGCAAGCATCTGCATTACGGGGCAGGATCCCATCATATGAGAAGTCAGGACCGAGCAAAAATGAACTTTGTCAGAGCAGATAAGAGTGACTTGTGCTGGAGCAGCAGATGTGACTGCTGTGTTCTGCAAGTAGATGATTCCCAAATCCTCTTAAGGACAGCCTAGATAAAATCCCCTTTGTGACATTAAGGCGCAGCTCTGGGCCAGGTGGCCTCAGCTTCTGTCACTGGCTTCATGAGCTGCTTTGCTCTGAGGAAACTCCATGCTGCTGCTGAAAAGCCACCATAAAAGCATGAGCTGCCAGGTGTATGGGATGAGCCCTGGGTAACAGCCAGCATTGTGGACAGTGAGACATTTTGCTGAGTGCAGCTAAGTGGTCCTTTGTGGTTTAGGTCCTTGAAGTCTGTGGGTGTAACAGAAATACTGAGTGCCCTTCCTAGCAGTTATGTATGTAAGAGGGTAGTAAAATATTGGGCAAAAATAAAAAAAGATGGCCGTGTGAGGTGAGGGATGAACGAGGTAGTATGGGAAAAGCTTAATAGTGTGAGCTGAGCTGGCACAAGGAGTATCTTGCAGCTTCCTCTGCCTTACTCCAGGGGAAACCACTGATGTGTCTGACCTGTGCGGTTGAAAAGGAAAGTTCTTTCATGTCTGACACCTTCCATAATTTTCCTGTTACGTTCTAGGCTTGCTATGTGATCTGGGACAAAATATTTTGTCCTGGAACATGGAAGGCACCCCAACTCTCTGAACAGTCTGAAACAAGGACTTGGAAACTGGGACATTTCTCCCACTTGCCTTAGTTGATATTTCTTGCACAAACCAGTAGTGACCATTTAGGAAAGTATTATTGCCCATTATTTCATGCTTAATAAAACATACCCTCATCAGAAATCAAACCCCAAGCTCCGTCCTGCTGCTTTCCTTCTTCGGTGCCCCTCAGTACGTTCTTCCCTCCCTCATCTCCTTGAACCACACT
This sequence comes from Brachypteracias leptosomus, assembly GCA_013401335.1. Taxonomy (NCBI): domain Eukaryota; kingdom Metazoa; phylum Chordata; class Aves; order Coraciiformes; family Brachypteraciidae; genus Brachypteracias; species Brachypteracias leptosomus. Next base: position 54,186 of record VYZX01023003.1, read on the forward strand.
CAGCCACCAAAATCTGCATTTTGAACATTCCTCCCTCTTTAGCGCTACAAGGCATGATGAAGACCCTGTGTGAGTATTTGTAGCATAACACTGAAATTACTTTAAAGACAAATGGCTCTGAGAGTGTTGTTTTTCTTTCATTTTGGTAGACACCACTATTTTTGTCCTTGCTTTAACTAGCCAAAGAATTTTGGTAAGCCAGAATTCATCTTTGGAATGACTCAAAAAGCATTGTGGGAGTACATCATGGCTGTTAAATTCTCTGTGTTTTGGCGAAGATAATTTTGGAGGGTGCAATCCTGAGGTTTTTACTTGGGTAAATCTCCCCCTGACTCATCCAAGACTACCATGTTAATGTCATCAAAAGGAGATTATGAAAGGCTCTGAGACTGTAAGTGGTACGTTTCCGTAGTACATCTTTTTGTGTGTCTAAAGCAACTGGTATTAACCTAGTTTCCATATTTTCTGGTTTATTTTTAATTCCTTCATTACTCCTGTTCATCTATTGTAAAAAGACCCTTCCTGGCATTTCTGGCCTTGCTTCCTTTGAAAATCATGGTGATGGCAGCAGGGTCTAGGGTTCCTGGTAGTAAGAACTTCAAGCAGGATAAGTTAACATTTTAGTCCAATTAAACAGCAGCTTTTCTGTGGTGACATACACCACCCTCAGTTAGTCCATGTGACTCAAGATTCAATTGATAAAGCATCTGGAACACTGGAAGCATTTCTAAGCTGGAAGATGTATGACATCTTTGTGTTGGTCCACTACTGACTTTTCTAAAGATTGGGTATGAATAATATGTAAAATGTAAGACAGTTTAAAGAAACTTAGGCTCTTCAAAAGAGCTTCCTTCTTAACTGTGTTCTAACAGCTTGATGGAAGTCCAGTGTCTGCCGTGAAAGCCCAGCTCCATGATTCAGTCATTCAAGCAGGAACAAACTGCCCTCTGAAAGCATTTTTCTCTGCTCAGTACTTTTACTCAGTGAAACTACTGTTGACAAAAAGAGACTACATGAAGGAAAGGAGTCTGGGGTCTGAGATTTCAGATATTAAAACAAGCAGTTGATTTGAAGTCTGGTCACCCCAGGACCTATTCCTTGCTCAGCCTCCACCTTTGAGGAATTTGAGTCTTCCTGGGCTTGGGTGCATTTCATGAATAAGTAAAAAGATGATTAAGAAAATAATTTAAGGTAGTGTTTGCATCAAATTAGCCTTTAGCAAGCCATAAGGTATGAGGCTGTTGCAGCACTACATATTTTTTTAGCTTCAGTGGAGCTATTTCACATTTTCACTGATGTAAAGAAGATCTGAATCTATCCTCTTGGCTGCTCTACTTTAGCAATTGATTCTAAATCAGCCTAGCTATCCAAACATGTAGAATTAAAGACTTGTTACTAATTATGTAGCTGCAATTCCTGACTATTTTTCTTCCTAGTTTAGTCAAAGTCTTTCTGACATTTAGCAGATTGACATTCTCTTAGCATCTCCACAACAATCTGTCCAGTTTGTTTAAGAAGGCAACAGTTTTGGAAGAAACTACAGCATCTCTGCTGGAAACTCAAGTACCTGGCAAGAGACGCTCGAGATACTTGTTGAGCTGGCCAAGTTCTGCTGCTATGCTTAGCAATTGCAATGGACAGTTGTGTGACCTCATGTGTCAACTGTCTCGGATTCACCTTTTATTTTCTGCTAGATGACTTGGGAAAAAGCAACATGGAGTTACAGACCACAGCAAGAGCCCTGCTGCCCTGGGTAGCTCATTCTCTGCAGAGCTGACTGCTCTCTTTGGTGAGAGGTGATTGATGCCAGCATGACACATGGTCATATTTCTAGTGTGTTTGCAGACTTGCTCATTTCTGTGGTGGGGATAATGACTGCTGCTCATCAGATGTTATCATTAACACGCAGTGAATATTTGACTCACCTCAGGGAAGGTATAGAGTGGTTCCTGTTCCCAAAGATCTGGAGAAGATTGGGACAGAGGGAAAGGTTTCAATATTCAAGTTTTCACTTCATGACTATATTTCAGGGGTCTACCTAGTTAAGAAGTAAACCTGTCTCAGTCTAAGGACACAGGACCTGTGTCCTCTGAAACCAAGTAACTACTGAAAGGCAGTCATCACTCTGAAAATAAATATGATGGTTGGACAGTTTGCCCTCTACCTGGGGGGTACCAATTCCACCTGGGAGTGGCATTTCTCCAGCCACCCAGGCTGCTCTCACCACTGCTGTCTAACAGCGCTCAGAGAGCCTCCTTGCACTCTTCCTTGTGATACTCGAATAGCTTTCCTCTGCTTGATTTTTATTTCCACCAGTTAGTGGTGAACTGATCTATCAAAGAGCCTTAACAACTTTAAAAACACTTTGAAGTGCCTAAAAATACTTTAAAAGAGGCATTCTCTATTGTTTTCTGTTGTGGGCAATACTCTTTCAGGTGTTTACACTCCATGCATTTCACATTTCAAAGTGATCATGCTGACCTCCACTGATGCCTGTGCAGATCACGATGAGGATGAACATATGATGTGTGCTCAGAGTGAGGCTCATCTTTTTTTGTTCATTTGGTTGTTCTTTGCAGTAGTTCAGTGGCTGCAAGCATTGTTCCATCTTGTTGGACAAATCAGTTATCTTGCAGGATCGGCCGTGCTCATCAGAGGCACAAGTGGATTGCATGCCTGTTTTTTACATAATTTACTGCGCAGCAACAATCATTTTCTGTTCTACATGATGACAGATACTGAATTCCAGATTAGCCATATTGAAGTATGCACTATTTTTGCTACAGTCCTTTTTGGCCATTAGTGAAATGTAGTGATGACTTTGGGTGTTACCAACTGATTCAACAAGGGTTACTCAGAGTTCAGCCTTTTAGCAGATACTTAGCTTATCTGTACTTGTCCCTATTGGAAGATCACTGTTTATTCTCATTTGGAGCTCTATGATTTGGATAGCTTTTTACACGTTGCTCATTATAAATTATACTTAGCGTGTTTCCATTTGGCCTAGATTCCTCTCTCTTTAAAAGCTCATTCCAGGATTTGTTCATTATCTCTGTTTCATATTCAAGTGACCTTTTTATAACCTTGGTGAGAATTTACATGTAATTTAAAGCCTTGTGTCCAGTTTCAGTTTACAGCCCTATTTCATTTATGGCACAAGCACAGACTTTGTTCTGCTGTAGATACAGCAGTTAAATCTGTGTTGTTGAAAAGTGGTGAAGACTTGGTTGAAGAGACAACTTACTGGCAAACTGGTCACTGTCTTAATTTCAGAATGACAACAGAGCAAATACAAGTGCTGTGCTAACCAGAGCATCAATGATAACACAATAGTAATCTATACCTCTCAACAAAATATTTACTGGTGCATCCCCATTTGTCAAAACTTTGGGGTAAAAAAGGCTGGAATGGATAAAGAAGTCCTTTTCCTCTTGCCCAGAGCTCTGACTTCATCTAAAAGTTAAGTTCTTTGTTCTTGGATAAAGGCGGCGTATGACTTGCTTAGGCATTGCTTACTCTGCCTGCTGCTTTGCTGTCTAAGAGGCCATCTATTAAGTAGTATGCTGGCAGAAACTTACACTGTTTTATATAGCACTTGTCATTTGAAGATCTCCAAATCTGTCCAAAGTGGAGGAAATTTATCATCTCTATTTTGTAAATTTAGAAACTAGAAACAGACAGACACTCAAGGTCAGAAAAACATTGTCAGCACTGGAAATAGAACCCAGCTCTTTTGAGTCATGGTTTCTGATCTTGTTAAAATCTAGATCACAAGCACGGAAAGGAAAACAGTTCTTAAAACTACAATTATTACTTTACTTCTGAACCTATCTTCTGTTGCAGTAAGGTTGCTAGGCTGTCATGGTCTCTTATTCACCCATGCAAGATAACAACATTAATCTGTTTGCACAGCATAACCCAAAACATTGCTGTACATGCAGTGGCAGTAAACTCTTACACACCTTAGGAGTGCCCTTATATGTGCTTTGGGAAGAGTCAGGTTACGTGGGCCAGTGTTATCCTGTAATGCAGCAATAGATCTGGATACAAAGGAATGAGAATTATCTAGCCCTAGCTATGTACAGAGCCTGGAAGAACAATGCCTTCATCCTGCTTTGATCCAAGATGTTGCTTAAATGTAAATAGTATAGTAATATATTTTTAGATGCAAAGGTAATGAACTTGCAAGAAGCAAACGGAAAATCCTCAGGTGTTGCAGCATCCAGTGGACAGTGTTTTCTTGCTTCCTCAAGTCATTGACACGCACTGTTTCACTCTCTGTTAAGAAGTAGGGAAGCATTTGCACACCTAATTTGGAACCAAGTACAAGAAAAAAATAGTTCTTTGTTCAGAAGACCTGCAGGGACTTTATCTTCTGTATGCAACTGGCTTGGAGGACATTACTACTGCTTTTAAAAATACCAGATGCAGGCTTGCTGTGTGAGGCAGCATCTCCCCGGGAAAGATACTTTCCTAAATTCCACCAGTCCACTACTGGAGTAAAATGAAATAATTTTTCATCCATGTCTCTGGTGGAGTCATTTCTTTTCTATGAATCACAACTTATCCATGCAAGAGGTGGCTGGAATCTAAACATAATGAAAACATTTCAGTTGTATCTATGTTCTTAAATTGGTCCCCGTCACTGCGTTCAAACATCTGCTCCCTGGGGAAGACCGTTTGCTTCAATATTTTGATTTGGAAATTGTACTGATGTAAATAGACACAAACATCAGATTCAGCATCTTGAATGCACTTTCCAGTCTATGCATATCTTCAGGCTGTCTATTAGGAAAATAATAATAAAAATTATTTCCAGTGAATTCACTTAAACCTAAGTCATTTAAATTCTCAGCTTTTTTAGCCGTTGTTGTTGCCAGACATTTGTATAATGGCACAAAGAAATAGCGTTCACTGCCTCCCCCTCCATGTTCACCCCAGTGTGTAGTTTGGTGGGCTTGGGGACAGCAACTTAATGAGATCCTTTTGTTAAAATGGGCAAGTCATTTCTGAAATGGAGGGCACCTTGATCTGTTTGGAGATGATGGGTTTTATTTTTATGGAATAATACAACAAAATGTCACATGGACATAATAAACAACTTTTAAAATCCTTGGCTTGAAGGTACATCAGGGGACTGGTGCATCCAAACACTCTAAGAGCAGCTGGGAGTCTGAGAGACAACCTACCTCTTGCCTTTTCTCTCGGACAGCAGTGGGAATATATTTTTCTAATTCTGAAATGGGAGCTAATTGAATGCTGAAGACCATTTGTGCAAGCTGCTGCTGAAATGAGGTGATAAAAATTCCTGAAAGGTCTGTTAGTCTAAAGCAAAGCAAAGGTGTCTGCTGTGCTTGCAGCAAGATGTCCCAGCAGACATGTGTTAAAGATAGCTTGTGGAAGGGCTGGCCATCCTGTTGGGCTATATTTTCTGTTTTATGGAACATAACTTAAAAGTCTGTATTTCAGGTTCTGTTGTTTTGGTTTTGTGTTTTTGTTCTCCCCTCTGACTTTTCTATCAATTTTGCCTGCTCAGGAAAGGTACTGATACAAGACAAAGAGTATAAACAAAATCTCGATGATCTGATAGGATAAAGGATTTTTAAGTAAAATGCTTGGAAACCTTCTCTGATTAATAGCCACTTAAGTCCAAAATCCAACGGGCAGTTTAGATTCCCAACCTAGAGGTTAAACACTTCTTGAATTCCCTTTGATTGTACTCATTATGAACAGATGGGGTGATTGTCAAGGTGATTCCAGCAGCACAACTAGGAATGGCCAGATTTCATACTCCTATCTTAAAGCTTAAAACCAAGCTGCAAACCAAAGGAAGCCATTCTGTATCATCCAGACTGTTAAAAGTCTTCAGGATGATCAAGAACTGATGCTGTTCATGGTCTCACTTTTAGTGAGTGTTTTACAACAGTAGAATCTCTTTGAAGAAGTTTATTGCATATCTCCCGCTCAGGGTCTCAGCTCACCTGATAGATGTTCAGGTATTTTGAAGGTTTTGAAGGACTGATATAACATTGGAAAAACCACATTGTCCTTGAGCTGGACCAGATAATCTCTTGTATATTTACATCTAGATTTTATTCTGCAGCCCTACTTGTCTTAAGGTAGACACTGTAAGCAATAGTGAAAAAGTTTAGAATGAAGCTAAACCAAAGCTGTATATTTGGTGCTGTAACTGTAGATTTTTGTCTTAATTGCTTCCAACTGTGGAAGTATCTATATATTTGTAAGATACTAAGTACCTTGGTCTCTTAAGCTATAAAACATTTAGCACCTGTGGGATTTAACAAAACACATGGCTGGTTTTTTCGCTGGCACACATTCTTCTCAATTGTGTGAAAGTGTGAGAAATAGCTCATGGTTCAGAGGATGACCTAGGTCTAGTCTAGATGTAGAAATAGGGCAGGTGTTTTCCATTGATGCTGTATCTCTCTATTCTGCCCTTCTCACTGCTCATTTCCCAATTCAAACTGCTGGACTAGAGGCTGGAGCTACCTGTGATGGAAGTACCTACTGCAGAGACAGGGAGTAACATTCTTGAGATCAGCCACTAAAGTAATTCACCTTAAAAGCAAAGTAAAAATGCTCTTTGTGGGGTTTTTTGGTTTTGTTCAGTTTTTGTTTGTTTTTCTGCAATGAGCTTTTAGACATTTCATTTAAGTACACTGTTTGATAGGATTTGACACCCATAGGATTCGATGCACATGGAAATGCTGGTCTCCTGGACACACCAGAGTATCACCCTAAAGCCTCCCCTTGGCCCTAAGCCTTCTCATGCTATTTTCTGTAGTCACTTAGTTCCCCCCATATAACTACTGCTGGCAGCATGACCACCTCTTACAGGCAATAGAAGGAAAGAAAGACTGTGCCCGGCTTGTGGCTTCATCACCTCTGGGCAGATCTGTTTACAAATAATATCACTAAACTTCCTACCCTGTCTGCAGGGAGAAAGGACCAAAGCGCAGGATGTGTGTTTGGAAGCAGGCTCAGTGTGGTATGTTGCTGTCTTATGGTGTCATCCAGAGGCTGTTTGAAACAAGAATTACTCATGTGATTTTATGCTAGTGTATACTTAGGAAACCTGAACTAGTCTGTGTGAGAGATGTTCAAGCTAGATAGACTATCGCTGAGCTGGGCAGTGCTGAGGGTAGGAGATGTCATCATGCTCGACTTCGTGCATCCTCTACTTGGGCAACTGGATATTTCCTGTGGTCTCTGTTTGCAAATTCTCCCCTCTGCTTGGCAGGCTGCATGGTGAAAGCTTGCTCTTTCTCAGGCTCCTTCCAAACATCTGAGGTGTCGGATGGCAGCAATGCTAACAGTGAAAGGAAGGGTGTTAATCATGCTAATACATACTCGATCTTTATGCTTGCATACCAAAGAGTTGCACATTTTGCTGCTGTATATGCAATGCACTTGGACTACAGCAGTTATTTATGTCTCTATAGTCTTCCCATAAAGATCCCACCTTTTCATCCTATATTTTGGAAGCTCCCTGCATCCTTGGCTTAATACAAGGATTATGGGGACTTCTAAACAATGTTCCCCAACCTCTCCTTGCTCAAGGCTCTGTGTATCCCACATGACATTTCCCACAAGTTAATGGTTTGTGCAGTCCCTTTTGTCTCTCTGTGGGAAAGGTCATGTACCTTGTGATTTTCCTATAAACTTTCTAGGGATGGGGGGCAGAAATGAGATGAAGAGTTCTCTTGGCCACCACTACATATTCATCTCATCTGCATGAGAAGCAGCAGCTGTAGCATTTGCAAGTTGGATGCAAACAGATCTGTGTTGCCCCTTTTTTAGCCTTCTTTCTCTACTGATCCCCCCAGTAATATTGATAACTTCCTGCCTCATGGCACCTGGAAGTCTTCCTTGCATTTTGCAAGGGATCCAGTGGGGTGTTGCGAAGTTATTGTTCTCAAACACAGCAAACCAATTGCTTGTGATCTGAGCACAATAACTCACCATTTTGAGATAGAAAACTTTTATTTATTTGTTGTCCTTCCAAGCATCTAACAGGCATGGGCCCTTGGGAGATGCTCTGGTGCAGTTTACAGCAATCTTCCTCTATTGATGGGCAGCTGAATGATTGATCTGTTTTACTATTACTTATTTATTGTTCTGTAACAGAGAACAATATGTTCTGCATATGAGCACAGAGTGAACTGTAGAATTGAACAATGCAACTTACACCCACCCTGGATAATAAAACAATTTAGAGGTGTGTTTAGTTTCCATGTCTCTTTTATTATATGATTTAGCAAACAGTGCTCTGCTTCACAAATGCAAAAAGGCAGTTGACTCAGAAGAAGGAACATGTAAGGAGCAGCAGGTGCTGTGGCAGCTGTTGCTGCCCCACTGCCACTCATCTTCATGTTTGGAGGAGAAAATCCTCTCTCCATGGCTTTTCCTTGGCTTCCATTTGGATAGAGCAGTGGTAGGGATGACCTTGTGCATCCCTGTCACACCCTCAGAGCCACAGAGGCATAAGCAGAGGCTGGTTTGGGGATGGGATGAAGGTGGGCATGTGAGGGGACTCTGCTCCACATGGAGAGAGGAGCAATGAATGACCAGTGAGATCTCAGTCTCTACCCACAGCCTTGGTCTGACTCTGGCAACCACCAGAGCAGGCTCTGTCCTGTGAAAGACATTTTGTTCTTAAGCCTCAAAACAAGGAAGTGCATTAATCATGTTTTGCCAACAGCTGATGGTGTAAACACAGTGAAATGAGTGAGCTGTGGTTTAAGAGGGTACTCTGAACATGTTATCATTTGTGGACTGGGTGTGGAGCAGACACTGTAACTCTTACCAAGGGTTTCAGCTGTGTGGTTTTTGTCATAATTTCGTTGCTGTTGATGGTCAGTCATCCTCCAGAGTCCCTCTGGGTGCTGAAGTGAGCATGTGCTGGCTGAAGTTGCTGTGTGGGTGACCTCTGGGAAAAGAGGTTTTGCTTTTTATCTGGTTCCATTTTCACATCACAAGCGATAGAAATCACCCTTGAAATTGCCACTTTGCTGAGCGCATGAGCAGAGAACCACAGGGTGGGGGTGAGTGGACAGAAAGTCACCCATAGAAGGTGACCTGGGAATTGTGGGAAGAATCCCTGTGGGCTGCAACGACACCTCAGTCTGTGTGCACTGTGTGCAGTGAACAGTTTGAGTTGTCCCATTCCCTGTTCCTTAATTGCCCTTGGTAAACCTAGGACATTTATATATATATATATATGTGTGTGTGTGTGTGTGTCTGTGCTACGTGTGTGCTCGGGGTTGAACAATTGCCTCTGACCTGTTAACACTGAGTTTTCATTCACTGCTCACCTCCCTGGTACATGACAGATCTCTTCATGATAGCGACTCTATTTATTGGTTGGGTGATTGTAGCTGTCTGGTTTGGGATAGGAAATACTTTCTCCAAACATTTTTTTTGCACAAAAGCTGTTCTTGCCTGTGCATTTACCAGTGGTGAATACAACTTATTTCCACATATGGTGGGTTTACATTTGCCATTAGTGTTTCAGAGCACTGCAAATGTCTAAGGTCCGGTTGAGGGAGAACTGTGGTATCACAGGCACATTGTAAAGCTTTGGCAATGAGGACAGGTATTCATGCTCTTTGATTTTTTGCACCTTTTAACTTTAGAGTAGACTTAAGACATTTTTTTTTTTTTAAATTTAATGCTATCAATCCTATTTGAATATGAAGAAATAGCAAAAGAACTTGCTCCAGCAGGAAAGCTTCCTGTACACAAATAGTAATCAGAAAATATGCTGAACTTAAACCACATGAGATTTGCAATGATTGCCATTTCTCTGGGGCTGGTAATGAGGAACTTGCCAAGTGTCACAGCTGGTCCATCAGCAGTGACAGTCCATTAAAATGTTGTTTGCTGCTTGGCTTGCATCCCTTGTGGGAAGAGGGGCAGAGGAATGGGCAGCTCTTGAGCTCTATGGTCCTGGTTCTGTGTAACTGGCGCTGGCTGCCTCTCCTATGTTATCTGGGGTCTGACCCACTGCTGGTCAGGGATGGCAGTCTGAGGTCCTCAAAGGATTTGGGATCTGACCCATCTGTGACATCCTTAGCTCTTGCTGGTCATGTTTAGATGTCAGCATTCATCCAGCATTACTCTTTCTCCTCCACACCTTGCCTGGTGTCAGAGCTCTCTGTCTTTTTGGTGCCTCTTCATATTACTCTTTGTTCATTGAAAAAGGGGGAAGAAAGCCAGGTGGTGTCAGGCTCCATTGTGTATGCTTCCAATTCACCCTCTTACAGCCCTACTCTGTAATTTTCATAAGTGACTAAAGGGGAATCATTCCACTTACTGCTCTTTTTTTTTTTTTTTTTAATTTTTAACAAGGTTTTGCAAGAATGTAGAGAATAATTGAAGAACTCTCACATTTTCTTCTTTTGAAGATGAAACCTCCACTTTTTATTTGTTTGAATAAAAACCATGAACACCTGACTTACTAGGTAAAAAACAGATGGCAGAAGCTTGAGGGATAGTGTGCACACACAAAACATCTGCTATGCAGATAGTATTTAGAAAATTATCATATCAGAGCCTGTTGCATTCTGAGGGCTGCAAACTGTGGAAATGTCCCTAACAAACATAGTTCCCAGAATGGACCTAACTGAAAATTTGACTGCCTTGAAGTGCTAGATCTGGATCTAGTTTTGGTGGCTTGATAATGCTCTGCTACTTAAGCAAAGGTTAATTGTTTGTGGTTAGTGGAAGGCAGTCTTGCTGAAGAAACTACAGACTTGAAGACCTTGGCCAATCTATACATTAGAGACACCTGCAAGGACGTGTATGAGTAACAGTATGGGTCTGTCAAACAAGAATTTTACTTGTTCAGTTGTGGAAAAATTAGCAGTGTAATTATGCAATTAGATTTTTGCGGTCCATTCAGTCTTGATGACTCTTTAGGGACTGCTGTGATGGAGCTGGGATGATGTGACTGCCATGTGGATAAAGGCTCTCTGGTGGAATTTTAGTGGCAGAATCTGAACTAGTGACTTTTGGGGGGAGAGGTGACATCCTGATTTATTTTTACTATGGGAATTTTGGAAAATATTTTCTTTTTTCTGAAGCTTGTCTTCCTTCTCCTGGCTGGGAAATTGGCTGTCCCCGCTATCAGCAGAGACTGGTCGGCAGCTGCCTTCCTCAGGCAGATATCTAGAAGAGGAGCTGCAGGGCAGACCCCATGCTCCTGGCTGAGACTGGAGCTTCATTTACTGGTGTTTATTACTAATGGTGGTATGCTGAGATTGTGCTGGGCACAAGATGATTTCTTCACAACTCAGCAGTATGGGTTTTTGCCATGAGGTTACCACTACATGGTAATGTTTGGGCCAGCTTCCATGCTAAGTCCCAATGGTACCTGTCTGGCCTCTAGCTTCAGTTAAGCCACCTGGTAAGTGAAATGTTATCAATGATATTTTTATATCTTGCTGATTATTTGTAAGGATGCCAACTAATGCACAGCCTCACAATTCTCTGTTTTGAAATGCTTTTAAATCCAACTATGAATACTGAAAAAATAGGTAATGTTTAAGGACTAGTGCTCTGGTGAGATCATCTTGGCTCTTTCTCTGGGGGCTGATTAAATAACTGACGGTGAGAGGGATGAGAATTTCTACTGGCAAGCGCTCCTGCCACACTGCCCCAGTTGCAGAGAGGATAGACAGAGATTGGGGTACTGAAGAACCCCCCCAATGTGAGTGAAGACCAGGTTCGGAACCATCTAAAGAACCTGAAGATGCACAAGTCCATGGGACCTGACAAGATCCATCCATGGGTCCTGAAGGAACTGGCAGATGAAATCACTAAGCCACTTTCTCTCATATTTGAGAAATTGTGTCAGTCTGGAGAGGTTCCCGCTGACTGGAAAAGAAGAAACATAACCCCCACCTTCAAAAAGGGGAAAAAGGAAGTTCTGAGGAACTATAGGCCCATCAGTCTTGCCTCTGTGCCTGGCAAGATAAGGGAGCAGATCCTCCTGGAAAAGCTGCTAGGGCACATGGATGTAGAGGAGGTGATTGGTGGCAGCCAATCCAATACATGAAAGGGGCCTACAGGAAAGCTGGAGAAGGGCTTTTTACAAGGGCCTGTAGTGATAGGACAAGGGGCAATGGCCTGAAACTGCAAGAGGGTAGATTTAGATTAGATTTAAGGAAGAAATTCTTCACCATGAGTGGTGAGGCACTGGAACAGGTTGCCCAGGGAGGTTGTGGATGCCCCATCCCTGGAAGTGTTCAAGGCCAGGTTGGATGGGGCTTTGAGTAACCTGGTCTAGTGGGAGAGGCAGGTGTCCCTGCCCACAGCAGGGGGCTTGGAACTAGATGGTCATCAAGGTCCCTTCCAACCCTGACAATTCTATGATTCTATGATAGGTGCTTTGCTTCTGCAGGCTTTAGGTGTTTCCAATGTATCTGCAAAACTGTAGCCCTTGGAGTGATGCATCTGACACTTGCTGTGTCCTGTACATGTGCCATAGAGGCAGCCATTGCTGCCAGCCATGAGATGTGAAATGCTGAAAAAACCCCACATGAGCTACGGACTAGCTCACACTCAGGTTGTTTTAAAATAAAAATGCACAAAGTTTTGCTCAGTAGGAATATGTGCCTAAAACACATTGAGTAAAATCTTCACTTTTTAAAGTAGTGGGAGTGGGACATGGAGAGCCACATTTCCAAGCATCTGTCATGCTGTCAAGGGTTTAATATTTGCAAGTCTGACTGGGAAGAAGATTGATGCCCCTTTTGCTGAGCTCTTTGTAAAATATGGCCTCCTTGTTCGCCAACTTGATGAGAGCTGAAAGCTTTCTGAAACGTGCCATCCCTCCCACCCCCCTTATTTCTTCTTTTATTTCTTGTTCCTCTTCTTGCTTTTGGGCTGCTGTGTAGGTTGCTCTCCAGTTCCTCATGCTGTTCTTCTACTGTCTCCCAGTGTGGGTCTGCTGCCCGCATGACTAATCCGCTGAGTATCCCTGGGTTTTAATGTGATAGTCCAAGTTCTGTTTCTCTGTTCTGCCTTGTTTGTTCATTCTGTGCGCAGAGAGATATGAATTTCTGAATACCATGCTTTCCATAGTGACTGCTCAGCAGCCATCTCATTATGATCTTAAAGATAAAAGGCCAGATGCTTTCATTTATGCTGGATAAGGAGTTGGCCTCTGAGGCTTATATGATCAGTTTCCAAACATTAATAATTTACAGAAAAATATTGTGTTTTATATTCCTAGAACCTAAGTTTATGAGAGCTACTTCAACAATAACTTATTTACAACAAATTTTACCCAAATTCTTTTCTATTCTTGAGCATGCATCTTAATATCTCTTGTATTTCTTTTTTCCTCACATGTTCTTTTTTTGGTGTCTTCATAGATTTAGTATGACTATCCAAATAGAAAATCTCTTTCTAAATATGACTCAGTATAAGCAGCCTTTACAAGCTTCAAAATTCTCCAGATCATGACACCCTCATACTGTGAATATTGAAGTTTAAAATAATCCACTTCCTATGCTATATTATTTATCCATCTCATAGGCTATTAACTATAGCAATTTGTATGAGTTTAACATAGCAAATGTCAGATGTTGTTTCCATTTCTGCTTTTGTTTTGCTTCACTGGCAAAATTCTTATTGATTTCAGTGGTGGCAGATTAAGCCCTGCATATGTTTCATTTTCATGAGCCAGCAAAAATGTATGTCCTCTTTATTCTGCCCATTTCCTTTAAATATTTCTGGGTGTCTTCACACAACGCTCCCACTCAAATTTCTATGTCTTCCAAGTCTCCTTCCTCAGCTCAAGTTGTCTAAATCCTGACAAGTATTGGCTCAGACTGTGGTCTTACACAGATAAGTGTCCATCCCAGCTGTGTGATAGAGACACTTCATCTGTTTTCAAGAGGTGAAATAAGGTATTGAATAAAGAAGCTTTTCGTGTCATCTGAGTTTTGAGGTCAGACTGTTAGGTGTCTCACAGACTTGCAAAGCAGCAGATAGATAAATGGTATCAGCAACATACAGTAGGTTGTTGGGAAACAAGTACAAGCTACTGGTCTTTAGGTTTGCCTGAGCAATATCCATAAGGAATGACCAGCAAGGATACTCTGGTCTCTGAGCATCCAGGGAGAGATGGTTCCCTGCCCTCCTCAACAACAGCAGCTGATTTGTAGGGGAGTTGCTAGGGTCACTGTGGTATGGGTTGCCCACATCTCGTACATATTCTCTTAAATAAACCTCTGCCTTGTCAGGTGGTACTAGGGTTTGTCTTGAAGCAAAAACTTATGTCTGGGATGTTTGCAAACTCTGAAGACATGGTTCTTGAATAGACTTATAATTGTTAAAGGACAATAATCTGAAATAACATCATGTCCCTGTATAGACCTATCCTGATAACACTGAAAATGCAGAATTACAAATTTTTTCATGCCCATGTCGAATGTTCCTATCTTAATCCAGATGGGTGGGAAAATATTAATACTTCTAAGATACTCTATATTAATGAAAAACATTCTACTGTCCTGTCCTCCAAACACGCTTTGCAGCTGCAGAGGAAATAGTCTCTGAAGTGGAAGTGAGACCACAGTGAGACCTTGAATGAGGTCTTAGAAATGTCAGTGGGCTGAGTACACTGTGTGTGAATTAGAAATGAGTCACAGTGCAATTTGATGAAGCTCTGGCTAAAGTTGAGGAGCTCTGAGCATAAACTGTGTTTTCTCCTTGGAGGTGAAGGCTGGGAGAGACTCAAGTGGGGATTGCCCTGGGAAGAGCAACAGTATCCTATGGGCAAGGATGTGTTGCTGCCACCAAAACTTTTGTATTGACTCCTGAAGTTACAAGGCTGGAGGAGATGTGTGAAAATGTCCACTTCTGCCATGATAGTTCAGAAACATTGGCGAAGAGTGTGGTGGCCGATCCACTTCCAGGGAGACACATGAAAATTTGCTTTCAACAGAGCAGTCTAGCTGGATGCTTGGTGTAAGCCTGATTACAGACTATCCACATTATGAAGTCTCTGTTGCTGCAACTGTGTTGATAATGCTGTTGAAGATGGGCATTTTGTCTGTGGCTAGAGAAAGCTAAAGTGACAAGTCATTGTAGTTGACACGTAGCTGCACAGGTAAATGCTTTTGTGCAGATAAAACATCTCCAGGGAATAAGAACAGCTGAGTTAAGATGACCTGATAGGGAGGGAGAGATGCTCTGTTTGGACTGATGTTGTAAATGATGTCATGGCTGATTTTTACCAGCCTGGGGTATGGCTCACAGGTCACCTTAAAAAAGCAAATAGCTGAACAGAATAGCTTAGAGTTTTTGAGTCATCCTGTAGAACATACACTTTGGTCCTAATAAACAATGTTTATACCTCATTGAAACTCAGCTTCTTTGGTTCTAATTCTGTGTAGGAATCACAAACATTATTTTTAGACCCTTATGCTGAACAGAGTTCAGATGTGTTTTATCTTCTCAGTGGCCAGTTGTGCTGGGGTCAGATTCTGCCTATGATTAGGAATATGTGAATTTAATAAAATCTTTTGTTTATATCTAAGTTAACCACTTTTTGTTTCTCAGATATGTGTGATTTAACCTATAATGCTGCTGTATTAAAAACATTTTCATGTGTTCCACCAAACCCAAATAATAGTTTGGGAGACTGAGAGAAAGAAGGGTGGGAAGAAGCAGACATCTAAGTAAAACATATGTTGAATGGGAAAAAAATCAGTCATCTTGGGTTCTGGGCCTGTGATTGTTTCCACATGCCTGGACTGTATCACTGTGCTGTGTGCCATTAATGTCATTAGATGCTTTATGCCAGAGAGGATTTTTTTGCATGTGCTGATGAGATTACAGGATTGGGACCTTGATGAGTAAACTCTGCCAGTGCCATGTTGGCACTGCGGGGGTTCATGCTGCACATGGAGGTCTGCACCCTTCCAAACCCCCTTCGTTTGCAGCTTGTGTGGGCAGATGCCTAGCCAGCCCAGTAGTCCATGAAGTGCCGATAGCCGCCTGGCTGGGTAACCAGCCTCCTGGCAGTGGGGTTTGTCCTTAGCCTTTTTTAAGAAAAGCAAACAAGAAAACTGGCTAATCAAACCCCACCTTGTAAAAATGGGTATTTTTAACTGTTGCTTGGTGCTGGAAGAAGGCACAATTAAAAATAAGGTTTACGTTCCTTTCCAAAGGGGGGTATGTGTGTGTTGGGAAGAAATTGTCAGCCTTTCCCTCTCATTTTTGTCAGGGCTGATTTGTGAGAACATGAGACCTTGGGAGCCATCACCATTCCTTTTCGTTTCTGGTGAAAGGGAAAGAGATTTGATTGCTCCCTCCAGATAAAAATACAGAGGAGTCTTCTAGGCCAGAAAACAGCTTCTTTTTTTCTTTTTCTTTTTTTTTTTTTTGTTGTTATTTGAGCATGCCAGATTGGTCTGCTCTCCAAGTGCGTGGGCGGCACAGAAGAAGATGCTGAGACAAAGAATGGGGGAGGGAGGAAAGAGAAGTGAAAAATACCTTTGGATTGGAGGCATGGTGTATGGGAGGAAGAGAACGCAATGGCAGAGGCAGTGTTGTTTTGGTTTGTAAAAGAGCAGCAGATCGGAAGAAGCTGTGGTAGGTTAGAGACACTCAGTCTAGATGCTGTAGTGATGAATATATTAGCATGGTTTAGATCCTAGGCATACAGACATTTTTCTGTGTCTGGTAATTTTATGAAGCTCATGTCCTCCTGATGTCTGATCCCACTACCTTGAAATGGGGATGTTGGATGAAAGGGTGGCTGGAGGAGAACATGACCATTGCTCTACTCAGTACAATATTTGCATTTTCTGTCCTGCTTTGTGCTTGATAAAGTAGGTCTAAAACAAGTGTCATTTTGTGAAGATAAAGCTCGGATTTTCATACTGATTAAATCCCATTTTCCTGAGCTGAAGAACAAAAACTCATTTCTCAGTTCAGTAATAGCTGCCCCCCATCTACTGTAACTGGCTTGTGATCTTTCATGATATTTTTGTGAGGCTGAGTTACATGCACAATGTCTTTTAATTTGAGTAATAGAAGAAAGGAGTTAAAAGATAAAATGGGAGAAAGGGTAAATTTTAGATAAAACTTTAAAAGAGAGAGTCTAGGATGGTGAGGTACAAGACAGTGGTATCTGGTGAGGGGCAGCAGGAAACCAGAGACTGGTGAGCAACAGATGAACAGAAGGAATGGGGACATTCAGCACATGTAACAGGCATGACATGATTTGTTTTGTATTTCCACCTGCAAGATTCATCTTGCCTGGGCTGGAAAATTCACCCTTGCTGTGTGTTTTGCCCTTGGAGTGTTTGACCTCCAGCTTTTCTGGTTCCTTGAAGTCTAATACAAAAGAGCTTGCGAAAGCAGCCCTGTAAGGGCAAGTTTTGTAAATAAATACCATTTCTTACAGGGTGACCCTGTCGCAGGAGGCAGGGAAGTTTCAGGGTGAGAAGGGGTGCATGGGGAGCCAGTCCTGGGAGAGGATCGGGTACTTTTCTCTGCGATCCCAGGAGCCTTTCCAAGCCCAGGCTGAAGCTTTGTGTGGGCACAAGCAGTGGAACACATTGTCTCGTGGACGCATGGTGTGGTCCTGCCTGCCCAGAAGGTTTCTTTTGGACCCTGCTGCCCTTCACCACCCTCTCTGAAAGACTTTCAACAGGGTAATAAAAAGGTGTTTCTCTACTGGGCTAATATTTACATCACAAACATACAGTGCCTTTGCTTGGTTACAAACATCGGTGTATGCAAGTGAGAGGCTTTTCTCGGAAAGGGTGGGACAGGAAACACAGAGGTTATTCTCTCCTGTCACTGTGTTTGCTAAGAAAAACCTTTAGTAATTACCCCTCTACACCGAGAAACATTACTAAGATTACAAAGTCAAGCTCTCAAATGCTCGAATGTGTTGGAGTGGAAATAGTCTATCTAACCTTCATTTGTACCCTGGTGCCAGTGCTCTCTGATTACCTTATTTACCCCTCTGGTTTCACAGAGCTCCTGTCTGTGCTCTTTCCGGAGGGCATTGAAGGAAGGTTGCTAGAGCGAATTCACCTGTTGCTCATAAGATCCTCATTTAACTTTTTGCAAAACCTCAAAATATGCTTCTCTAGCTCAGGCAGAAAGGCATCACCTCTTCTTACAGGAATATTGTGAAAACAAATGTGATATTTGCTCAACAGTCAGATGTTAAATGGAAAATGCCATTAAAATGCTGATGATTCCAGCTGGTAATTTAGTTTTTCAGTGCAGAGTTTGGATGTTGGCTATGATAAAGTGTGAATGAGCTACTTATATTATACAAAAAGTATATATATTGTACCAGTATTTCCTGTAGCTCTGTGTAGAAAGATACTATGCTTCAGTTGGTAAAGACAGTCGTAGTGCCTTATCACATGGGATGCTACTGTTTTAAGTTTCCAAACATTTAATAGCCACAGAAACAGGCTTGAAATAACAGATTTCTTGGTCCTGCTTTGCTGTCATTGTGCTGTGCCTCCAGTCAGAGTAAAAATAAAGATATTCACGTGAGACTAAAGAAAATCTTTGCTTAAAGGTAGAAACTTCAGGGTGTTTGGGGGATTCTTATGTTTGTTCTGAAAGAAAAATCAGCTTCATTAGGTGAGTATTATAAATCAGCATTTTTTTTTTTTTAAAATTATGTTTCTTTTTTAATTATGAGATTCTTTTATCTTTTTTTTCCCATTACATTTGGATAGGCCTAAGAGGCTTTTGAATCTTGTTGTGCTTGAAGAGTTAGTCTGAAATGGCAGTGAGAGGCTAAGCTATTAATGTTAATTTAGCATTAAATGAAGGTGAGGACTGGAGGCATAGTCAGTGTCATGCACAGCGTGACACTTTACGTCAGGAATGGAGTTTTGGCAGATTCCAGGAGATGTTGCCCCAAAGCAGGCACAGGTTTTCCATATCATTTAAAAGCTACTTCTCAGAAATACTGGTTGGTCCAATGCAATACTTTATTGCAAGGCACATCTTACGTTGAATTATGTCATTTCCAGTCTCTTCCTTGTGTTATCCCATAAGGTCTTCTCAATATATTATCCTAGAAGTATTCAAGAAGGGGGCACTCTTGGCTTTTGGGACATTAATTTCTTTCCTGATATCTTCATACACTGAGTCACTGTCTTTGAAGGTAACCCTAGGATCCAGTGGGGGCTTGCAAGCATTTGCATGCTGATGGAAAAACGTTGTGCAACTTGGCCTAAGGTCAGTTCGGTTCCTTGCCTTGGAAATCCTTCTGCTTGTTCAACCTCCTGCCCCTCTCCAGCACTGCTGTTCTCCTTTTCCACTCCTGCAGATGGTTGCACAGGGAGGTTATGATAAAACACCAGGTGCTGGCAGGGTCAGAGTTAAGGCTGGGATGTCCATAGCAGCTTCAGCTTTGTGTGAACAGCGGTCGCAGCTCCTGAGTGGTGACATGAGACCTTGGGCTCTCTTATCGCTGCTGTGTCTCCTTCATGGAATCAATCTGCATCCTGGACAAACATTGCAACACCTGGCTGATGTCTTCATTGCCCTACCAAGAGGCAGCCTTTACCATTGCGCTGCTGTGGTTCCTGTCACCAAAGCAAATGCAATTGATGTCTCATTTATGCTGAGTGCAAATGTGAGGTGGTTATTCAGCCTAAAGATTTTCCCTGTCTTTAAATTCCCCTTCCTGCTGTGCCTGCAGAGAATTGTACTGGCATAACTGGGCGCCTGGGTTAGTGGTCACGGTGCTGTAGTTTGTAGGTATGAGTGATGATTTTGATTTCAAGAATTTCAGCCAGAATTTTTGAATTTCCTTTGACTTACACATTGAGATTTGACTTTCATCCAGAGCTGCAGCTTTATAATAATGCTTAATAATGACATAACTCATTATATTATGAAATGGCTGCATAAATGTCAACTAATCAACATACCTTTTGCTAGAGCAGTGTCTGTATCTTTGCTTTACAGAAAAGAATTGAAAGCAGAGACACATCTTTTGTCTAAGTCCCCTTCATTAATAGCAGTAAATTAATGTTAAAGGATGCATAGAACGCAAGATTTCCTAGCACCGGTCCCCGTTTCTTGTACATTAGCACATGCTGGTGAGATGTTTTCTCTTGGATGCTTTCCTACTGAGAACATTGTTTTTCCTCTGGAGTTACAATGGCAGAGGATCCTGGAGGAAATCTGTTTTCTGTACAGGTGAAGTTTCCCCCATGATAGCAGTCAAAGACTCACCCAACATGTTGGGATGTCTTTTCCTAGACCATGGTGGGTCTCTGGCATACTCTTTGCTGATTGCTAGCCTTCCAACCAGGATGGCAGGGAAGCGATGCAGATGCTCATGACCGCTCAACTTCATACCCAAATCTGCTGCCCAGTGCCCATGGTGGGGGGGTTTTATCCTAGGAGGGGTGGGAGAGGTGCCCCATTGTCTGCTCAAGGCTGCTTGGAAAGATCCAAGGTTTTACTCTAATACACAGCCTGATGACTGTGAATCTATCTACAGCAGTCCTCTGCAGCCTCAGCATCCTGCTTCTGTGGTTGATAAGTATATTTAGCAAGATCAGACACTGCCTCAAAATACTTCTGCAGCAGATTCCTCCTGGCTTGGACAGCAGCTCTGCTACTTGGCCAGGGTTTGCTGGACGATGTTCGCAAATGGGAATGGATTTAGGGGCTGGGTTTCTGTTGGGTCCAACCCTAATACCTTTGTCAGTGATTTAGAAGGGAGCACAAATGGTGATGATGTTGATTTTTATACTTGATGCCAAAATAGGAGGCCTTGCCCATATTGGCAAGAGCAAAGAAATACCCCAAGGGGACCTAGACGGTATCGGCAGAGAGATTTGTAAAATAGGAAGAGGCCTGTAGATAGGTTTTCTCTATGTCTATAGAAAAATCAGAAATACAAAGTACTGAAGAGGAATTTGGAAAAGGGCATGGTCTGAAATGGACTTGGAGGTGATAAGAACAAATCGGGAATGAGTTCCAACACGGCATGGCTGCGAAGTAAAGATTTGCCATATGGCAAATAATCCTTGAGGAATTATCATGGAACAGGATGGCCAGGCCATTTGACTGCCATGGATGGCTCTGTGGGGCTGCCTTCCCCAGGAGCTGCTCCACAGCAGTGGGTGAAGTTCAGGAGGAGGGTGCTGGATTTTTTCTGAAAAAATTGTGATTTTAAAATCAATTGAAATTGTTTATAATTTTCTGCCAAACAGGATGACTCATTCTGGCAGTCTGCCCTCTCCACCATCCCCCTCAGACAAACAAACAAAGCCAATAAATTGCAAAAAATAAAATAATCTGAAAAGATAACATTTCAAAATTTTCCTTATGATATATTCAAAACAAAGGGCTTAATGGTTTTTTAAAGACATCATTTCAGAGCTGGATTCAATGACCATAACTTGAAAAACTGAGGTAAAAATAACTCTGAAAATAAAATGCTTCATTTTGAGTTAAAGAAACATTTTGTTCAGCAAGACGCAGAAAGCATTCGGTTTTGGGCCAACATGAAATGATTTTTTTTATTCCTAGCAATCTCTTGGTTGAGGCAGTGAACCAAGAAGGCAATTATTCACAGAGCTGTAGCAAGATTAAGGTAAGGATGGAAAGCAGAGCTAAAATGAGAAACTGAGGGAGAAAATTTTGGGTTGGATGTCCAACTCAATCTTCATTCCTCCGAGTGAAACGTGGTAGTTGATGGCGTAAGCACACACACCCTTTGCTGTTGGCCTGAGCAGGTGGGCTGCCCTCCAGGAGATGAAACCACCAATGTCCTAGTGGCATCCATGGGTCCCTAGTGGCATTGGAGCAGGGCAAGGTGCTGTGATGGGATGGTGTGACCCAAAAGATGTCCTGCACCCATTGGAGTGTGGAGGCCATGCTGTGGTGCTCCTGGGGATGCATCCTCAGCCTGCATTGCCGCTGCTGTAAATGCAGCATCGTCTGGGAGGGGAAAAGGAAAATATAGAAAAAAAAAAAAAAGAGTCTTCTGCCAAGAAGCTGCTGTAAGCTCTGCAGAGTGACTTTGGGCAGGGAGGAGTGGAGCGTTGTCTGCGTGCGTCTCAGCTAGGGAAGAGCTGCTGCTTGGCTCAGGGATCCGGGTGCAAGTCTCCTCGGCTGGGCAGGCGGGAGCCAGTGGGTGAGCCAGTGGTGGTGCCTGGCTGCTGCTGGGGGCTTGGGAAAGGCTCCTCGCGTGGGTTGGAAGTGTTGGGCACAGCTTTCCTCACGCACGCAGCATTAGTGCAAACACCCTGACTGTGCTTTTTGGCTTGGGCTTTTTTTTGCACTTTTTTTTTTCCCAGAAGTGCTGAGACCTCAGCACCTAGCCATCCTAAGCAATATTCCTTACAACACAGGCAAGAGAAAAATCTTATTTCCCATTTTTCCAGTGGCAGAGTCGAGGCAGTCGGATGGCAGGATTTGCCCAGCACCATGGTAAGAGTTGGGAGGCTGAGCTGCACTCGCAGCTGCATAAGTTTAACTCCCGCTCCTTTGCAGAGTGAAGAGCGACTGCGGAGTAGCATAAAGATGCATGAGCTAGTTTTAAATGAGCCAACTAGGATATACCATGGCTGGCTGTGGCAGCTCGGTGCCTGCTGTGTTAATCTGCCCTTAGAGCAGTGGACAGGAGAGATGCAGGGAGATGTGCTTGTGGGCAAGGGCATGCGGTGCTGGAGATGGAGAGGAGGGAACGAGCAAGGTCCTGCACGAACCGTGGGGTGCAGAGAGCACCCGAGGGGCCAGCCCTGGCTGCTGTACCCCGTGCACCTTCCTCCACCACCCTCGGCATCCCCCTGCTTTTAATAAGGCTGGCCATTGTCCATCAGCAGAGGTAACGAGCTGGGGAGCAGGAGGCATTGTATCAGGGCTGAGCATGCAGGCTGCGCACAAAAGAGTTTATGGGGGGTAATGTTTTTATTATTACAGTCTGTGGTGAACCATTCTGCGTTTCAAGCACTTCTTCTTTGCTCTTAAATAATTAATAATTAACCAGCAGAGGCCATTTGAAGACTCTGGTGCGGTGATGTCTGGTAATAATTTTTTTTAACTCTTTTCCCCCCTCCCCTCCCCCCCGCCATTCTAATTTATTCCAGGACTTTGAGCCACGATACCAAACTACTGGGTAGTGAAAGTTTCAAATGGCCGAAGTCGTTTGATTTAAAAAATGAGTTCTTAGATATTTTTTCAGCAGAGCTGGCAGTGCCTCCTGCTTTGTTCTTACTATTGCCGGGGAGCCGGGTACCGCCGGGTTTCAGCAGCCCCCTACCCCCCCAGCAGCACACGGCGACGGGTGCATCACGCGTGGATGCCTTTACCCGCTGCGCTGCGGGACCGCGTGTGCGTGCGTGGGGAGGGATGGGAGGACACGCTGCATCGATGAAACGCCGACAGCTATTTCAGGAAGCCGCGAAAGTCTCCTCCTTCTTATGTAAATAAAGATGACAGTTCCGAGGGCCGGTGCCGCGGCGGGAGTGGGCGGGTGGAGGCGGCCGGTGCGGGGCAGCCGGCTCCCCCGGGGGCCGGGGGCTGCAGAGCGGAGCGGGGCCGGCCGTGCCCCCACCGGGCTCGGTCGCTATGGGGGGGCAGGTGACCAGGAGCCTGCTCTACGGTAAGCATCGACCCTCCGCTGCGGGCGGGGCGGGGAGCGGGAGGCGGCGGGGAAAGGTGAGGCGGGCGCTGCAGCACCGGGGGATGCGGCGCTGCCTGGCTTGTCCTCCCGCAGCATCCCGCTCCCGGAGAGGAAGCCCGGGCTGGGGCTGTGCGCGTCTCGCTGCCGTGCCGGGGATAAGGGGCAAATGTCTGCCTGTGCAGCGCTGCTGGGCGTGTGAGAGGTGCCAGGGGCGAAAAGAAAGTAACTGTGTGTGTGTGTATGTCTGCGCCGGCTGACGGCTCCTCACGGGGAAACATCAGCTAAGGTTACTGCAAGGCAGCTTAGCAGGCTCCCTGAACAGTCTCCTTGCTTTTCCTTTGCACCAGCCGTTTCTTCTTGGTGTAAATTTTGCTTTATTTCGTTTTAAATTGATAGGGTTTGGAATGCACATTGGTTTGAATTGACTGATTTCAGACGTGAGGTGCTGCGCGCTGTGCGTGCTCCTGGGTAACGGCAGAGCAGGGCAAGTGGGGAGCTGGCAAGGGACTAGAATACCCTGCACACGCCAACGCTAAACCAGAGTTGGAATCAATAGACAGCATGTGATACTCACCACGTCCCTGTCTGTGCAAATCTCATGCCACAAACACTTCTGTGAGAATATTGCACTCCTTAATATTAAGCTTGCCTATCGCTCTGAAGTGTTTCTGTGTAACTTTGGGCCTGGTAAATGTGCTGCATGTTCAGGGCAATATGGATGTATTTTCAGAAACACTTCCTTCCTACATAGTAAATAGGGGTATGAAAGACACAAGTGAAGTATCGCATGGGCTTGGAGTATCTCTAGTACCCTTTGTTTGAATAGAGATGCATGAAGTATATACGCTTAGGTTGTGAGTATTCCTGTTACGGTCCTGGTTCTTCTCTATTTTACACCAAGTTCAAACCCTGTAGTTTAAGGAACAATGGGTGTGGTTAGGAAGTAGATGATTTTCTCCTTAAAGATATTTAACAAGCATGTCTCAATAGAGATTATTTGTTCGTCATTAGTGTTCTGAAGTTTCTGTGGCCTGACCTTATTTCTTTAATCTCATGATATACGTGCAAAATGCAGAATAACAGTCCTATCAGGTCAATGTAAAAAAGGAGCTCTGGTTGTTGCGTTGTGATTTCAAGTGCTTTTTCCCCTTCAAATCATTATTTCAATGAATTTTAAAAAAAATGTCTGGGAAAGAGTAATAACTGTATATGTTTCCTATGTGTGCCAGGGAGTTGGCATTCCTTCTGGGGCTGTCTCCTGCCTGCAGCCGGCAGCGCGCTGCACAGTAATCCTGCAACTTCTGCCTTTCAGCGATTCTACTTCAGCGAGTGTGCTTCTCTTTAATTCTTATTTTGTTGTGAGAGGGAGACTAATGAGGAGATGTAGGTAATTAACTCAGATTTCCTTCTTACAAAGGGGCTATAGGCTGTGTTATATTCAGAGGTGATGCACCACTGTGTTTAGCACAGCAATGCTTTTTTTTTTTAAAAAAAAAGGACGTGCATTATATTAAAATAAAAAAAAGGCATGCAACAAAGCACATTTAACAAAAATAGACCGCATCTGCACTTGTGGTTTGTCTGTGGCTACTGTTCTTCCAGTTCCATCTTTCTGTTGAATATTTCTGTTTCAGATGTGTCTCAGAATAGCTGAGGAAAGAGAGCTGAAACCTTATCCATTTCTCTGAAGGGTAACTGAAAATGAATGTAACAATACTGAAAGGAGATGTATTGACAGCCCAGAGGGCTGACATCCTTTGTCTTTAGAAAGCACAGGTAAAGCATAAATTCATGTCCTCCAGACATTTCTGGTTACCTCTCTGTGTTGCAAAGATGGGCTGGGATTCTCATGAGCACCGAAGTAGTACAACCTCACTGAAAATTAGCTCAGATGAGGAGATACTACTGGGGCTGCTTGTGGCTCTACTGAACGGGTTCTAGGGGAGCAGCTGGTTTTCCTGAGACACGTCTAGGGCGGTGCACAAATTCCCTGCCTCCTCTGGGGCCCACCCTGACCTTGGTGGATTCAGAAAAGTAAATTAAGATAAAAACTCCTGAAGTGGATCACAAGAGAGGCATCCTTTTGAAAAGGCACAAAGTCAGTGTGGTGATGTTTAAAAGCTATGGGTGCCCTGACATAAGGACAGAGCTTTATGGTAGTGAAGTGCAGCCATACACACTGTTGTGATGGGGAACACCTGACATCATTTTACCTTCTTTCACCCACAAATCTTTCAAGCAGGAAAGTAAAAACATGCAGCATTCCTGCTTGACAGAGGAGTCTCAGCATCCTCTGACATGAGGAAAGCCATGGGTTGGCAACGCATCATGTTTGGGGTGCGTGGTCAGTGGTGGTGATGCTGGATGTCCTCATACCTGTACTGCTGCTTGGGTCTATTTTGTGAAGCCCTGCAAGCCAGTGCCAAGCTGATCCTATCTGAACCATGTGATGAGGTACATGCAAGCTCACACGAGTGAAAGCGAAGCTTTTTAAATCACATTGATAAGGTGGCGGTGCAGGATAGCCATGCTAGTCTGTCCTAATGATGGAGTTGGTGGGTGCTGAATGGATCCTGAGTCACTTGAAGGAAAGTTTCCCACCTGATGGGACTAGGAGGCAAAATAAGCTTTGAACTAGGGTGACTGAAGCATCAGTTGCCTGTGTTTCCCAGGAGAGACCCACCTCCAACTTCATTCTTCACTAGCAAACAAACCCCAATGAGCTTGTGATATGAAAGCTAGCACCTTTGTTTATGAAAGGAGACATCTGATGGTTTAACATGTTGGGACATGGGAGCTGGTCACTCTTTTTTTTCTGTGAAATGATGTGCACTCGTACAGTCTCCATCTATGTCCCTGCACTTGGCACTGTGATAGTCTCTGCTTCTGTACCCTATTCCCTCTCCATTTCCCACTGTCATTCGCAGAAGTCCTTGGGGTGCTTTCCAGAGCTCTGTGTGCAAAGAGAAGAAAAGTTTAAATAGGAAGTTCAAAGGTAACACAACCTTGATGGAGAGGATGTTTACTTGCTATTTAAAAAGTAATATCTATACATGCAGTGTTTACTTTAACAATATTTTAAACAGGAAATGTTAGTATGGTTGCTTGCAGTTCATCTGAGTCTGGTTTCTTCAAAATTGACTGTCTATGTATATATAGGAACACTATGGTGTTCTTATAACACCGGCAGAATTTACTAAATATTTATATTAAACTACTTGCTATCTAATCATGCTTGAAACATATCTCCAATACATACATACGTCATAATGCACATGTTCTTATTATGCATTTGGTTCAACTGTCACCTGCTGCAGTAGCTTTTAATTCCTCCTTATGACTATGAGAAGATGCTATTCTTAATTTCAGGAGACCAAATCCAGGAGTTTATCTGAGGAAAAAAAAAAAACCCTGGGAGTTTTATTTCTATTTTGCTCAGAACCAAACTAACACAAAGTGATGGTTTAGCCCAGGAAGCTGCTGCACTGTGCTGGGAGAGGGATTCACTGTACGTAGACGTGCAGAGGATAGTGATTAACATGTACACGTCTCTTCAGAGGGCTTTTGACTAGCTAGAGAGTACACAGTGGATTAATTCATGTGCAGGAGATATGCGAGTCTGAGCATACCTGCACATTTGCTCAATAACATTCCCTCCTGTAAGACATAATTACTAAGTCGTCCCTCATTGCAGGGCTTTGTTTTATTTTTGCTTTAATTACTCACATGTTATAGGCATTCATCAGTGTTTTGTGGTGGAATAAATTTACAAGGAGCAGGGAAAAAGGTATCTTGTGACACATTTTCCAAACTGTAATTGTATGGCACTAATATGATTGCAGAGCAGTCCCCAGTGAGAGCACATTGGCTTTTTAGTCTGGGATGCAATACTGATTGGCAGATGAGATTTTCATTTTGAATAGCTGAGTTTTTAAGCTGCTTGCAGATGATGCTCCGTAAGTTGTGGATACAATATAAATAATGGCTTGTGTGTCTTTGTGTGGTGTATGTAGAGGCCCACGCAAGTATTGTGCAGGACCAGATCTTCCCCTTACCAGCTGTATGTGGGCCTGGTGAGCAATGCAGTCACAGCTGTGTGATTATGCTGCAAAAAGGGAGAAGGAAGCAGGAGTTCTGGAGTAGCAGGACTCCATCCACGCTGTCTGGCAATAGGCTTTTGGGTGACTCGCTGGATTCATTTCCTATTTCATCGGGATCTATTTTCCTGTACCTGGCTGGCCATTTATTCCTGTGCAGAAGAGGTGTGAAGCACTGGCATTGTCCTTCCTCTCCATTTTGTTCTTCTGGAGAACAACGTCTGGGTTTTACTCACACGGCAGGAGGTGTGGGATACTCAGGTGCTGTGTAGGACCCTCAGCCCTTGTGAGAGCTGCTGAGCTGCTGCTGTAAGGCTTTGGGGAGCAACAAAGGTTGGAGGCCATTTCCCCAATGTAAAATGGCTACTGTATGCAACTTTATTTACTCTTACTTTGCACAATAGAGCTCTATTTTTAGCTTTCTCTTAAGTCCTTGTAGTGTAGTAAATAGTATACCTATATGCAACTGCTGAAATCAGCCCCACACTTTGTTTTTCACTCTGTATATTAATTGCCTATACTGCAATAACCATTCCAAATACCACATTTCACCCTTGCAGTTAGTATCACTAAACAGCATTGTGCTCCAGTGCACACTGAGCACACACCTTTGAATTTAATAATTTCCATTTCTTATACCTAATTAAAATTGTGAATGTTCCAGAAGAAATAAGAAACAATGGCAAAAGTATGAAGATATGACAACACCAATCGTTAGTGAGATTTCTTTGCAAATGAGTATTACTTTGTATTCTTATAATCTCTAAACTATTGCCTAGATTTTGAAGTAACTTCTGATTTGATGGAGTGACCGGTGATGGGATCAGCCTCACTAGGGTGTGAACATTTCCCATATTCTGTGGGCAGTTGCTTGTTGAGAACTAAAATGTGAGTGGGGAGAAAAGGCTCTTGCTAAACTCACTCTGCTTTCAGCATGATTGGTGCATAGAGGAGTGTGTGTGTGTGTGTATGAGAAATTAATCCTGCTCAGGGTTGGATTAACTGGTGCAGAAGACCCTGGGCAGGATGCCAAACCAGTGTTGGCATTTGCTAAAAGTGGGGCTCCCAGAGATTATTTCAGTTTTTGCCTCTGACCAGTAGGTCACCTGCCAATATCTGAAGGTGCTGATAGTAAAGTGTATTGACTGCTGACAGCACTTCTGAAAATGAAGTGTTGTACCTCTGTATATAGAGATTTTCTGAGTAACCATGTTTCTACTTGAAAACTGTTCTATTTATTGTCAAAGGCAAATGAGTTTTTCATTAGTTGTGGCAGTATTTGACTGTAGGTGTCTTACTATAAGTGAGAGCATCCCTATTCTCACTTTGTCCTTTGCTTTCACAACATTTTCCTGTTAACTTTTCTGTGTTGACTTGATGCTCTGTTCTGGTGGGACCTAGGGACCGAATGTTGTTTGTCAGATTTTGTTGTCTTATTTGTTTCCTTTTTGACTGATTCTCTCCCTCCTTGATGTGGAAACATTCTTACTGCTGATCTTTCTTCACCTCTTCCTTATTTAACTCCTGTTTTCTTAAGAATTATGGGAGATATGTTTAGCTATCATTCAGTTAATTTAGATGTAGCAAGTATCTCTTCAGGAAGGTTTGTAGGGTCTCCTGACATGTCCTAGGGAATCATTTGCATGCTTAATCAAACCAAGTACTCCTGTAGCCAGAAGATTCATATCGTTAATAGTATAAAATATATTTGCTAAACAAATACAATTACCATTGCTTACATCTAGCAGGAATTAAGAAGAGGCAGCCTCTGACATATAATCTCAAAATTTATAGGGCTGCTTTCTTTTTATTAAAGAATTTTACATTAATGATACCCAAACATGCAGAGGATTACATTGAGATCAATCTAAGAAAGGATTAATCCAGGAGTTTCCTGGAAAGGAAAAGCTGAGCAAAAAATTGATCCCAATTGATTTCCTTCAAGAATCGGTGTGGAATACTGATGGCACAGCAGGGTACCAAGCTGGAGGTCAGGAGAGATCTTGCCTCCCAGAGGCTAAATAAGAGTGTGGCTGCCAGCTGCAAGCCTCATGGTACGAGTGCCCACAGTTTGAGCATATGCTGTAGCCCTGCTGATTGCTGTGCTTTGCCTTGGGGTTCATCCCTATTAGTGTTGTTGTCTGTTCATTTTTTTTCCCATCTATCCCCCTCAAAATCAGTATTTTGCCTTGAAAATGTATTTATCTGAATAAAGCTGGTCCAAAATGAGTCAGAGCTGCTTTCTCTGTAGCTCTTGTCAAGTTAGTCTCACTGGTATTTCTGTCCTTTGACTCTGTCCTTGATCATCTCTTGAAGGGACATTGTAATTTTGCAGTTGATGGGGCTGGGGAGAGGAGTCCTTTGTTTTATCTGAGATTTACCCTGGGTCTGACAGCACAGCAAAATGGGTATGTTTGGAGAGTGCCATGAAAATTGATTGGATGCACGGATGTATTTTTCATGTTAGGAACATTGATAGCACTTCTATTTTAAAGAAAAAGGGAAAATAGTGAAAGGGTTTATAATAAAAGCCATCTTTATTAACAAATGTGATACAGAATATAAACAATGTGCTCCTGGTTGCCTCCCTCCTCAACAGCCAGGATCAGCAGAAATATGTTCTCTCCCTCTCCATTGAGTTAAAATCACTTTTTAATGAGAAGCCTTTGTGATAAACCAAGGCTCCTTGCTATGAAAACTGTGGTTGTTTACATCCTTTTCTGCTTCTACAAGTAAATGCATCCTAATATGGAGCGGAGAAGCATGGGGAGATCAAGTAACACTAAGTACCTGTGGTCTGAATTTGTCCCATCATGTTGTACCTAATACAGCAGATCTGCACAAGGGCTGTGTAAAGCTCGTCCACGCAGGGTCACCTACCCAGACACGCTGGTTTAGCCCCAAGGGCTCAGTAAGTTGCTCACAGCAGGCTTTGTTGATGAAGTCTGGAGAACAGAAGAGGACTCAATGCTTGTCCCAGGCAGGGTGGATGTGCAGTGACCTCTCTATAAAATTTGCCTGAATAGCAGAGGCTGTTCCTGTCTTTGACTAACTATGGAGAAAAATTGTTATGGATTGAAGCAAGAAGAGCCTTTATGAGAAGGTGCCCAGAACTGACTTGTCGATGGCTCAGGGTGGCTCTGGAAACGCTCGGTTAGTTTCTCTGCAGATGAAGTCTTTGCGTTGCTTGCTGTGATTTCATGAACTTTTCTCTGACTGACATTGCCGTATTGTCTCTGTTATAGACCTTGCTGTGCAGTCACATGGCACCGCACGGATACAACATTGGAAGTTTTTGGCCAGTAGATTTGTCAGCAAAGGCAGGAGCTGCTGTGAGATGCCAGGGCAGGACTGAAAACGTATTTTTCAAGGAAATGTGAGGCTTGTGGCCTGGCTTAAGCAGAGCTCAGGCATCCAGGCTGCAACCTCAAAAGCAGTGCCCATTGAACTGGGAGCGATTTGAAGGAAGCATGTGCCAGTGTTTGATTTCTACCTTGACAGGTCTGGAGGTTGTTTTGGTTGGTTTTTTTGACTCGGAGTCCTGCAAGAGCCTATTCTTCTTCTGTTCCCTGTGGTGCTTTCTAGCAACTGAACCCTTTGCTTGCTTTATAAAGTTCAAGTGATCCTCAGGCTACTGCAAGTCCCAGACCTGTGTTATCAGCCAGAGGATAGCTGCTTAGCCTCAAGGAGGGTGAATGAGTTTGAGCCTGGGAGAGCTCTCGCAGCTGTGGAGAGGAGGTTTTCACCTGCAAAACGAAGATGAGGAAGGTGCAGTTCAGATCCCTGGTGCGATGCTACCCCTACTTGCAAGTGTGGAGGGGAAATTGAACTACAAACCACACCTTGGCACACAAAGAAGCCATTTTAATTTCAGGCTCTGTTGGAAGCACCACATGGAAAAGAAAATGTGATCAGTATAAAATGAGATGTTTATATTTCTAGGAGCAGAGACCTCCCAAATAATTAACATTGCTTGACAAACTGCTGTTTAAAAAGCAAGTGGTTTAAGTGCTGCAGCTCAACAGGCATTTGTCACAGCTCTGGCGTAAATGTGGTACACACTGTGGGTTGGTTACTGCTTTAAAGTAAAGAAGATATCCGGTAAATATCTTTTGCTTAAGAAAAGTGTCTCTATGATTTTACTTTTTCTTGCTTGGCAAAGCTAAATGTTAAAAAACTGGACAAATAGCAACTTGGTGGCAAGGGCATTGGGAATATGGTTTTGGAACGAAATAAATCCTGGATTTTAGTTTCTGTTGCACAGATCAGGCTTTCAGTCAGAAGAAAGACAGACAGAAATGTTTCATTTGCTTTTTTTTTGGAGGAGGAGAAAGAAAGGAAAGGGATTTTTGGGGGTGACTTTTGGAAGCGAAAACTTTAGCTCTGATCTCTCTATGTCTAATATTCACTGACTCAACTAAAAGTACTTTAAATAAAAACTTACTTTTCTTTAGGGCTGTTGGGAGACTGACTGGAGACATAAGGATTGTTAAGAATTGGTATTTTTCAAAGGTTAAAAAATAGCAGCTTACAAAGAGACTGAGATTAAAAAAAAAAAAGTTAAAAGAAAAAAGTCTCTCTGGAAGATAGAAATATATGGGTGCCTATAATGTGCTGAAGCATCCCAGATCAAAATGACTTCTGTCTTTGCACACCAAATAAAATCAGATTATTGAATATGAAATAGAGCCTTAAGAATCTAATTCCTTTTACAAAGGCATTATTGATACTGAGAATTTCATGCAACTTGGAAAATTTTCTCAATTTTCTGGTTATTGTAAACTAGTTCAATGCAACCCTCTGATTTTTTTCATCTCCAGAAGGAAAGAGACCATCACTCATGCTTCCTTCTTGTTTTCTGATTCTGAGCAGAGCTATGTATATAGAAGGAATGGAGCTGGAGCTGCAGCATGGTAGGAGTTGCTGTCCTTCTGCTCTTAATCCCTCTGTGCATTGGTGGCTTTGCAAAATTAGCTGAAGAAACCTTGATCAAGCAGCATGGCTGTGACCAGGGTCTGGGACAACCTGTGTCCTTTCTGTCCAGCCCAAGGCTCTATTGCTTGAACACAGGTGGATGATTCAATACCTAGATATTGTGTTTCTGTACCTCATTTCTTGGATTTTTGGATGATTGCTGCCTGTTAATCCTGTGCTTTGGGAAATCTATGCTTGAACCCTTGTGGGCAGACTTTATCCATTTTGTCTTTAGTGTGTGGCAGAAGCAGTAGTTTTATGACACGTAAGTACCTGTACTGTTGGCTCAGTTGATGCAGGAGGAGGTGTGTAGTATTGTGTGGGTAGCTCTAATAAATTGTAAATGTGGGCAATTCACCTTAAATAACTTCAGTCCTCCAGAGAAGTGATTTTTCAGTGCACCCTCTGGGGAAAAATAAAGATAGCAGTTTTGTCTTTGTGCAACTTCAGTTTGATGACAGATATTTTGTGTTTTTCCTCTACGTACTTTATTTATAGCAGTAGGTTCAGATTATGCATTGAGATCTGCTTTTGGATGCAGAAGACTAATCAGAGAAATACTTCATGGCCCAGAGGTCTGGATTTTCAGACTACAGTTCAACAGCTGCATCTCTCTTTGCTGGCAGGAAGCAGCGTCTGTCAGGGATGCAGTGTGGTCCTTATTAAATTATAATTTAGAGCTGTGTCTTTGAGAAGCAGGTGCAATTATATATATATAAAAAAACAACCCAGTGGTCTTTGTTATCAGAAGAAATGCCCTTTAGCTGGACAAAGGCTAAAGGATTTTCCACAATTTTTCAAGCTACAAAGAGCAAGGAAAATAGATGAATGAACTGGCCTCCGCACTTAATTGCTCCTTGCTCTTTGCAAATAGTGTAGGTGTCTTTCCACCAGAAGAATAAAGCCTCCTGAACCCTTTAGGCTTGTTTCCTATTTGCACGTGACCTTCAAGGCAGTCACATCATGAATGTGGCTTCAACAGGAACAATGCTCTGAATGGTGTGACATCGAATTTCTTCCTCTTTCCACATTTATCAATACCCCAATATGTAAAAATGCCCTTTTATATGATTTAAAACAGAATGTTGTTCCTATTCCAAGCTGTCTTGCTTTTCTAGCACATCTCTCTTTCTTCGCTATCTAGAAATGCACTCATCTTTTTATCTTCATGATGTTCCTCCGGAGTCACCTGCTATACGTAACTGACCTTCAATAAATGGTAGCAGGTCATCTGAGTCAGGAAAGGTCATGTGAGTAAGTCTGCAGCAGAACAAAATTGCTGAAGACTGAATCATTGGGAAGTTTTCTTCTGCATAGCTTGCACACATCAATGTTAACACAATTTCCAAGCTAAGGCAGGTGAAGGTTCCTTGGCACCCTTTCCCAAGAAACACTGGGGCAGCCTCCTCAATAAAACAATTTGAGGGGTTGACTCTGTCACCCAAGTTGTAAGAAAATAATAATGAAAGTTTATGGGAGTTCTATGAGGGCTTATAATGAAAGGGCTTTGAGCTTCTGATTTGAAGTGTATTTTTGCCTATGCAAATCACAGAGGACTGAAGCTCTTTTTGTGCTGTTACAGTGACAGAAGAGATGTGGAATCACCTCCCGCTGTCCTCTGGTGCAAGGAATTGCATCGGCCGTGGATATTGAATGACATGTGCTGACAGATTTATTCAAATCAGATGAAATTCAGCTAAAACACACTGTTACAAAGTTATCTTCATTTTATTTGCAGTTTGTTACGCAAACTGTAAACAGTTTGGGGCAAGACCCATCTCTTCTTTCTGTCTTTATGAGATTCAGCATGAGGGAGTGGCAAGCAAGTAAGATCACTTTTAAAGAAATAAAACATCTCTATGTGCTTCTGTCCTCAGGCAATAAGGATTCAACACCCTTGGTCTTTTAGCAGCTGACCTGCTGCAACAGATGCTAAGGAGAAGTTCCTGTATGGACTACTCTGGCAGCTGTTTATAGTGAAACATTCAGTAATAACTTCATGGGTCTGGCATGGGAATTGCTAGGAAAGGATGATGGAATAGCATTCATGCTATTTCTTTGGAATAAGTGCCAGGGATGCTGTTTATCTTTGTTAAAATAAACTGTAGTTTTATGCCCTGACTGCCTCTTGAAGTTTCGTATTGTAATTCAGTGGTCCAGATTCAGATGCTGGTCTGCTACAGAAATGGGGTTAATTACTGGTAGAGAGCATTTAAACTGGTACAAGCAATGTGCTGCAGAGCCAGATGAGAGCGGGAAAGTCAGTAATTTAGATTCCACTTGTGACTGTGGTACAGAAAGTGCAGATTAATGAAGGAATGCACGCGTAGATGGCCAAATTCTTGTGTAAAGGAAGAAATGTTGCCCTTTCTCCTGGTTTTGCCTCAGCAGTACTTAAATTATTTGCCTGGAAAAAAAAAAGTATTTTAATCATGTAGTGGTTAACACTTCTAGTGCTACTGGAGATCTCTCTAGTCTGGGCAAAAGTTCTTCATTATAGTTTCTATTTGTGCAGTGGGAAGTTGCTGGAGAGCAGGGCTGCTGTCCTGCACTGGGTTGGCAGCTTTACTTCTGTGCCCTCATGCCAGCTCTGCCAGGTAGGCTGAGAGTTTAACAGCTCGATGGTGGGAGTCAAGAATGCAGCTCCCGTGCTTTAATCCCAGCAATGCACCTGAAAAAATGCCAGTTTGATGCCAAACTCTGTAACCTCACTTAGTACCGAGTGCAAGTTACTTTGCAGGAGTACTTTAGGGATTAACTAGTGGGTGCAACCAAAATAACTCCATCTGGTTATAACTTCATGAGACTGGGGAGCCTCGGTTAATCACTAGGACCTGTTATGTTTCAGGAAAGGGGTGGTGGTGGGGTTTTTTTAAAGAGAAGATACAAGGTATGTCTGTCTTGAGGAAAACAAACCAGAAGAGTGCAAGAGATTAAAACAAAAAAAAACCCCAAAGAGTTAAACCTAATTGAGAGAGAAATGAATATATTTCTCATAAATGGATAAAGTGAGACCACTGAAGGAAGTGGAAGACTTGAAAGAGGGAAGTGGCTGAGAAACTTTAATAGTTGTGACAAGGGAGGAGGAGGAACAACATGTTTTGAAGAGGAACGAATGACAAAGCAAGTAGAGGGAAAGGTCATGTATTCTGTGAGTTTTCTTCAAGGAGAAATGGGGAGAGGGAGAGATAAGCAAGAGAAAAGGAGGATTTGAATAGAGAAATGGTGGAGGAGGAATTCAAGGAAGTACATGGATCCTATAATCCTGAAACATTTAGATGTGGCCAGATAGTAAAGGCCACAAATAGTAAATTTTCACCTGCCTGGTAAGTTGCTAGCTCTAATAACCTCATACTTTAAGGATTTATTTGCTGCCAAACATAGTCAAGAAAAAAGCCAGTGGAATCAACATCTTTTGGGTCTAGTCAGTGTCTAGCAAGACTAGAATTTCAGGTACATTTTTCATTTGTGAGCAAAGAAATTTCATATTCCATTTCACAACAGTGTAAACCCTGCAGTCAGGAGACCATCAGCAGATACGCATTTAAAGGGCTTCCTTGCAGGATTGCTTTTGGACTTTTATATTGAATGAAAATCTTTGGTATTTGGGTAACTGGTGTGGATAGAATCAGTTTGGAAACTGTACTGACTAGCAATAAAGTGAGCAGTGCAATTTTCTTGTGCTGAAAAAGGGAATTTTCAGTTGATCAGAAAGAAAAACAGACAAAAGAAGACATAAGAAAATGTACTGGGTAACAGTATCTCTACAGGCACTGATCTGCAGAAAGGAAAAACAATGAACTGAATATGAGGACATCAACACCAGAAGTTTTTTTGCAAAAGGTTCAGAGGCCTGCTCTCACAAGTAAGCAATGTTGTCCTTAGAGACACAGGACTAAGTGCTTGATCAGTTGGCTCCTGAGGTAACATGGGCTGATCCTCAGCCCTGGTTGACGAGAGCAATGCAGCTACACTGTGGCAGTCTGGAAATTCTTGGTGTCTCCATTGCGGGGTAGAAGATTTCCATCACAGAAACAGCTGTAGCTGGATATTGTCCTTTGGCCATATAGTCACCTAGGGTTGTCCCCTGGCTGCTCCACGAGAAGGGGAGCACTGGCTCTTGGGTTTGGAGGCAAGCTGTTTCACATGCCCACGCGAGCAGATGTCGGCGGAGGAGGCACACTTAAACCACTGAAAGGAGGGAGCGGGAGACTTTGGGCAAAACACCACTTGGGTCCCAGGAAAAGAATCACTACATCTCAGAAGTGCTTGTTAGGTTTTAGATACAGATGGAGTAAAAAGCTGCTTCTGGTAAGCATGCTCTCAAGAGACCCTGCAGGGAACAATAGCAGGGGACTTCAGGAGGAAGAGTGTGAAACAAGTATGACTTGAGCACTGGGTTTTTAAACAGGACTATGCACAAAATGACGCAACTTTACAGTACCTTGAAGTGACTCTAAATGGATGGTTTATATTAGTAAAAAAGGCACACTCTAAGTGTAAATGTCATGTATGATAGAAGAAAAACTGCTTCCTGAGATTCTTTAGAAGTGGCATTATGGCACATAAAACTTCATGGTATGTGGTACTGAATGATAAACATAATCTGCACTGTCCAGCTGGGTAAGAGGAGAAGTAGAAGAACAGGATCTGGGATGTACATCCTGACCCATCTAGATGCTGAATTAAAGTGAGGACATACACATGTGACGTTCACAATAAATTCAAGCAACAAAATGCAGAGGCGGCAACTAAGCTGCTGGAGATTTCGCAAGTGCAGTTCGAAGTTGTCAACAATGTTTCTGAACTGAAAGGAATATTAACATGCTCTGCTGTAAGGCAGGAGCACATCAGGGCTGTGCTGGACATACCAGCGCTGTGCACAGAGATTGGTATTTGGGAAAGCACAAAGAATGTGTGGATGCTGAATTCCCAGTGTGGCTGAGCCCATGAGTTCTTGAGGAAGGAGGTCTTTGCTGTTTGCTGTGATCTAAGCTCACCTGGCATGTTGGTCTCTAAACCTTTGTGGCTTTGAGGAACTGATGGTTTTTGAGAGTTAAAGCACTATAATCTCAGGGGTATTTCAGTTAGTGCAACTCTAGAGTTTGCTGTGAGATGAATGGTGCTGTCCCTTTCTTGAAGTGTTTTCCAGACTCTTTCTAGAGGCATCCCTTCAGCACTCTTTGTTCACTACCCCACAGCTAAAAATATGAGCCCGGCACCTGTACGCCTTCTTGTCAATGCTGTCTCTGCAGAGCTGTTCCTGCTTTCTGTTCTATATTGTGTAGCCGAGGTCTTACTGTTCACTTGCCTTATTCCAGGGACACTTGGTAGAGACAAAATTTTTTGAGAGAGCAAAGTAGCG
Organism: Brachypteracias leptosomus; assembly: GCA_013401335.1. Lineage (NCBI taxonomy): Eukaryota > Metazoa > Chordata > Aves > Coraciiformes > Brachypteraciidae > Brachypteracias > Brachypteracias leptosomus. Next base: position 92,290 of record VYZX01023003.1, read on the forward strand.
TGGCATCTCCAGCCTGGGACTTTTGTCTTTCTCAATGAAAGGGGGTCTTTGATTAGGGATCTGTGCTAAACAAGACACTTAGGATATGGGAGGTCAGAAACAACTGGAGATTTTTGACCCCTGTGTTCTGCATCCCTAACATATAGTCTCATGCACTGGGATGAATATTAGAGCAATGGGAGACCATCCTCCAGTTGATGATCCAGACAAGAAGCATAGTTAAGAAATGCTGTTCATTACCCTCTTAAGCCCTATCACTTTCCACTGGTGATAAAGTATAAAGAACAGCATTCTAATTTAGCTCATTAGATTGTAAATATGCAGTATGAGTAGCCTGATGTGGGCTAATTCAGCATCTTGAGTCTAGAGGCACATCTTTGATTTTACACAGGTATAACTTAAAGCTAATTTAAGGGCTTGAGTTCAAAACCACAGCTTCTCTAACTTGCATGTTCTTTGCATGGCTTTGTCAGTAGGCTACACCATTTTCTACTATGTCTTGGATTTTGATTTTACAGGTCCATTCGCTTGTCTCTGCCACTCTTACATTTGCTTTTTTCCTGCTCTCCATTGCTCCCACCTTCCTTTTCATCCTGACAAATATCTAAAGTTTAACCCTGGCAGGTTACTTCTGTTTCTGGTGAACTCTGAGTATTCAGTCTTCCAAGCTATTACACTGTACATGGAAAATATGCCCAGGATAGACTTTCTATTAAACTGTATTTAAATTGGAAGAGAATGCTGGCATCTCTACAAGTATTCCAGAATTAGATCCCAAAATACTGAGGCTAGTTAATCTTTTGGAAGAACAAAAACTCTTACTGATTTATATTTAGCAGAGGGAATGCATTTTAAAAACACAGTCTATATGAGGCCCCTTGAAGAAAACATCTTTTACATTGATTTGTAGAGCATGGAAATACTACGTGGCCATAAAATATTTGCAGTCAGGCTCTGCTTTTATGTAGCTACTTTTTTTGCAATGTGAACTGTCATGAACCCTTGGAGAGTGGCTGCTCTGCCGGCCATGGGCTGTGCAGTGAGACACAGCTGCCTCTGGGGCAGCAGTTTCGTTGGGCATCACAGCTGTGCCCGCTGCTGCAGGAGGGGAAGGGGAAAAGCAGCGTGCAGGCAGCACTACAGTGGGGACACCAGACTTGTGAGGGTGAAGCTTTGGTTCAAAACCCATGCAAGGTTTGCACTTGTACTGTACCCTGGGACCTGTCTAGTCCAGGTGCCAGCCCCGGGCAGGGATGATGGGATGTGCTATCTGGGCGGAGTACATGCAGAGCCACCCTTTGGCTTCCTGGCAGACCCAAAGGAGGACATGGGTGAGAGCAGAAGATGCACTTGCCCTCTCTGTGTGCTTGTGTGAGCTGAACAGAGGGGTGGATGTACTGTTGGCCCTAATCTCAGCAGCACTGCTCTTAGTTAAATGTCTATAATAACTAGTTAGCCTTCGTTTACATGATTATAAACTAAGAGGAACTCTGTAATGTTATTACAAGTGCAAAATGTTCTGTGCGTACTTCTGATCTATACTGAGAAAATGAGTAACTAGAATTATAGAAGATGGGAAAGTTCACTGGCTTGTCCCAAGTGGAAATTTTCTGAAAAAGGAGCTATGGCAGGGAACTGGTTCATTAATGCAGTGGGTCAAAGAAGCAAACATCGTTTATTTTATAAAGTATATGTAATTTTATTGCCAACAGTGTATCTCCTTATCTTTGAGAAGATAAGGATTTTAAAGAGGAGGTAGCATGGAAAGTTTGGGTTTATTTTTCCTTCTGTCCAACCATCTGCAGCATGGACAGATCAGCCATCACCCTGGGCAAGCTGTTCCTCCTCCTCCTGAATCATCAGATATTAGCAAAGGAGAAGATTATCAAACTGCACATTCACAAGAGAATGATAAACAGAATTTTTAAAACATCCCTAAATCTTAAACAGAACTGGACTTAATCTTGCTTTCTTTTGTTAGAAGACATAAATACGTTTTTACATTTCTCGTTAGACTGCTGACAGGCATGAACTGATCACAACAGAGCAAAACCACTCTAAACCAAGAAAGAGATCTTGGATGCTTCCAGAGCACCATTTTTTACTTTGATCTTCTCATTTCTTACTCAAAATTTTGATGCCTTAGTAATAATAATAAAGATGCAAAATCACTAAGATGCAAAATCACTAAGATGCAAAGAGAATAAGGTCAGAAGTTCCTTGCTGCTCTGAAAAATAGATAATTATATGGCACGTGCAAGTCGCTCCTGCCTGTGGATCAGAGGAGATGCTAGAAGATAATGTGGGGAGAAGTGGCTGCTGCTGATGGAAGATCTCAGTTTCCTCTGCATGGACCTGATTGGACCCTGGAGGATGTGGCTTATGAGGCAATTCGTCCTGCTGTTGCCCAGCATCTTTCTGGGGGGCTGCTCACCCCCTCTCTCCTTACCCAGCAGACAGGAGCATATGGCTGCTTACTTATGCTCTTGCTGTTCTTATGTGCTTAGCAGACTTAGGATCCTCAGGGGCTTGGAGGGATTTGCATGGGGAGAGGGTGAGGAGGGAGCCTACCAAGGGTGGGCTGCACCTACTGGAAGTGGAGCGGTGCAGAGATCTCATGCTGTTCTCCATGGTGTGCCAGGCAGTGACTGAGTTGCTGCAGATGACTGTGAGAGATGCTGAGTAAACAATGCCCACTTAGGGAACATGACATGGTTAATGATTACATGGCATCATTCCTGATGATGTGAAATTTAAAAATTAATTTGTAAGGGGAAGAGGTTTCTTCTTGACAGCCTCACGCGCCTATAGAAATATATATTCCCACACTTAAAAAAAAAAGATATGATCAGCCACTTCTGTGGTGCTTGGTATTTTTAAGTGTTTGCAGTGCCATCAGCTGGATTATTCCTCCTGGAGATGGTGTGTGTGAGGGTTTGCCTCGCTCGCTCAGTCCTGCCCTGCTGTCCTCTACTCCTACCTCTCCTTCATTTCAAGGGTTTTCCTCACCTTCCTTCCCACATCTGGCAGAATCTCCTCTAGGCTCTGCCCAGGATCATCTTCTCATCTTTCTCTGGGTGATTTCAACCACAAACAGTAGTTCAGCCATATCCTTTCTACAGTCAATTAACAGATTCACCTCTCTTCTGTAGTACTTAAATCTCCCTTTGCCAACCTAAATTTTGCCTTGGATTTTTTTTCCTTTTTTCATAAAATATTACAAACAGCTCAGGTTTAATATAACTGAAGCAGAGCTCTTATTCTCCTGCCACTCTTCAGCTCTTTTACTGTCTTTTTTCAAGCCTTATGGAAACTGCCACCCTCCCGACTCCTACTAATATTTGTAGCCTCAGCATCATCTTCAAGGAACCCTTTGTAAAGTCTCACATCTGAGTTGTAACCAGGGACTTCTAAGTTAACGAGTTCAGCTGATGTTGCTAAAAACGCCCCATGCACAGGTAAGTGCCTGGCACTCCTGCAGAGGTTATTGCCTCCACATGAGGAATGACTTGAATGGGACACATCTCTGCTCCTCAGTTACTGCACTGCATGAGATGGGGGGCAAATGCACATCCTAGCTGAGCAGAGAGGCAGAGGAAATGGCCTCACATCCTCCTAAATCCACTCAAACATGTGTCCTAAGCCTCTAAGTCTTCCCTCTTCTGCCATTGACACACTTCTATTTATTCCAAATTTCTGCTGCTGTATGTTTTCCTGCCCTCTGTCCTTACTGTCACTATTTGCATCTCTTTCACTAATTTTATTTTTGTCTATGAAATTGAAAATCAGCTTCTTCACTTCGAAGGTTCCTCACAAACTAACCCACGCGCTATCACCCATCAGTCAGGTTTGAAAGATGGATCCATTGTGGATTATCCTGCAGTCAACTCCAGCTTCTATTGCCCAGTTTTATACTGGGAGTGTTTCTCATAGATGCCTGTAAAACCACCCTTGTTGTTTTTCAGATCTGTAACTTTAAACACAGCTTTGCTTTTTGCTAAAAAAAAAAAAAANGAAGAGCACAACTCCAAGCCCCACTCTGACTGGTATTATCTCCTTTCATGTGCATGTGGTCTGCCTGCACCTGCCTCTTGTCTCCTAGTTTGCAATTTAAATGGAAAATCTTACACAATGTGCGAACCTACTCTCTTGATATATCTTGTCACTGCTAAAATAGCACAGATGAAAATAAGTTACGTTTTGGCTTTAACTTGTTATGGAGTCTTGGATGGGAGTGCTAGATCTGACCTGCTGGCTGAGATCCACCTTGTAGATATGTCCTTAATTCACTAAAGTTTAACCCAAGATGTTCCATAATTTCAGGTGTTCTGAATTTAGTGCTCCAGAATTAACCCGTTGCATATCTAGCACTGAATGCCCCAACACCTGCAAAGCTATAGTCTGTCTTTATGGAAGAACAAAACTTTGCTTTTGCTTCCTGGTCATCTTAAAATGCTGAGATGAGTAGTTGACCGTGGTGACAGCAATCTGACAGGGTCATTATCACCATAACAGGCACAGGAAGAGTTGGATGTAGACTGGAATTATGTTATTTCTTATTCCTTTAAGAACAGCAAATACGTTTTTAAAGGCAGTGAAAAAATTCTTGGTTTTAATTTGCATTAATTTATGGTTATCTTTCTTTTGTGCCCATGCCCAGAGTCAGGCTGCATGTGAGAAAAAAGGTTTGCAGTGCCTTTTTGGTTTCCACTGGCATTAAGCTAATATTTATTTTTAGTAAACTGTTCCTCAAAGTGTGCTTTTAAGAATTCATTTGCAAAGCCTAGCACAATAAATTCATATAGTTTTCTCCTTTTGAACTTTATTAACAAATGTAAAGGATCAGTGCAACTAGTTACACTATATCTCACTGATAATTGTTGGAAGTATAGGACCACCTCAGAAAGCGATAAGGCTTAAAACATTCATCTCACAGTTGGTTTTGTCTTCTTGTGCTGTTAGTAACCATTCAGCTTTAAAAAGGCTGTGCAGGTACTCTTTGAGGGCTAGGGCTTTTCTGCTGTGCCATGTGTGTGTCCCTGGGGCAGGGCTTCCCTTGAGTTCCCCACACATGGTTTCCTTCTCTTCTTTCTCAGAATCCTTCCTTTTAAATGCTTATACAGTAAGGCCACTTGCCAGATAAAGCACTGTCAGCCTCTTTTGATAATGTGATAGTTTTGAAACCTTTTCCCCTTTCACGGTGTGATGTTCTGCCTTGTTCACTCTTTCCACTGTCACTAGCCTGCAGGACAGGTACCTCTGAAACCACCCCCAGACCTCTCCTCTCCTCCTCCCCAGGTGGACAGGGATTTCTCATTCCCACTTATTACTATTGCATGACAGTCTCAGACGTCTGTTTTGAAATCTTCTTTTCTTTTTCTTTCAATTCTGAATGCCACAATTTAAGTTAATCCCAACTACCTTGCAGTTAGTTTTCAGTCTGAAATGAGTTTTGACAGTATTCTGAGAGGTGCCTATTGAGATTTTTTTCAACTGGAAAAAATGTATTTTTTAAAAAATTAATCCAGTCATTTCTTGCAGCATTTAAGAAATCCCAAGCCTATAGGATTATGCCTAATGTTTGCAGAGCATGAACGCTTCTGGTGAAAACCCGTAACAGGCTTTGGAATGCGTTTTGCTAAGTTGAGAACATCCAATGCTGCCTTTTATACAGTGTTTGGATGTTGCTCAGGCCTTGAGATAGAGGAGACCAGGGACATCTCATGCGCATAGAGAGAGAAGTGTGCCACCTTTGGGACAATATTCTGCTTTCTCAAACAGGGTTTCAAAAATGATGCACTTAGGAGTGGAATGCTGAAGGCAGAGCAGTTCAGACTGCTTCACGTTGCAATTCATGTGAACGTCTCCTTCACCTTGGCATATTTGGTTTCAGAAGATCCAGCCCACGTGCTTGTGGTTCAGGCAAGGAAGTGGTGCGTTACCACTTTTGATGCTCTCATTGGCAGGGTTCATGGTATTAGGGGCAGGTTGTGTTGAGGGTTCAAACCCTCAAGAGGCTGTTTTCAGACAGGCGTGATTTTGCTCTTGTGACTTTTATCACAAGATACTAGTTTGCTGAGTCCTGGCACGTTGTTACAACTCCTGCTTGTCAGGGAGAAGTTGTGCTATGTTGTGGAATGGAAAACTTACAGTGCCCTTAAACACACTCTCATATTCCAGTCTTCTTTCAAATACATATTAGTTTGCAATTTTTATTTCAAGCAGTTACTTCACTTTGCCTTCATTAGGTGACTGATAAGTCAGGTTGTGTCAGAGGAGTAGGCTGGGACAGACTGTCAGTTAATGGAGTCTTGCATGGTTGCTGTGAAATCAGGAGGACTTTTGCCTGTTTTGTCAGCTGAAACACTGGGGTTGTGAGTTTCATTCAATTCTTTTACGTAAAAAAAGTTTGAAACCTACTGCAAGGGCCCCAGCTGTGTTGTACCAGTGTTGCTGGTAGAAAAGGCTGAGAATGTAAAAATGTGTGGTAGTTTAAACAAGGGGATGGGAGAAGGCTGGACTCCACATCCAGCCCATTGAGAACAAAAACTTTAAGCAGATGATTTATTTTATTTTTAGCTGGCCAAGCAAGGACAGCAATGTATCTCACCACTTGTGTTGCTAACATACATTTTCCTTGTCTAAGGCCAGTCTTAGGTGTTTGTGTTGCCATCTGAAGTTGTACGGTGTCTTCTTCTTTTGGAGTGGACATGTTGCCCTGAAGAAGGGGATCTTCTCCCTATTTGCATTATCTGCCTGTGGAAGCAGATCCTGGGGTGGTTTCTTCTGTTCCCATAGAGAATGGTTGCCCTGCATTTCAGTTGTCTGCATGTCCTGCAGGCATTGGTCTGGCATGGGTTTGACCCATTATCACGTAGAGGTGCTGGACTGTCACAGCAAATAAGCGTTCCTCTAACATCCTTCCCATGGGGTCAGGCAGGACCCTACAGCTCGTAACACTGCTCCAGCAGATGCTCTGGACACATGCAGCATTGTTACCGGAACCTGTTTTGAAAGCTGTGGACAGTTTTGGTGACTCACTCGCCACATTTTAAAAGGGCACAATGTCCTATGGGGAGGTGTGGCAGCTATTATCAAGGCAAGTTATCCAGTAAAATTAGAGCACTGCAATATGCAAACAGCTTAAAATGTGTGTGCCTTTGTGCTGTTCGAGTTTGTTTTGGTGAGTGACTGCTAGCAAAAATGTCTGAGCTACAAAATTCAAATCTGGATGCAAAGATGGTATAAATTGAATTTATTTTCACTGGTAGCTTCTTCTCTTTCATGTATATGTACCCCTAGAAACTATCAAAGAGGTATTGAAAAAATCAAGACTGGAACTGACCAGAAAAAGTGTTTTTAATATTTTTCTATGGATCCCTTGACTTTAAATTATTTCAAACAATTGATTATATCCCTCAATACGTGTCTTGTTTCAGAAATGACTGTGACTTGATATGTATATTTTAGAGAAGCTGAAAAATTTAGGAATGAAAGTTTTTACACTAGATTTTTGGTTTTAGTTAGTCTACCTATAAAGAGGGATATAGCAGAAACAGGCAGCTAAGAGATGAGCGATGAGGAAATCGAGCGGCCTGAAAAATTTCACAGAATCGCTATGGTTGGAAAAGACCTTTAAGATCATCAAGTCCAACCATTCTACCAAAAGAGAGGCTGGGATGGTTTGCTTTGACCATCTGTCAATGGTCTTGTCGCCACAGGCCAGCCTGACCCAGCTGGAGAGGTGGAGTGGAGCAATGTTAAGTCGGCCACTTTTGCTGGCTCTGGCTTATAACCATTTGTGATGGTGAACAGTGTCAGGTTTGCAGTGTTAAAGAAAATACTTATTTACAAAATATTGTTAAATCTCTACTTTTTCTTGGTACTCCACACCTTATTTCTCCTCCATGTGTGAAAAACAGGGCAAACAAGATGACTTCTGTTCTACATAATTCTTAGCACCAAGTAACTCCCAGTTTGTTCATCTCTCCCTTGAAGCATTCATGAGAGTGTTTAAAGGTTTGTCTGGCCTCCCTGCTCTGTTCTGAAGGGATAGCACTGTTGCTGAAAATGGAGGAGTAAAAAAAAAACAGAATGGAGGTGAAAGAAGGCCAGAGAGACTGATGCTGAAGTTGAATTAAAATGTTCGCATTAGAAACCAGGATTTTAAGTTCTGTGGTAGTTAATTAAGCTCACCCTGATGATGTGCTGCTACAACTTTGTGTAGCTACAAGCTCAAGCTACCCCAAGGGCTGGGAGGAAAAGGGTCCAGGCTCTTTATTACAAAGCCAAGAATTACATTAGAGTTGTAAGCATTATATTATAGTAGCTATATAAAGACATAACTGTCAGCAATTAATTTGTGTGAAGAATGTATATAATTAGTTTCTGTAGTTTCCATGTTTGAGGAATAGGGGGTTTAACCATACTGTTTAATCATGCATCTTTACAGCACAAACTGGCATATTGTTAAGGTCATATTTGCTTTTATTGCATCCCTGAGTCTATCACAGAATAATCCTTTATTCTGTTGATACTCTGTTTCCAAATCTATGAGTATTTCCTCCCAAACATATGTGCATAATGTAGTGTGTATGTGCACACAAGGAAAAGGAAGCAGATGACTTGTGTTCAGTAAAATGATTGTTTTGTGCTTGAACTGCTCCAGGCTCTCTGTTGAAAAGAAACTCATGCATCCATAGTTCATGAACACAGCTGCTGTTGTGACTGTTGATAGTGCATTGACTCTGTGTAGGGCCTTGGTTAGAGAAGGGTGTAACCTCCCTGCTTCATAGACTTTCTCCCTCTTCACTTTCCTCACTGTAATCATAGTGTGTTGACCAGTGCCTTCATAACAAGTGGGATCTCAGCTGAGGTTCCCATCAGTGGAGGAGAGAGGAGAATAGATGATGGTTGTTGGAGGGATCCAGTTGGGTTATTGCTGAGTGGTGCCTGAGTAGCAATTAGCAATGTACATATGTGAGCTGGCATTTAGCACAGGTGGATAGGACAGCATTCAAAGACACATGGAGGCAAGGATTGGTGGAGTTGCTGTTACAAAGGAGTGAGGGAAATGGTCAAGTTGTGTTGGAGTCCTCTGAAAGTGGAAGATTTTTCCCTAAGTGTGACAGCTTTGATACAGCAAATTTGCAAGTGCTCAACTCCAATTTTGGAACCAATTCTTGCCTTCTCTTCTGATGTGTGGCCTTAAGATAGCCTGTGATTTCAGTGTTAAGCTGTGGTCTCCATTTTGTGCTCTATACTATCAGACTTTCCAGATGAGTGCTTTTAGTATCCTCTTAGCCTTTTATTGTTCAAGATGCTCTAGAAACCCTTAGTGATTTACAGAGTGGGGATTTGACTAACTTTTATTTTGATTGATAGTTCCCCTCTGAAGTACCCCTGCTTTTTAAATTTTTTTGCATTGAAAGCTTTTAACTTATTACTCACAGCAGACTTGAACCCTTTTTCCCTGTTCTGCTTTCAGATTCCATAGGTGGGTCGTTTTCAGCTTCCTCCCACCGATGCCACCACAAGCAGAAGCACTGTCTCCCCATCCCGCAGTGTGGAGCTTTGTCCATCAGTCCTCTGCTTTTCCATCCTCACACAAAGGGATCCCAGATCATCATGGACACAACGCAGAAGGCAGTGAAGCGCCAGGCTAGTTTCTGCAATGCCATTACTTTCAGCAACAGGCCCGTTGTTATTTATGAACAAGTCAGGCTTAAGGTGAGTAAAATGGTACCTTCCCTTATTGCCATGGGAGCTCCTGTGAATGAATGTTGAGGTGTACCAGGCTTTGGTGCTTGCATCAGATCTTTAACGCTTATTTTAAAAGCACAGCAGTCAGATCTTGGCTTTAAAGATCTGTGATCTTTGTTGGTACTTCTACTTTTGTTGCTGTAGTTCTTGGAGCCATTGGGACAGACTGCTGTAGAAACTGGGAACAAAAGGGAAAAATTTATGCTCCAAGAGAGCTTATCTCAATATTAGACAAGGAACAATAGATTAAGCTGGGATTTTCTGGAAAACAGCAAGAAAAATGGACTGTATTGGTCAGTCCAAAAGGCAGCAGCCTCAGTATCTCTCTACTATGTATCTTCAAGGCTTTGCATGCATCCTGCAAAAGAGTTTCACTGGGTGAGCTGAGGGAGGGTGAGGTGTGAGTTACTACTTTTCTTCCTGTAAACAAGGCACCAGTGAGGACTGGTCTTGTGGAGGCGAAAGTCAGCCTCTCCACCACCAACAGGTAAGAGGTGAAAAGGACCTGGAAGTGAAGGTGCTTGCTCGTATGTTTGGCAGGGAAGATAAAAGTGTTTGGCTGAAAGGATGAAAGGAGCAGTCAGTGCGGTCACAGTTGCAGTCTAAGAGGAGGATCTTTCTGGCAGTCTCCTGACTGCTTTGTTGAATCAATCACCTGATAGCATTAAGGTCAGAGGAGAGAACTCTACAGGCATTGCATTTTTGTCACTGGCAGAGGCTGATTTAACTTCCTTTGTGTCTGTGGTAGCCACAAGGATGGAGTTGATACCCCTCGTGCTACAGCTGGTGTGGGAAGTCCCAGCTCCTCCTGCCTCTATGTGCACTGAGAGCTGCTTCCCAATTAAGAAGTTCATCAATACCCTTAGGAACTGAAGCACTTTCTAGGCTCTCAACACCTTGAAGGAGCTTGGGGCCCTTTAAACTTCATCCACAGGTTTTTTCCAATCTTTATGCCCTCTAGGTTGTGGGACTGCGTTTTTCCATTCTTAGCTGATTTCATGGCTTTCATTGGCACAAAGTAGGTCATCTTTGGCAACTTTAGTTCGTGGCTCACGTGAAAGATCTGCCTGCAAATCCTTCCTTTACACACAAGGAGTTTTCCAGAAGATTGATCTGCATATAGCTACTGAGTCTGAATGATCCTGCTGCTGCCTATTGCTTAGGGGTCCCAGAGCACTGAGACCCACAACAGTGTATCAGCCTTCCCTGCCTCTTCCCTTAGAGCCAGCAAAGGAGCAGGAAATGAGGAAGATGCTTCCTTTTGAAAATACAGAGAGATTTCAGGCTCCTTCCCATAGGTGGAAAATCCCTTCTCCAGGTTTGTTATGTTTCTTGTGGAGCTCCTAATGCGTCCGTTCAGGCTAGAAACCCAGCAGGACTCACTCACGTGGCCTAATGGGATTTGCTTCCACATTGGCCAGCAGTTTGGACAAAAAACTGCAAAAAATTATTTGGGAGGAGATGAAAGCAGCATTTCATTTTTGAAAACACCATCAAAGATTTGAGTGGGTTTAGTGGTTTAGGCAAAGGTTCTGGGTTATTTCTTCTGAAACAAAGTAGCTATCTCTGGAAATTCACACTTGTTTATCACTGTATATTTTAGGATTTTAGCTTGCATAACAGGAGAAAAATATGCATGCAAATCTGCACAAGGGATTTACAAGCAGAGCTCCTGCTGAGTCCAATGGGAAGGTCTCATGGGAGTAATCAATAGGCTTCAGCAGAACTTGTACTCTAGGGATGGATGGAATTGTGAAAACATCTTTGCTTTTCTGATAAGTCCATACTGCAATTGCCTTATGTGTGCCTGTGGAAAATGGTGTCTTAAGCCTTCTTACCAGCTAAAGACTAACCATGAATCCAGTCATTCAGGTCCTATAAAGTCTAAAATTCCATTGGAAAACTAGAGGAAAGAAGTCAGGAGATTTCATTCTCTTTATTAGTTATTGTATCCTGGGTTTTATTCTCAGATTTCTTTGCAGCTTTGGGAATGGCATCAAGCAACCAGATTTCCTCTTTTCTTGCCTCCAAGATATATGTCGCAATATGGTTTCTTCCATGTAATTCAGGGCACTGCTTAGGGAGTGGGAATGGAGTGAGGTTGCCAAAGGTGACACCAGACACGAGGCAATAGTGAAGGTTCAGGAACCTGAATCTGGAAGCAGCCATGGCTTAGCAGTTTGGATGTAAATTGTACTTTTTCCTACCCTTCTGGTACCCGGTGGACCTCCCAGGCTTTTTTACAAGCAGTGCCTGCTCAAGAGAGAATTTGGTCCATCATTAACCATTGCCATTTTTAGAAAAACTGTGTACCCTTTGTCCAGCTGTGTCTAATCCTTGGCAGGCTTTATACTACATTTTAATTTGGATATTAGCTTGACTGTGGTCAGACTGTATTGAGAGCTGTTTAGAGGTGCTGATTAATACATGGAACATGTGCAGCCTCGATTACCATACGAATATTTGCTTCATGTGGCCTGTGATTGCTGTGAAGTATTGGCAAGAGACTGTGAAGAAGTAAATTGTACAAATAACAATGGGGCCATATTTATCTCAGAATCCAAATCTTTTAGGGCTTGCAGTAAATTCGCTACAATAAATAATCCAGACTTTTTCTTGGAATGTATGTATATTCCCTGGTTTGTCACGTCCATCCCCCTTCCACTGGGGATGTGCATGATAACATTCCATCCTGGCCAGGCATATAAAATAGCAAATCTGCTTCAGTCCTTTTTAGTGCCACCCCAGTGTCCATCCCGCAAGCTGGAGCTTCCCATGGTTCCTAGCACTAAGGTCAGTGCTCAAGTGTTTCATGTAAATGCTTTAGGTGCTTGGCTGGACTGTGTAGGGATGAAGAGCAGCACTTGCTTAACTAAGGAACTATCTGTTGATAAGTTTTTTTCTGAAGCTCTGAGTTATTTTTTCTGATACTTTAATTATAAAACAGAAATCTCTAGCCTTTGAACATTGTCTTTGTTGTGAGATTGTTGTGCCCCCAAGGGCACGCATTCCAGGTTTGCCTTGGAGAAGAACATGTGAAAGAAAAATGCAATATTTACAAATGCGATTGGAAGAGAATTCCAAAGTTAAAAGAAAATGTTGTGGAGAATCCTGTGGTGAAAATCCTGTGCATCCAAGCTGAGACATGAGGGGCTGCTGTTAGGCTTTTGAGGACAAAGTCCTACAGTCCTGGACAGTTCAGACTCTGGCACTGCCACTCATCCAAGCCATTAGCAATTTGGCTGAGCAAGAAATTACAGTAAAGTAACAAGTTTTGTGTGACGTCTGGTAGGTGGTACCTATCCATGTTTCCAATTTTCTTCTATAGCCAAGTGTGAAATTGCTTGAGGTTAACAAGGCTTTGATGGAAAAAGACTATCTCAAATGGCCCCACATCAGGATTGGCATCCTCAGGTCTTTCATTTCATCATCTGGATACTGACAGGCTGAATCCCTTTGAGAGGAACAATTCCTAGCAGGTCCATACTCAAACAACAAAATGAGAAAAAAAAATCTCCAAGGGCGTCATCTCTATCTGGGGACCATACTAACCCCGGAAGACTCCCTGCTTCCATGGGAAGAAAGAGACCGTGTAACAGGATGGTGTTTTGGATGTGCTGCACACATTTAGTGCCTGCTGCCTGCTCCCTTCAGTCCAGGGATCAGTTCATGTGAGAAGCAGCCAGTGACTCTGGAGACATCTGTGATCCTTTGTCCAGCTGTCTCTCATGTGCTGAAGGGTGGATATGACACATGCACCATCCCAAAAACTATAGCATGTTTTCCTGACATCAGACATTCTGAATGCTGACAGGTGGGGTGTACACAACGTATCTTGAAAAACACTATCAGCTGAAATAAGTACATTTTCCCCAATCATAAGAAAACAAATATTGCTCCCTCCTAACTGTGTATTTAATATAGTTAAACACTTTAAATTATGCTTTCCCACACAAGTTCTCTGCTGCAAGGCTGTGATTTCATCCAATCTGACAAGCTAAACAGGGATAAGACTGTCTTTTACTTGGCTGGGAGACCCAGAAAACCCTATGGTGGTGACAGTCATCCTGGAACCACTGCTTTTCCTTCAGGTCATGAGAGACCCCATCATCTGAGCACCATGGAGGAAGAGCTCTACTGCTGGAGGTGCTGAGATAAAAGGTCTTAGGGCCATTTTTGGCACATTTTGTGAGAAGATGATTCTTAGGCCAAAAGGAATTACCCTAGAAATAGAAGTGAGTCACCATGGAGCTGTAATTACATTTCACCTCTCCGCATAGATTTAATTTGATTTATTTTTCTTTTAGTATGCCCATTGTATCCTAAGCATGCAACATTGCTGCTAGGAGCTGAAAAAGCTGCAGCAGTGTTTGGTGGGTAAAACGTTTCCTAAATCTAGTGAGCTCATCTGTGTGGTGGCTGTTGGTGCTTGATGGCATAGAGCCTGTAGTGTGTAAGTAAATGTTCAACTGTCAAATGCTGTTATTGCTGCTGTTGTCTTTGCAGATCACTAAAAAGCAGTGTTGCTGGAGTGGGGCTCTTCGACTTGGGTTTACCTCCAAGGATCCATCGAGGATTAACCCTGACACTCTGCCGAAGTATGCGTGCCCCGACTTGGTGTCCCAAAGCGGTTTTTGGGCCAAGGCTCTGCCAGAAGAGTTTGCTAATGAGGGAAACATCATAGCCTTCTGGGTCGACAAGAAGGGACGGGTTTTCTATCGGGTGAACGACTCTGCTGCAATGCTCTTCTTCAGCGGGGTGAGAACAGCAGAGCCCCTCTGGGCTTTGATCGACGTCTACGGACTCACCCGTGGAGTGCAGCTCTTAGGTGAGTACCTGGATCCAAACACACAGGGGTGATGCTGAGCTGCCCATGGCAGAGGACCACCCTGATGCTACCTGTCCTCCTTGCTGTGCTGAGACAGGTGGAGAGAAACATGCGCTGCTTCTCCCCAGAGCGTGTTATGACCTCAGCCTAGATCAGTGGGTGTCTGTTACTTAGTGTGTAAATATAATGTGAGTGGGAGGCAGGAAACAACTGCAACAGTATAGCACTAGAAACCATCTGTAAATAAGTGGATTGCTCAGAGGTGTTGCTCTATCAGAGCATAATCTGGAGCATGCATATATCTTGTAAAACTTTGGTTTTGTCTCATCTGCTGCTTTCCCCATGCCAAAGTGGAGAAATGCATTTTACATGTTACAGATAAGTCCTTCCTGGATGGCACTGTTACGTTTTTATGGCTGATTTAGTGGACAGATTTGAAACATGGATATCTTCCAAATTACCTGGGAGAAGCTGTGGCTGGTTTTGCCAAGATGTTGCTTTCACAGAGGAGTTTGATTCATCCTCTGGAACCTGAAAGTTGGATATATATTTGGAGTTGGAGGAGAGGAGTGCTGAGTGCCTGTATCTCCTGCCATCCTCAACAGAAATGAAGATGGTTTAGCATTCAAAGGGACTCAGTCTAGCCCCAAATGTGCAGGCTGTCAAAATTTGGGCTATATAAGTTTATACACCTTAGAAGAACTGAAAAGTGTCTCCAAGGACCCAGCTTAAGGGGCAGCTGGGTTACTGGTGGACCAGAGGTGTCAGCATGCTGCCTTAGAATAGGCTTTTGATTGTCACTGGGTGGCAAATCACAGCACCTCTCCATGTAATACTAGTTTCATGGGTCTTATTTTCACAACGGAGAAGGTTAGATGGTACCTGCTGGCCTTCATGAGCTGAAGCTCCTTTTGAAGATGAGGTGATCTTGCTAGGCTGAGAGAGATCCTGGCTTTTTTGTGTTGTGCAGCCTGGTAATCTCTGTTGAAATGACATCTTCATGCTATATATCAAAATGAAGCCTCTTTCTAACAGTTCTGTCTCCTTTCCTGCAGTGCTCGCTGTATTAAAAAATACAGTGGCAGGACTGCCCATAGCAACCTACATGGCAAGGAAGAGGGATGTGGGGTCAGGAGGTGGAAAAATGAAACTGACCTCTTCTTGCTGCAAAAGTTACTAGCCCAAGATTGCACAAGGCAGAGGAATAAAAAAACCTCTCAGCAGCTTTTTGCTTTCTCTAAGGAGCAGGAAGATTTATCTTTTGTTGTGAAGCAGCTTGAATCGAAGCCACTAGGCAACTGTTCATAGGTCAAGGTGGTGATATTTGATTTGGGATCTAGAATTTAGGCAAATGTCACGCCAAGGGTTCAGTTAGGAAGAGCTTATGAATGACTCAAAGTCATCTGTCTGTTCTTGTGAGATTTGGCACCTCGAGGCTCCTCCACCTGATTAATGAGGGCCTGTAACTCTGGATTATATGTTTCCTTTCAAAACACCCAAGGAATCATTTCCTATCCATCATCCACCCCTGCCTTGTCCTAGCATCTTCCAGATCCCCTTTTGCAAGGAAAATGTGACTCCTGCCAGCCACTACCTTGCCTCTAGTCTCACAGGCTCCGGACTCTCTGGTGGTTATAAAGTCCCTGAATGAAGCAGGCAGCTTCTGAGTTTACACAGTTGGCGAGGAGATCAGATACCTATTTATAGCTTGTTCCAGCAGCCTTGAGCAGGCTTTAAGCCTAGCAACTGTGCTGAAATGTCTTTGACTTGAGTCCTCTCTGTCTCCATTCATTATTACACAGCACTAAAAGTCAGAGCAGGGAAATAGTCAGCTGTGCTGCCTCTGGATCCTATGGACATACCCACTGCACGTCTGTTTTACTGTAGCAGGCCACACATATAGTACAGGACAACTTGCCAGAAACTCCCAGGACTTGACAAATGAATTTCATAGCTTAGCTACAAACACATATCATAAAATCATAGAATGTTTTAGGCTGGAAGGGACCCACAGAGGTTATCCAGTCCAATCTCCTTACACAAGTAGGGACATCTCTACCTAGGTCAGGCTGCTTAGAGCCCCTTGATGGGGGGCTGACCTTGAATGACTCCAGGGATGGGGCCTCCACCACCTCTCTGGGCAGCCCATTCCAGTGCTCTATCACCCTCATATTAAAGAATTTTTTTCTAATATCCAGCCTAAATCTATCCTTTCCTAGCTTAAAACCATTACTCCTGGCCTATCGTTACAAACCCTTTTGAATAGACCTTCCCCCACTTTCCTCTAGGCCCCCTTCAGATACTGGAAGGTCACTATAAGGTCCCCTGGAGCCTTCTCTTCTCCAGGCTGAACAGCCCCAACTCTCTCAGCCTGTCTTCATACGAGAGATGCTCCATTTCCCTGATCATTCTGGTGGCCCTGCTCTGGACACGCTCCAATATGTCCACATCCTTCTTGTGCTGGGGGCTCCAGAACTGGATGCAGTACTCCAGGTGAGGTCTCACCAGGGCAGAATTACCTCTCTTGATCTGCTGGCCACAGTTCTTTTGATGCAGCCCAGGATGTGATTGGCCTTCTGGGCTGTGATTGGACATTGGTGGCTCATACCCAGTTTTTCATCCACTGAAATTGAATGATTGAATTTAACCTGGTATGGCATTCAGGACATCTGATAGAGGCTGTGGGTTCTGGAGTGGTATGTTGAACAGGAAAGCCTGGCATTTCAGATTCCAGGTCAGTTATATATTACCCTCCCCAACCCTAAACATGTTCTATGTTCTTAAGCCTCACTATTTTCCCAGTGACTGTAGGGCTGCAGGGTCATACTACACCTCTGCACTGCTTCCAGTTGCCTTTATGGGTATTTCACCCAAGAATCTGACCAAAATGTTTACCATTTCTGGTGGCTGTCTTTCTCTTTATAACAGAATTATCCCCTCTTTCTTCCCAGTAATGTGACTTCACTTCCAAAATCAGAGTTGCCCCAAGGAATAACATGCAACAGTAAGTCTTATGTCACTGCAAGATACCAGCTCTGCAGGGGAATGCACAGTGTGCATTTATGTACCTAAAAGTCACAGCTTCCAAAACTTCAGTTTTATTTTGCTTGTCTGCATTGCAGTAAGGGTTTCAGCCAAAATAAGGGACCCACTAAAGCAGGGCAATGACCAAGTCTAGTGATACTGTTCCTATCTTATAGGTTTAATAAAGAGAAACTTGAAAAAAGGGAACCCAAAGCCTGGGAGAGTTGAATGCCAGAGGTTATACAGTAGTGTCACCCAATTCAGGGATGCCATCAGCCTTGTTGCCCACCTCAGTCCTGCCTCCCTCTGTCAGCATCATGGGCGTTGCACAACACTCTGGCAGAACTAAATTATGCCTTTGGGTGAAAAAGAAACAGCTGGTTTGTACCTTAATTTTTCATTTCCTTCTGCTTACGGCTTTACTGATAGCATCAGCCTTGCTGAAAATTACCTACATGTCACAGCTGCTTATGTGGCTGTCACAGATGTTCCTGGGTCCAGCTTCCCTTACTGTATGTTCAGAAGCAGAGCCCTTTAAGCAGCTTCTTTGCCTGCTTGATTTTGTTCTGAAACAGGTAAAACCATCTTGCGTGGGCCACTACATCTCAGCTGAGGGGAGGTCAGGAACTGAGTTTGGATCACATCTTGCTTGTCACTGATGGAGTGAATCAAAATGAGAGACTGGCTTAAATCCACCTTGAAGGTGGCTTTACTGATGCAGTTCACCATGCACACATGCTTGATCACAAGTGAAAGATTACTCTGTGCCCTCCTCACCTCTACCTATGTTATAGAGATGAAAAGGCTTGAATTCACCCAGGAATCTGGTCTCCTCTGACCACAAGGTCCTAGCTATTTTTCTGCCACAATGTAAAGGTTTGCACAGGGGAGGTTGTTGCAATCAAGTGCATGTATGTTCCGTGTCTTAGGGCGTGAGTTTCAGCGTAGATGCAGGCTTATTTGACCTGTAAACATGGCCTTATACAGTGCCTCTCCTGCTGACATGTTCAACTTGCAGGCAGGATGGTTTACAGCTCTGCTTCCCTTTTTGGGCAGCTAGTTTTGCACAAGTGCACTTTTACATTCCAGGATAATTTAAAGTAATATTTACTAGAAATGTGGCTTAGCCTTATGTTATCACTTCAACATACACACATGCTCATTCACACTTCAAAAGGAGTCCGAGAAAAATGGGATATAAGCAATCTGCTGCCTTGCTGCTATAATAAAGCATCAAAAAAGAAAATGAAAGGATGAGCTGTTTAAATCCAGGGGTCTTCAGAGCCCTGGAAGGATGGCAGCTCATGGGAACCAAATGGTGTTGCCTCACATTATCCTACTTCTTTCAAGCACTTGGCTAGTGAGCCTGGCATAGACGTAAGAAATTTTCCTGTATGCTTTCTATAGACTCAGTGCAGGACAGCAATGGCAGCAGCTTTCCTAAGGGGTGTTTGTGTTGAAGTATAATGTGTTTCAGTATTTTCCTGTGCCTTTTGTTGGTGAATTTCAGGTTTACCTGTTAAATGGTGCCTTTTTGAAAATGGCCCTGTTTTTTTGGCAGTGACTTTGTAGCACAGGATTGCAGAATAGTTAAGATTGGAAAAAACCTCTCAGTCATGCAGTATTCCAAAGTAGTCTTGGTCTTTTACTAGCACAGACTTGGAAAACCAAAGATTATTTTGTTTAAATAGGCACACTGAGAGGTACCTGTTGAAAGCAAAGCTTCACCACCTCTTGTGAATATAAAATATATGAAAAGCTAGTAAGACCTTGCAAACTGGGAAAATTTTAAATGCATATGTATTAAATGTGCATGGATTAGATTTACCTGAAGTAGAAACAATATAAATATATACCTCAGACATAAATACATATATAGATCCTAGTAGAGTTAACTGGCAGTGCTGTATATTTTATCTGATATTTAAGAAATATCCCTTCCTAGCCTCTTATTGCTTCATGTTTGCGAAGTATCAAAAGTCAAAATGTGAAATGATTGTGGGTGGAAATGTACCTGTCTTGGGACTTAAGCTAGTGTATATCTGACAAGGAACTTGCACATTTTGTAGGGAAAGAAGGAAACATGTTTTTCTTTCTTCAACCCTGTCAGTTCTTAGGTAAATTCAATCTCTAACTCCAGGGCACCCTTAGAAGAAACATTAAATAAGCCTCAAGTGAGGTGGATTTATGGGGAAATTTCAAGTGTGAATGGCATAAGACTGGTGATAAATCTAATTTATCACATGAATCTGCAGTTTTACCATGTGGTTATTACTATTTTATTTTCCAAGTGCAAAACTTATTTTCCATTGCCCATGGGAATCCATTTCTGTTGCTATTCTGACACATGCAAAGAAGCAGACTGATCTGCTGGGAGTGCCTCACGCTAAACAGAATTGAATAATCAAATATGACTGCAGTGTATTTTTATAGTGTATTGTTGAAAGTGGAAGCTATAAACTATTTACCCTCTCTGTGGAAGTCTGTGACTATCTGATGGAAAAGAATAATATGTGTTTAAACAGAGTCCTACTTAATGAAGGCAAGATATACACAACCTGCAAACAGTCAGTTGTCATTGTTTTTCCGCATCTCCTAAGGGGAGAGGGAATTTAAATTGCTCATAAAGTTTTATTGTCTGTAGCTGTTGTCTCTATGGCAGCTGCAGGGAGCCCTCTAACATGGCTGAAAATACAAAAACAGTTTAATAAATAGCTCATCTCTTGCCATTTTAATTAATCCCTGCTCTGCCTTAGCACCTCTGGAGGGACGTATTTTTCCAGATGTGATAGGTACCTGCAAGTTAGACCACAACAGCACAAAGGCAGCTCCTTGGACTTGAAGGTCTCTCTGTCCTCCAGGTCTGTCTGTATTGCTTATGATGGTGAGGCTGCCAGTCACAGCACTTTCAGGCAAGCCAGAGCTCATCTTGGATGTGTGAACACAGCGGCTTTTTTTTTTTTCTTCTCTTTGCATTTGATTGTAAACAGTGAAGAATTTGTGCTTTGAGCCTGGGCTGCCCGGTGGGGGGAAGGCAGCATCTCCCCAGCCCTGCCCAGCCCTCCTGCTGCCTGTGCTGGCGCGTCAGGCTGGGCAGTTGAATGGCAAATGCCAAGTAAGTCAGAACAGCCATATGCCAAGTAAAATAAGGTCTCTGAGGGATCAAAGTTGCAGGCTTCACCAGGTCTTGATGGGGTGTTGAATTATGAAATTGCAGAGAGGCTGTGTGCATTAAAGATATTTGATCAGCATTGTTCATTGATGTACCTGTTGCTTTCACCTGAACCACCTTTGTCTCAGTGGGACTGCTGGTGGAGCTAAGGCATTGCTACAGGTGAACAGAAATGACAGGAACTGTCACATAATGTGCCATTGGAAACACTATTTCCACAAAATATCCACATCGGCATTAGGAGAGCCTGCAAGTGACCCTGGGTAGCAGGGGCAGTAGCGTGGCTATTATTGCCCAGGCTGTGAAGAGTGGAGACTGTAGCAAGACAGAATGACAGGTGGAAAAATAAATTCTGTGCTTCATGAAGTTCTTTTAGTTCTGGTAAGCTGAAGTATTGTTCCTAACAGACAAGAAGGGCTATCTAATAGTATTTACCATGTTACCCATAAACCCCCAAGGAAATACAAAAATTCTGACAATTTTAAGTGGTGTTTACATTATGGGTATGTATACACTGCAATTCAGATGCTTACACTGCAAAGATAGGCCCCTGTATTAAAAGAAGTGATGTCTTCACATTAAATATATGTTGCGATGATTGATTTGGCTGTTGCTTTAAGGAGGTAAATACTACACTTTACACTAAGCAGTTTATTTTGCATTTGTTAAGTGTTATTTTTTAGCAGCAGTGAGGAACCTGTAGTCTGTACACAGCAATAGCTTTTAAAGGGGCTGCAATCTTCTTTTACTTATCCTAAAGGTATAAACTACTGAAATCATTGAATACATACTGAATTTATTACACAGCTAGAGTTAGTTACAGAAGTTTCTAGTATAGACAGGGCCTTAGAGAATAATAACACGCCACTAATGGAGCAGTGTATTCTTTAAAAAAATATTTCAGAGAGCTTCTTATGTTAGCAAAGATTTTGGCATTTTGATTTAAACCATTAAGATAAGAGATCTGTGCTGTTTTAAAAAATGCATTCTCTTAACTGATACTTTACACTGCATATAATTATATTTTCCTTAGTTTATCTAATGTGATTCCTATTGTAACTCTGTAAGTAATAAGTGTCTTTAAAAAGAAAGGTGGAAAGAATATGTTGGTACAGGGAATTAATCTTTGCAACTTTCTTAATAGCTTTCTCTAAAATATTCAGCAAAGTAGTTTAAACTGTACAAACCTTAGACCGTAATGCTGAAAGCTAATTCCTCTTCATTCATAAAGCTATAGCTTGACAAAATGTGCACTTACTCTGGTGTAGGACGGTTGGAGCTCGAGGTAAGTTTTGGATGTGAATTGAGTAGATGATCTGGTAAAAGTATAACAATTTATTGTGCTAATCTTGCAATTCCAGCTGTTCCAGCTGTGGAGGCCCTTTCCCCTAAGCCTGTATGACAGATGATGGCTAAACATTGCTTATATGATAAAACTAAACACTGGCTCTTCTACAGTATGTCTTTGCTGGCATGAGATAGCACTTTGTCATTTCAATGTCTAATTGGCATCACAGCTGCTGAATATGCAATTTACCATACAGAGGATATGATTTTATTATCCCTGTAGGTGTCTGGGTTATGAAAAATGTTTGACACCTTTAATAAAATTAAATTGGCTTTTCCACCCATATCAGCAACAGAGCTAAAAATGAGATTGCTTTGTACTCCAAAGACTCCTTTATTTTTTTTTTCCCCCAAGCTGTATAAGCAGAACTGTTGTTGGGCTCAGTCTGGAAATTCTTACCTATAGCCCAACTCTACTCTCAGTATTACCAGTCTGAGCTTGCAGGCATCTGTGGAGTTGGTTTAGTTTTACACTGTGAACAGAATCTAGCCCCAAGTTTTTGCTTGTTCATCACTTCTCTTCGGCCAAACACTTGAGTAGCAGAAGCTCTTCCAGACCTTGCCTGACTTATCCCAAAGAAAACAAAACATTTTTGACTCAGGGAACCTGTGCTAGTTCAAACCAGGACCTCTCCTTCCATGTACTTTCATCCAGGCCAGGAGAAATGAGCCTCTTGGGGGTCTGTGTAACTGCAACTGTTCTCAAGTGACTGAAAGATGGTAAAAATGCAAGTGGTATCATCAGCTTGTTCAGACTCAGAAGCTCTTCCATTAGTGACTCAGGTCTGCACTCACCGAAAGCTGCTCTCCTAGCACTGATGGACGGGTGCAGCAATGCCCAGCCCAGTCAAGCATGCAGTGCTGCTTGCCACAGCATTAAACTCTTACCAAGCTGTGCTATCAACATAACTGTTCCTAAATCATGGTGGATTCTTGCATCAAAAAATTATTGTCCATGTGTGATGCGTAAGAGTGTGCGTGATAACTGCCACTAGTAACTGGCCTTTTGCACCAAGCTTCACTCTAGTTCATGATGCTAGTATGTGGGCTAGAATGACCCATTTGTTTGTTTATGCCGAAGATATTAATTAGTTGGGATTTCATAGGCAGAAGGAGCCTCTCTGTTCATCAGCTGTACATGACTCTTTTCTGATCTGTGTGAAAAGCAATTCATATGACTCTGTGTCTGTACAAACAATATAGTACAACTTTGGGGTTGTCTGAGCAGATGATATATTGAGTGAAATGAAAGAATTTTTTTTAAAGTAAGATTTTCAGTGGTGCTTCTAGGGCAGGCAACTGCAAAGGCATCGCTGGTGCTCCGGGGCAGGGCTTGGGGAGAATGGGAGCGTGCATGGAGGGATCCCTGTGCTACCCCCTCTGCGTGTGTGTGCTCTTCCCTGCAAATCTGCTTCATCCCATGCCTGAGACTGAGTGGGCACTTGGTCTTGCACCTCTCTCTTTCTGTCCTCAGCTTGCTGCACTCTTGTTCGTAGTCCTAGACTTAGCTTGAGCAACCAACACTCGGTCACTGAAGGTCTGCTGAATCCAGTGTCCTGTCTCTGACAATAAGATAGGTCCTTGTTGGAAAAAATTTCTGCAAGCGCAGGTGTTATTTTCTCCTGCCTTTCATCTTTAGTCACGTTGAGCTACAACTTCTGTTCTCTAAGATATACTACCTGTGTTGAATCAACTCCTGATTTTGATGCATAGGTTACATCAGCTCTGTTTATGATGCAGCTGATCCTGGAAGGTGCTGCGCTCGGTGAGATGCTGGATTCCTCTCTCCTACTCAGACATTTAGGAAAATGGGGATCTTGCATTCTTCGATCACGCTCTCTTAATCACATGTTCTTCCGACAGTATTACATGTTTCCCCTGTGTTGTGGCATTTGATGAAAATATCACCCCTTGTACTGACACGTGCAAGGTAAATGCTTCTTCCTGTTGTCATGGGAATTATAGCAGGGTGCTGTCAGCAGAACTTTGCAGGATTTTAAGAAAGCATTTCCATGTACATAGGCTAGAACAGTATCTCTAGTCACTCACAAGCTTTGATTCTCATGCATTAACATCATTTTGATGTTAAAGGTCTCTATATAAGTAATTTTAAAAGAAATTTCCATTCCATGTGCTCCTATTAGACTTTGAAATTAAGCTTACTTGGGATTGATAAATTTTTAGTCTGTAGCTAGAGATAAGATTGATAAATCAGATTGCTGGCCACTGAATCAAATCTTGTGCCACTGGCTATGACTGGTGTGTTTAGAAGATGAAAATCTCTTGTGATGCATCTTGCCACCAGTGTGACCCTTCACAGACAATTAATTCTCTTCAGGAAAAAAAGTGTTTAATTGCTCTATCTTCTTTTAAGAGGATAAAGACCACTCCAGGGAAAAAGCCTTTAGAATCCAATAATCCTATTGCGGCGCTGGTACCATGCCAGTAAATACTGCACCACTTACTTGCGTGGAAAGATCTGAAGCCTCCAAAATCTTTAATGCAGAGTGCTCTTTCTTTCTCTGCATGCCCAAGTCCAGAGGACCTCAGCACCTCAGAGCCGTGTCTTTACTTGAACCGGGAGACTGATGACAATTTGTTCAATGTATTTCCATAGATATTTACATTTTCTCCTTGTTCTGCAGTGTTTTCCCGGGTTGATTTTCTGTGCTGTCTTTGGTGTCTGCAGACAGCTGCCATCAACCACCTGAGCCTTTCACAGGCATCGGCAGACTGCTTTATAATCCCTGCATGGCTTGTGTGAAAGCACCTTTTTGACAGAAACACCCGTCCTGTTGGTTTCTGCCCCTATTTCTAGGCCTGGTTGGTTCTCGCTGGATTTGATTCAATGGAGTATGCTTGTGTCTGAGGTGAGCCTTGATGTAGCTTGCACTTGTCAAAACACTTTTTTATTGCTTTGTTCCTAACATGGTAGAGTCCACAGATCTTGACTGTGACATTGCTTGGCCAGGTGAAAGGAAATTGGCCTCATGCTGAAGGTCAGTGCTAGAAACAGTTGGAAAGAAAACTGAACTGATGGAAAATTTCACTGTAGAGCTGCAGGGACTGGCAATTTCAATGCAGCCTAATTGGCTCACTTAAGAGAAATAGATAAATAATTTGGTCTTAGGCCATAATCATTATTATGACTATTTGTATGATAATTTCTGATGCTTCCGGTTTGGTTGTGAGACCTGAAAGACCCATGCTCCATAAAAATGCCAAATAAGCTCCAAAGTGTCAAAGTAAGAATCTAATGGTGAAGCAGAGGCTTCTCTATGTTGCAGGCTAAGGGATGAAAGCTGATGGAGGAAAAATTCAAGTTGGAAGTAAAATACTATTTTTTAAAGTTATGTGGTTTCTAGCTGGACAGTTTACGCATTCTCAGTTGCTCATAAAAGAAAACTGCATAGGCTGCATGGCCCGAATTCAAGAGGATGGTTAACTACTT
The DNA here is from genome assembly GCA_013401335.1 of Brachypteracias leptosomus. Lineage (NCBI taxonomy): Eukaryota > Metazoa > Chordata > Aves > Coraciiformes > Brachypteraciidae > Brachypteracias > Brachypteracias leptosomus. The sequence continues at coordinate 117,874 of VYZX01023003.1, forward strand.
ATCCACCTTTTATGCATATGTAGTTGTTTCTGGTATGCCAGAAATCAGGTATATGCTTGAGTAAGTATGTTAATCGACATTCCTAAAGATAGCCATGTGCTTAAGTGATTTGCTGGATCTTTTTCTTTGCCATCTGCTTGTTACTGGGTTCTGTGCAGGGCTTGCTAGGTCAAAACCAATGGTCTGTGGTTAGTCAGTAATCAATGGTTATGCAGGGATTAGGTTCTGTGCTTAATGGTTTTTCTGGGAAGCAAAGACTCTTTTAGGAGGAGGAGGAGGAGAGAGATGAGCATAAGCAGAAGAGGCTGGAAGTGCTGCTGAAGTTGGAGAGGAGGTAGAGAGGTTGCCTCCCAGCAATGCTTGCTTTCCTTGGAAAACGTGGCAAGTTTCTGTGCAGAAAGGTTTAAGAAGAAGTCCAGAAGCATGAAGGGAGTGGAAGGATGAAAGCATGGAAACGGGATGAATTGCTGTCTGAAAGCAATGGAAGGACAGGTTTTGCAAAGACAGATCAGGTTATATTTATGGAGGGAGGGCCAAGAACAACCCAGTGACCAAGATACCATCCCTTTCTTGCCTGGTTTCTTCACTCATGCAAGATTCAATTTACACTTGTAAATCACTGGCTCATTTTGACTTTTTTTTGATAATTTATAACTGAAAGGCTTTGGTATCCTTCCCCCCCACCCCTTTATCTGGACAGCACAGGATGATAGGTGTGTTTGAACTGTTTTACATGAGTCACTGTGGGTGTCTGGCATGTTCCTTGAAGATAAGTGACGTCTTTTATCAGGTCAGGTACATACTACTGACTCTATCTATCAAGGGGATCTTGGAGATACAGGAGAAAAATGACACATGGGGAAATCTGAGTCAAATGTGTTTCTTATGCCTGAATTAGATTGGTGGCTTTTTGTTCTGCTCTTGATAATACCTATTCCTCTCTGTGTAACAGCTTTTTTCATCATATAATTTATTATAGAATACTTCTGCTAATGACAAACATTGACAGATCTACCAAAGGGGTGTTTTGGATGAAGCTGAGCAGGCTGCATGAGGAGAGAGGAGATACACTTTTGTTTGGCTGTGCTTTGCAGTGGGGTTTTCACACTCCTCAGTCCATGTCTGTGGAATTTGCTGCCAGATAAACTTCTGTCTATTGAGTTGCACTTTAGAGCCTAATCTTCCACTTAGTAGCATCTCTAGCTTGCTTGGCTGAGAAGAAAAAAAATCAACCCTCTTTAAAATATGTACCGAGTGCAGTATATTCCTGTGGATGGTTTAGTTACAATGGACAACCTAGAAAATTAATGCAAATTAATTGCGAACACGGCTTTAAAAAGAACTGGTTATGCTAACCGGAATAATTTATATGAGCAAGCATTTAGAATTGAAATAGCCTGACTTTGGTTTAGCTCGATTCACGTGAGCTCAGCTGAGATTTAATTTACTTGAAGAGTTTTGCCAGCAACCGTGAAAGTGAAGAAAAAAATCTTAACCCCTCTCTGAGACAGGTACAGGGGTAAATGGCAGCTACTGAAGAAACTCAAACAACCATCTCTTCCTGGCTTTAGCAGAAGTGCGAAAAGCAACAGTGAATGATAGGAGCTTCCCAAACTGTTCTGAGTACATCTAAAGATAACTTCACCATCACTTCTAGAGATGTGTCACTGTTGATTATTCTGGCATAAGTGTTGTTTGAGGCGTATTCACAGCCAGCAGTCCCAGATGTCTACAACTGCTGTCCCCTCCTCAGGATGTTCCTGTTGGCAGCTATTCGACCAAACTATCATTTTATGGTATATTTATTTTTTTTTAATCTCTCCTCACCATTGGTCTCTCCAGCCCAATTATCATGTTTTCTTCTTTACCACAGCCTTCATATCCTGATATCATTCTAAAAATGCTTCTGTGATGTTAAGTCTTTTCCAGTTATATGATGAGAATTAATTCATTCTGACACAGCCATGAAAATCTGATTCAATTCCTTTTTTTGGTATCTCAGTCACAGTCCTTGATCACAAATCAGCATGAGTCAGAATTTCCCAGGTTATTATTTCCTCAGAAAGGCTGATTGCAACCCTGTCTTCATATTTGATATCCTTTTTTTGACTGCAGTGGAGCTGAGCAGCCGAGGCTGCAGTGATTTTGTTTGGAGACCTGTCTGTTCTGGCATTCAAGACCACAGGTGGAGAAGGAGACATCAAAGAATATTCCAGACCAGTTTTAGTGTTGAAGTTTCCCATCATCAAGTAGCTGAGTCCACACTGACCCTACAGCATAAAGATGACTACAGAAACTAGCAGGATTTATTTCTCTGGAAATTAAGAAATCTTGGGTCACAAGTGGGGAGGCAACACAGCTTTATCAGCTTGTGCCAGGACATAAGAATTTAGTAATGATGGGTTTTCAAACTGGTCATACTGTGCTGAGATCATCTGCTATAACGGACTATCCTGAAATGTTTCAGATAGATAGACTCTGAATCCCTTGGGGTTCAACTGCTTAAATGAGTAGCTTATCTGGAGTTAATAAAAGTAGACCACAATGAAAAGTAAGTGGGAAATCCTGTTCTTATCATTCATTTATTCTCTCCAATACATGTTTTTCACTCAGATGTTATGTCTGGAGGCCACATTGGCTGCCCATTGAAAGAGTGGAGTGCTGTCAGTCTGTTTTTCTGCGTTGGGCTGTGCTGTGGTCAGGAGGGATTTGGAAGCAGAAGAGAGCTTCCCTTTCCTTATGCAGAGCCTCTGGCTCTGGAACCAAACACAGGAGGAAATCCTGCTTCCACTCACCATTGTACCTCTCCTTATTCTGAAGGATGTGCTGTCGGCTGAGCAGCAGCTGAAAGGGCTGCAGGAAGGAGCAGGCATTGCTTCTTGCAGGTCACAGGAGGCAGGCAAGATCCCAGAGCCTGCCCCGAGGGGTTTGCTGCTGTACAAATTCAATGTCCAGCTTGAGGACTAAGGAACCATTTCCCTGTTTTCTACCAATTGGTGCAGTTTCCTTTTGTGGTTCTCTTGGGTTCTTCAAATAGGGCCATAGTAGCTTTAATACCCACTTGTTTTTTTGGGACTTTAACACCCACTTGTTTTGATTTTTCTTTTTCACATGAAAAGAGAAAAAAATGTGCTCAGAGACTGGTCCATTATTTTTATGAGGGAAGAATATTTATTGTGATTTAATTGTGCAGGAAAAGCAACCAAGTACTGCCTACAGGGCAAAGCCTTTTCACACTGATGTGAGTACATCAGATCAATAACTAATGGTTAACAGGAAGGGACAAAAAGCCATCCTTAATTTTAGTTTTAAAGTGTTCAGCTCCTGATTCAGGCTCAGGTTTCTCATCTTCCTGAGACAAATCACACAAAGGACAAATCCTTTCTGCAGGATGAAGATACTGCTTTTCTTCCTGATAAGGGACCATGGGTTTCAACTCCTCTGAGTTACTGGACTTCTCATGTGCTGAAGTGGGCAAGCCAAGCTACTGGTCCCACCAAAGTGCCCTATCTTTGTTTGACTTGTGCCTTGTGAGTGTGTTTCTGGCAGAGCCAAGAGTTACTGTTTCATGATTCAAGTGTATATTGTGTTGCATATTGAAGGCTGTGCTGTGATGCTTCTACCCTGCTAGACTCAACCATCATTAAAGCTTAGGTGAGTGAACTCAATTTTCCCTGAAATTTCCAAACAATTCTAGACATTATTGGTGAGGATAATTAGGATAAGGTGCTGGTATGCTGAGCAGAATGTGTGCCCTTTGTGAGGTGCATCCATTATTAATCAGCCATGTAATTTCCCTTAAGTGACAAGGTGTGATTGCTTTTCTTTAAGCCTAAATTGCATCTTCATGCTACGAGCAGAGATGAGACCGTCTTGCCTGCGTTATTGTGAATTACCCGTTTGGGAAATGAGGATGCTGTAGGTTGGAGATACTGCCCGAGAGCTTGCTCGTGACACAGAGAGACAATCTGATGCTGAATAAGCAAGAAATTAAATCTTCCTTCCCTTTCTCCTTTCCCCATAAGAGACGGGTTTGTTTTTGCTGGAGCTTTGCCTGTGTAAAGGCTGCAGTATGGAGCCAGTGTGTGCCATCACACGTAACCTTTGGAATGTCAGAAAGCAGCTTATGGTGGGAGCAAAAAGCCTTCTCTGATGGCAGTATTTGCTGAGTTGTGCCTGTGGTGTAGAGGGGTTTGGGGTCACCCAAGTGCAGAGGTATCAGCTGTTAAAATATTGGAAAACCAACTCCACACAGACGAAACAAGTGTAGTACTCTGATTTAGTGCAGCCTAATAGTTGTGCTTCAGATGTCTTATAATGAAGAACAAATAGGTATATTCTTTGTTAAAAATGAAGTGATAGCATAATAAATATAGCCTTGTTGAACTCAAGGAAGCATAAATCACTTGTAATTCAAAAGCATTATAAAAAAAATTATGATTCATTGCTGAGTTCGGTTTTACAGTCTGTGAAAACTTTTTATGTTTTGCTTTCAAAAAGGCATTTTTTTTAATCAGAGTTGTTGCAGTTAGAGGGAGTAGTAATGATCCAGAAGATAGCTGAATGATGTTGCCTTTTGAGGATCTCCACAGCTGCCATTTTCATAGCGTGAATAGTGATGCTTGGTGTTGGCAGAGAGGCTTCTGTGGATCAGAGCTCCAGCAATTGGAAATGTGTTTTGCAATACACCCTCATTCCCCCAAAGCTACCATGATGTTGAATTCCATCCACTTAAAACAGAGCCTATGTTTAACAATAATTTAAATCATTATCCTGCCTGTCAGCTCGGAGTTAAGGGGCTATGCAACTGCGATTCTCTGTTTAGAAACTGCCTGGAATAATAACTTTCAGATGTCTCAAATATGCAGCACTTATCTATAACATCTAAATACAAATGTCTCCCCGCTGAGCAAGCCTGACACTGTTTACCTATTGTGTCCAAACCATTTCAGAGGGTTTGCTTGGCGTGGAGCGGAAGGCCCTATATCCGCAGCTCCGACAGCGCTGACAGTGTAATGTTTTTCAACTCCTCCTCACCTTTAGGTGATTGCAAAGAAAGAAATAGCCTAAGCCCGGGGGTGACAAGTGAAGAATGTCCCTGTGTGTGCATTCCCCCCTCCCGCCTTCACACCAAGGGTAAAAGTGCATTGCGAGCCAGCCCCACACTCTCGCAGATGGGATGATGCTTGCGCCGTTGGGTCCCTGCCAGCCTGCTGTGAGATGATCCAAATGCTGAATCCCGCATGCCCCGGGAGCGCTGGGGCTGGGCAGAGTCGGGGTGCGGTCGCCGGCTTGAGAGCCCCAGGCTCTTTCTCCACGTGCAGACCTCAGTGGGACCTGTCAAGTCTCATTGAACATCAGGCTCCACAACTGGCTTGCGCCGTATGCTCCCCGCAACTACGGCATGCCAAAGCCGTGTGCTGTGCAGCTGGACGGCTCCACCATGCTGGATGTGTGTGCTTAGCGTGTCCCTCAAGGGGCTGCGGGGGTGATGGGCTGTGGTGTGGGGCTGTCCCTGCAGCTCCTCCATGAGTAATCAGAGCGGGGAGAGCTGAAAAATCCCTCCTTGCTTTGCTACAGCTGACCTGTGGTTTATAATGGGGGAGACCTTCTGACTTTTGGGGGCCTTCCCAAAGGCATGGAGACCATCATACCACCCACACCTGGAAAGAGAGTAGCTCCATCCCCATAGCTGGCATTGGATCTCAAAGGCCTCTGCACAATGCTCTGCAACCTAACAGGTTACGCCATGTAGCCTCCAAATTTTCTAATGCATCCCAGGGAGCCTCACACAGTGCTTGGGCTTTGCTTCTCCTGGGCACATATGACACCCTTAGCTGGTGTGCGCTGCCCTGATGCAGCCATGGAAGCTTGAATAAGGAGAAATGAGAAGCATTTAATGCATCTTTGCATCATATTTAGTCACGGAATCACAGAATGTTAGGGATTGGAAGGGACCTTGAAAGATCATCTAATCCAATCCCCCTGCCAGAGCAGAATCACCTAGACCACGTTGCACAGGAACGCGTCCAGGCGGTCTTTAAACGTCTCCAGAGAAGGAGACTCCACAACCTCCCTGGGCAGCCTATTCCAGTGCTCTGTCACCCTCACCATGAAGAAGTTTCTTCTCATATTTAGTTGGAACCTCCTGTGTTCCAGCTTTCACCCATCGCCCCTTGTCCTGTCGTTAGACACCACTGAAAAGAGCCTGGCTCCATCCTCCTGACACTCTCCCTTAATGTATTTATAAGCATTAATAAGGTCACCCTTCAGTCTCCTTTTTTCCAGGCTAAAGAGACCCAGCTCCCTCAGCCTTTCCTCATAAGGGAGATGTTCCACTCCCTTAATCATCTCTGTGGCTCTGTGCTGAACTCTCTCAAGCAGTTCTGTGTCCTTCTTGAACTGAGGGGCCCAGAACTGGACACAGTATTCCAGATGTGATCTCACCAGAGCAGAGTAGAGGAGGAGGAGAACCTCTCTCGACCTACTGACCACACCCCTTCTAATACACCCCAGGATGCCATTGGCCTTCTTGGCCACAAGGGCACAGTGCTGGCTCATGGTCATCCTGCTGTCCACCAGAACCTCCAGGTCCCTCTCTCCTAGGTGAAGTCTGAGTCATAGCTTTTATTATGTATATCAGATCTATGCAAATGTTATTGACAGTCTTTCTGGCCTCTTGTCACTCTGGTCTCAGTTAACTCCTGGATTACCTGTTGTCCAGCCCATGCAACATTGCAGCTCTCTTATTACACAACAGCAGATTGTCTGAAATGTATGTGCTCTGAGCATGGAAAATTGCTGTTATTTTATTATTTTTTATAGAAAGCATGAAAGTTAGACTGTTAGCAGGGGACAGACTTGGTACCAAATTGTTTTACGTGGCTCTGGAAGCAAGCCTTCCCCCTTGTCCAGTTTGGACATCAGTGAGCATGTGTGTCCCCTCCGCAGCCACCCAGGGCTGGCACAAAGGAGCACAGCTGATCTGCTTCCTCTGTGGCCACGTTGAGCCCATGATAGTGTTCTTCAGAATAGTTGAAATTAGTGAAGTGTGCGTAGCATTGGCTGAGCTCAGAACATGGTTTCTTCTTCCCTTTTTTTTTTTCAATGTACACTTCCCCTGTAGGACTGTGGCTTGGAGGATTCCTTTATAGCTTGCTCTCAGCCTGCTCAGGAAACCAGGTCAGTGAGGCTCAGTATCTGTTGACTTTCTTCATGCAGCACACCTGCCTCCGTGCACATGAATATAGAGTCCAGTTTACTTGCTTGAAATGCTCAAATTGTGTTTCTGTTCTTCATGAAATGCTTGTCTGCTTGGCTGTAGTAATTCAAGTTTTTCTGGTAGTGATGTGCCTAGACAGGAGCATGAACAGGTATGAAGCTCAAGTGCCTGCTCAGCTTGCTGGAGCTGCTTGTCTCACCCACTGGCCCAACACGGTGGTGTTCAGGGAGCAGCTCTGCTTGAGAAGCTTCATGGCTCTGCCATGCTCAGGAAATGAGCTGCTCTGAGGCCAGCTTCCCACCATTCATCCTCCCACTTTGTATGGTCAAGGGCTCCATCTTTATGGGCCTGTCCTCACATATGCCAGTATCAGACTGATGGGGTTAGGAATGAGAGCAGCATGCAGGACTCACGAGCTCTCTGTCCTCACGCTGGCTCCTCCTGCATGCTGACTTTTCCACCAGCTACTTTATCAGTGTCTTGTCACCTTCTCAGCAGCTCTTCAGTGACTTTCCCACCATCACCCATGCCAGAGGGCCTGGAGCAAGTTAACACAGCAGAAAGATTTCGTACGTTTAACCTGTTTATCCATCGTTCTGCTGTGTATCTGCACTGCTTGTGTGTGACTGTTAAAAGCTGCCTATATCACACAGAATAACATATTTGCCAGGTGTTCTCTGATAATGATTTGCAGCTTGGCCATGTATGCAGGAAAATAATTTGCAGGTACTGGAGTTGCCTTCATGCTCTTTGTTGTTCTAAATTTGTACTGGGTGTTTGCTGCCTGGACAGAGAGGAGGCTGCGATCCCGGATGCTGGCATCTCAGATATCTTCAGAGAGAAATGACCAGTGATGTATTTCTTCCCAAGTAGCATCCCAAGGTGACATGACAGAATGACAGACAGACGGTGTTAGGCTGCACAAGAAGTGCTGCTGGCCGAAAAAGTTATAAGCAGCTATTGTGAACCTGTGTGCTTAGGTTCAGCCAGTATCCATAAGGAGCCAGGGCTAGTTTCATTTATTGGTGGTGGGAAGTTTTTTTGCTATAATAAACTAAAAGTTCAAAGCTGAATTGAATACCAGCTCCTCTGAAACCTCAGGCACTCTCTGATCTGGTGTTTTGATTACCTGAGCCTATTTTAAATGCTAGCTCAAACGTCAAGCCCTCACATTTCCCTTTAGCTGTTCAAGGAAAACAATTTTAATAGCTACACAGCTATTCATCAGGATTAGGCCCTGCTGGACTGATTTGGATAACACGCAAGCTAAGTGCAGTGTGGTCCCAGCTTAATTTGGAACATCCAGAGGCACCAAAAAACATTTTTTTCAGTCACACAAGCACGTTCCTCAGTCTCCACTCTTCATGCTTCTGGCCATGCCCAGTACCAGCAGAGGAGGGGCTGGAGGAGTGCCCGCTCTCCTGTTATTTCTGGCCCTAATGGAAACAGGGAGAAGCAGAAATATCAGCAGGAAGTGTGCACTTTTGGAACTCCCACCCCTGAGTAAACGCGGATGCAGAGGAGAAAAGCATCCACATACTTGGGTGCACACTCAGTGCCCCCCATGGCAGCAGCATCTCCGCCCATTGCTCACTCTGTGCATCCCTGCGTGCCCTGGCACTGCAGCACAGGGCACAGTGGCCTCCCAAAAGCACTTCTGGGATTCCAGTTGAGTGGGAGAAATTAATTTGTTCTGTATTTATTGTCTAAGTTTAGATAGCTAGTATACTGCTTTGCCAAGTGTTGAGGGGAAAAATTCCTTGTTCCATCTTATATGTTTCTTGGAGTGGCCTGTGCTGAACTGAACGTCCTTGGCCAGCCAGCACTAAGCAAGGCTTCACGTTGGCATGAAACATGCTGGTTTGCTGGTGGCTTCAAGACTTGGGGATGCACATGGGTTTCCTCTCTTGTCCACATATTTTCACACACACATCAAGAAGCTTTGCTTACTTATCTCCGGTATTTAGTCAGAAAATGCTAGGGAAATGTTCTTAAAATAATAATAATAGAATGATAGAAGTTGAATAGATTACAGTTGTTTTCATGCTGTTGCTGCTGGCTGGATTTTCCCTATCCAGAATTAACTGGAAAATGTTGGAGGATTCCTGTGAAAGGCTCAGGCACCCAAACAAATTTGGACATTTAATTGCTGCAGTGGTGGGGACCTGTCAAGGGTGATCCTGTCTGCCTTCCTTGTAATCACTGAGATCTGGAAGTGGGAGCTGGAAATCCCATAAGAATCTACTTTCTTTAAGTACTTTGACCCTTTGGATTAGCTGTGGAGACTCCTGGGACAGTAAAATTTATGTAGGGCATTTTGCAGTGTCATCTTTCTTTTTGGTTTTAGGAAATGTTGAGGCTGGATGGAGTTCAGCAGGGTGAAAGGGACAGTTCTCTTACGTTTAATAACTGCTGCTGCTTTTTTCTGAGGCGTTGGTTGCTTTACAAGGGAAGGCAGGATAGTGTCTGCTTTCTATCTGGTAGGACAGCGACCATTTTATTCACTGAATGGTCTGAATAAAGAAAAATTACTGAATTGAGTAGAAATCTTGATGGTGAGACAAAGTCCTCTCACTAACTGAAAATGGCTTTTTGAAGCTCTCTGTATAAATAATTACAGCACTCTCTCTATGTATGTATATATAAAAACAAACAAAAGATTCCCAAACAAACGCTGTGCTAGGACCAGAAGTCTTCCAGACTTTCACTGTTTTCATGAAAAGCAAAGGAAAACTAATATGTTAAATGGTTCACACTTTTTTCAGTTGTCTAGACAATGCTATACTGAAATAACACAGCATGTCTAGCTGAAAAGGGAATTCGCTTAGGGCTGTGGATCCCATGCAGACAGCAAGGAGGAATTGTTGAAAAGCTTCTGAGACTGGTGAGAGCAAGGTGTCCACTATCCACCTGAGTGTTATGTCTCAGGAGAGGTGCTGTAGCAGAGATTAGCTGTCAGCTGTCCCCACCACTTGGTGTCATCCTTGGCACCACATCTGTGGGAGGGAGGGGAAGTTCAGCTGGGATCTTCGGCGCATCCAGAAAATACAGATGATGCAGGAGAATGTGCCTCATCTCTGCTTCTGTGAAAAATAATTACCCATATTGAAAGTAAAGTAAAACTGCAAAGGAAGGAGTTTAGCTCTTATAGGTTACATATTCACGATACTTTAAGGATCTGAAAAAAGGAGAAGAGTGCATTTGTTGTTGCTTTTGTTGTCATGGGACTGTTCTCCAGGCCCTGTGCTTCCCTGTGTTGCACAACAAGCATGAGATGCAACTTCTGTGTATGGGGAAATGTGGCAATACCCTTGAGCACTTAAATACCTCTTGATTCCTCCTGTTGGACATGCTTTTGTTCTTTCCATCCTCCCCACCCTGCCTCCATGGGTTAGGGAGATACCCATCACTGCCAGGTGAGTGTGGGCAGATCTGGAGCTGTGTGGAAACATTCAGGTTCTCCCACCTGAGTGTCTTTTACAGCAGGAGCAAGTGTGAAGACTTCTTACAAACTATGTCTTCTCATCACCCTGCTCACCTTCAGGCATGGGATGAAACCTTTTCTGTTGAACACGGGCAATGCAGGGAGTAAAAATCAGAGTAGAATGTGATATGTTTGAATTTTAGGCATCCTAGAGTTTTGCAGATCGTATTATTAATGTGGGCAGAAGATTCAGCACCATAACTCTGCCTACGAGCATGAAGTTCATCGCCTGTTGCAAAATGATCTACCAGAAGAACATTCAAGTATGATCGGAGTAGACCCACATATTGGGAAGCAAATTTGCAGCATTTGTAGTATAGGATGGTAGATGTCCTCAATGAAGAAGCACTTAAAAAAGCTATGCCAAGTGTCTTCTCTCTCTCTCTGTCTGTATCATCTTAAATGAGCAGCAATGTGTTTAAGCCAGTGCTTTGTGTTTCTCTTTGGGGAGATAACTCTGTGTGTACCTGCTAAAAGTAGAGACTCAGGTCTGAGCGTTTGAGTCATCAGACATGAAGTCTCTGATGATTTTACTTAGGTATTGGATAGTGACAAGAGATTTGGCCATTGTGGAAACTTCAAAGCAGAGAACTAGCTGGAGAGGGAGAACTGATCCCAGGTTTTCCTCCAAAAGTAGGGAGTAGGAATCCCCTGCAGCCCTGGGGAGGCTCACAGGTATGTTGACAGCACTTCATGCTTAGCCACAAGAAGTCTGCTGAAACAGCAAGGATGGGGTGGATTGTAAGCAACTGTCACTGGTTACTATGCAGTCTACAACAGATTTATTTAAAGTTTTATAGGGCCATGTTTCCCATTTAAAACTGCACAGATTTCCAGGAGAAGTTCAGCTGCTGGCCATCTGCTCCCCAGATAAATGCTTAAAAGGGCATTTAATAAGGTGAGCGTGGGATCTGTCACTGAGGGCGCTGGGACCTCACTCCCCACAGACGCCCAGGGGTTATTTAGAGCATCATAAGCTGCTTGCAGGAGGAGGACTCGTCACAAAACACGAAGATGAAATGACCTCCTGAAGGCTCTGAGAGGAGGACAAGGGACAGGAATATAAACCGGGGAGCCTGACTTTCTGCCTCTTACTCTCAAGCACAATTAAAGCACTGCTTGTTCCCATGGTGCAATTGGTGACTATAGATGTGGTAGGAGAGCAAGTGGGAGGGTAGTTTTGGGCAGGAGTGAGAGACAGGAGAATGGGATGAGACAGAGGCAGGTGGTTGTGGGTATGGAGTGAAGGGAATCTTAATGGTGAAAGTAGAGGTAGAAACCCCAACAAAAGGGCCTTTACAGAAAATACTCATTTTACTTGGTTTGAAGAATCCATATATCATTTTAGAGCATGCTCATGGGCCAAGCTGCCCAGTGTTTCTAATCTGAAATCTTGTTGTCTAACATGTTTTTAGCTATTGACATTTTTCAATCTATTGTGTAAATAGATTCTATTTTAACATTTTGGCAAATTGCTTCCCAGAAAAGCCCAGTTCCTTCACCACTCCTCCAGGGTCCTATTGTCCGGGGTCTTATTTTTCCTTCCTGTTTCACATGAACGTGCACAGCTTTGACAATTGCACTTTGGAGTCTTGAAATGTTAATGCCTTCAAGGCTGGAAGGAGTCTCTCAGGTTTTGAGATTGACCTTTGATTTCCAGTGACAGCCAGGATGGATTTCTGCAATTTTTTGTGTTGCCCAGGGCCTGACATTGGCTAATAGGACTGGATATTCAGCAGGAATGGCAGGAAACCCCGAGTGGTGAGATTTATTCATTTTGTCCATGCATAGTTTCAGAACTGTAGGGCTAAGTTCCAGTTTGGGGTGAGTGGAGCAGTGTTACAACAGAGGTGAACTTAGACCATTGCTCCTGAAGGCACAGAGCAGCTCTTTCATTCAACCTCCCCCTAGATCTGTTCGTCCAACAGCAAGCAGTCTGTGATGCTTCAAGTATTGCAGTAATGACATGTAAAATCACGTGGTTTTCTGTGGAAAACCAGAAGCAATCCCATTGCATTTGCCTTTTGTTTATCTTCCTTAAGAAAACAGCAGATTCTGCCTGTTTTACTGGAATAGGCCCTTGCTGGCTAGAAATTACTTGCTATTAAAAAATAAATGTAGCAAGACGTAGCTCACTGTTTTTGAGAAAGGTTTCTGCAGATCTGTGCTGACTGAAAAGAGGGACAGGTGGGGCAGACAACTCATAAGAACAGGTGGGCACTTGGGGAAGTTATTTTACCAGCTTGCTACCAGCATCCTCACAACCTGCTCCATTCTCCCCTGGATGCCTGGGAAGACATCAGAGACCATCACAGCTGTGCTACAGGGACATCTTCAGAACACCCAGGAGGGTTGGCTGTGCCACCAGAACAGAAAAGGGTGCCAAGCGCCCATGCTGTGCATGGTGGGGGACTCTGCATGGTCCAAATTTGTCTTGGTGCAACTTCGTCTTTCCCAATGGAGCAGTTGGGGGCTGTAGGGGAGAGGAGAGGGAGCTCTTTTGCTCTGCAGTTAGTCGGAGATCTCTGAAGCCATTTTCAATTATAGATAAATGGACAGAGCTTGTCTGTAGAGCTCTGGTAATTTAGTAGGACTTTGTTACATTGAGACTTATATGGGCACCATATTGGATTTCACAGAAATGGAAAATCACGTTTCCATCAGTTTAAATATTCTCAACTTCCCTTAGGGACTCTAACATGGCTCATCCCTTGCACAGCAGACAATGGGACATGTGGGATGCTTGTTTTCCCTTCTCTCCTCTCTGTATCACCTGGCAGCAGGGGCTGGGCTGTGAATGCTGAGCCAAGAGGGAGGACGTCCTGGCTGACCCTTTGCAGTAAAACATACAGGCATTGCGAGCACAGCATGACATTTTGCACCTCTTTGCAATGCTGCACAACCTTCTTCTTTCTTCATGGCCTCTGGTGCTGGGCAGCCTCCTGGCATGGAGACCATCCCTACCCCGGGAGCCAGGCCAGAGGCTCAGCAGACCCTCACAGGAAGGTGACTACTAAAGGATCAGCACTTCTTAAGTGCCCCTTTCTGCCCCTTAGAGCAGAATTTGACCTCAGTTCAGGCAAAACAAGAAACAAGCTGCTGCTTCTCCAGCATTCAAAGCAATGCGAGAATTCTAAACTGATTTAAAAATAAAAATGTTCAGCTAACAATTCATTTGGGTATAAACATACACTCACCAAAGAAAGATCCTTGGAGAAATTCAGCTGCTGAATCCTTGACCTCCAAAGGACCCCTAGGATTGTACGCAATGTGCCTCTTTTTGTGGGTGAGATATTAAGAGCTTATTTATTTATTGGAAAGTGGTTTACAATATAAGTAAATTAGTGAGTTCCAAGGCCCTCTCCCAGCTGCCAGATGGTGGGAGGATGTTTATGGCCACTGTAAATAATTTCATAGCTTAATACAAATACATTTTTAGAAATCAAGGGCTGATGGTTGTATGTTTATGGTGCAGTTGAGAATTTATCAATTCCTCCAGAAAATGAGAAAGAAAACAAACAGTATTTCTGACATTTTAAAAATTCATAGGAAAGAAAAACCTCAAAGGTTTTCTTCATTCACGGTGCTCTAGACTCAAGTCTGCATTGCTTTGGCTGAGCTCTCCCAAGTCTCATCAAGTCAGTGACATCAGAAAATGCTCGGCATCCTTCAGAACCCAGCCTATGTGTCTTGGCGACTGCAGAGGCTGGGGCATTAACAGTACTGCACTGAATATGTATTTGCAGATCACTTTGCTGCTGCTGAATGACCTTTGCCAAGGTCAGCTTTAAATGACAGAGATCAGATCCTTCACAGTCAGCAGGGCAGCAAGGTGGAGCAGCACAAGGGGTTTGCTTTATGTTGTGGCTAAAAGCTGGTAAGGACTGAGCAGTACCTGCAGGTAGTGGCAGAAGGGTGGCTCTGGAGGGAAACCTGCTTCCCAGACAAAAAAAGGATATAGAATGAAAACGGGGCTGGAACAAATTTCCTTTTTGAGGCATGTGTGCAGCGAGGAATTAGAAATTGGTGAGGTGACGTCAGATATCCCCATATGTGGGATGTTTGGTATGATTTTTGTGAAAAGTCTTGGTGCCTTGGGGAGGGACTGGCAGAAATGAGGTATTATAGATGCTTCATTTGAGCTTTAAGTCTATTTTCAGCTTTTGTGTGGATGGCAGTGGAGGGCCTGCAAATATCAGCAGAAGCTGTGAGCTGCTTCTGCCATGATGCTTTGTGGTGGCTACACATTCCTGTGCTATGCTCTCCATAGCAACATATTTTCAATGTAAGACCACAGAACCAGCTGAATAATTATGAGCATTTACACTCCCCTTTGCACTGGGGAAAAGGGATGATGATGCTAAGCTGCTGTGAGGCAGAAATGGTCCTTGCTTTAAACTGCAGCCTAAGCTGAGCTTTTGGTTGGGAGCTGAAATGCAGTTTGATAATGGGAAGTGCTTAAATGCATGCACTCACAGGTGCCTTGTTTCTGGAGAAAAAGTGACTCTTTTTTATTACCCAAGAATTCCACCAAGAAGCACCTTGTTTTTCAGGCAGGAGACTGCCACTGCCCTGGGTCTACAGAACAAGGCTTGCACAGGCTAATGGTGCCAGTGCTAACTACAGTTAAGTTAGGGCAAAATAATTTTTTTTGCAGTTTTGAAATAGCAATGAATCCCAGTATGACCCTGCCCCAAATCCAGCAGGCTGAGATTTGGATACTCTCATTGCACCACTGATGTTTTGCATTGAGTGTTGTCTGGCGCCATCCTGGTCCTTTTCTTTGGTGCTGGATTGCCTGGCCTTGAGTTTAGCTGCAGGGGCTGCAAGATCCAGCAAAGCAGAGGTGGCTGTGCAGTGCAGACAGGCAGGCAATGCGCCAGCCACAGGCATGGCACCGAGATAGCCAGGGAGGTGAAGGGAAGGAGCCTACAGAGGCTAATCCTGGCTGTGCCTGGATTGCTTGTGTTGGTCCATTGAATCATTCCCCTTCTGCCAGTTTCTGGGAATGGCGATATGTGTGCTGGTGATGGCTTTGAGGTGGTTTGGCAGGTACCACAGCGGCAGAGCATCCCCAAGTGAGTGTGTAACTGCTGTTGAAGGAGCTGGATTCTACAGCTCTGCCTCCAGCCACCTGTGGAGCAGGCACGCTCAGCAGGATGGCAAAGGCACCGGGATTGTGGCAGCGTTCGACACCCCTTTGCTGAGTGACTGGGAGTGCTGGGGAACAAGACTGCTGACCTGGAAAACAAGCCAAGATTAAGAAATGTCAAATTTCTGGGTAGAAAAGGGTTTCCTGGAAGGCTGAAAGGTGGAGAAAGTAGACTCTGGAGGGTGCTTGGGATGGCTAATTTCAAATGGACCATGCACCCTGTGAGCTAGGACTCACCTCCCAAAACTGGGTGCTGGGGCATGGGTGGCAATTGGCAGGAGGACACAAGTGTAGAGGTTACCGTGTCCTCCTGGGGACAGAGCAGAGGATGATGCCTTCTAATCAGTTGCCTTTGGGGAGCTTCTTGCAGGATTAATATAGCAGTGGACAGCATAAAATGGGCATCTGAGCCACACTGTCCCTTCTGTCTTGCACCCATGGGTGCTGCAGCTGGCTGAGCCCTAGGTGAAGCAACCATGTAGCAGTGAACTGGCATCCTCAGTTCTGCAGCAGCTTCACCTACATTTAAAAAACTTGCTAATTCCATAGATGTTTTGGTTGTAGTAGATATAAAAGTTAACCCAGCAGACATCCTGTTATTTGTTTCCTTATTAAATCGTTTCCTTTGTGTTGCCTATAAATATGAATTTTCAAAGTGTGACAAACCTCACTTGGTACGGAATTTGCATCTGCCTGAGCCTAGGAGAGCGTGGGTGACCATGGAGGCTTTGACAGACCTGGGTGAAATGCTTCTGGCAGGATGAAGCAGTGAAATGCAGTGGATAGCAAAGCTGTCATTTATCACCATTCTTGCAGATCCGTGCCACGGGGGCTATCTCTGCTCATTTCTCTGCAGACAGGGCAGTTTTTCTGCTGTGGGCAGCTCTCGCAGCTGCCGACACGGCAGAGCTGTCAGGGCAGAACTGGCAGCGTGGGGTGCGTGAACTTCATCTCTCCCCAGTGGGATGCAGGGTCTCAGGATGTGCAGTGCTGGCTGTTGAGATGCCAGCAGACAGAGACCATTTCTGCTCTCAGGAGGTTGCAGTAACTTGGGAGTCCACATAACTTAGGTTTCTCTTTGCTGTTAAGCCCCGTTGCTCTCAGGACAAGTTCATGCCTACTCCAGCAGTCCTTATGAACCCCCTGATTTCCCCATGCCAATTCAGGGGCTAAATGCTGCACCCATTTCCCCCCAGATGCCAGGCCCCACTGGAAATGGTAGGTCTACTGATGCAGCCCATGTTCTTGCCCACAGTATGGCAGGGCAGGAGCAGGCCGGTGCCCATGCACCACTGCGATCTAGTGGAGGGAATGACGTTTGGTCAGGGGATCTCATGGGCCTGGCAGCTCCGCAAAAGGGCTATTTAGCTCCGGTGTTGAGGGTTGAGCTTTGCCTAGAGAGGCCGGGAAGCCCATCCCAAATGAGTGGCTGCAGCATAACAGACCAGCAGGAAATGCACAAAAAAGCACAGGGATGCAGAGCCCTTACACTGCTTAATAGAAAGAATGAAAGAGCTGACGGGACGTATACACAGCATCTCACCATCTCACCCTGACCCCCTCTTCCCTGTGTTTATTGTACCCTTTCGCTGTGTTATGTCTAATTTGGGCCATAAGCTCCCTCGGGATGGGCTTGCCATCTTTAACTGTCAGGCACAAGGCACACCTAAGCCACCTTATAAATAATATTCTGTGCAGAGGGAAACTTGACCCAGGGGCATAAAGGGGTGGCTATGGCAACAGCTGTCCAGGTGCTTTGCGTCTCCTACGGACACAGGGCGAAAGGGGCTGGTAACAGAGCTTCAGCCAGAGCTGGAGCAGAGCACACACAGCTTTGTGGGGCCCTTTCTGCATGTATCCACTGGCTTCCTCCTGAACTTAAGACATCTACACTCCTCTTTGGGACTTTGTATTTTTTCTCGTCTTATTTTTTTTTTCCCTTGCTTGCTTTGGTATGAAAAAGAGAACAGAAATACAGCCAGTAGTAACCCAGTAACCCTTTCTTCTCTGTTCTAGTTATTAGGATAATTTGAGCATATCATCTGCTTTTTCTTCTCTTCTAGCTTTCAGAAATGCATGGTTTTTAGCTATGTGCTTTCCAAGTACCATCCTGTGGTGGGCAAGAATGAATGCTAATGTGAATTATCCAGGCCTTTGCTCCAATGACTGGATTGTATCTGTGCTTGGAAACAAAGGAAATTTTTCAAGTTGTAAATGAAAAAATAAAGCGTACATTTTTAAAGTCAAAACTGTTATAGTACCGGGAACAGTGGGACCATAATGAGCACAGTGGAGAGGCAGACCATTTTTCTCTGATAATCAAGTCCCAGACAGACCTGGGATCAGTCCCAGATTCCTTAGACTGAGTAAGCCATCACTGGTGCTGGTGATGACATTTCAGTTAATGTAAGCCCAACAATTTTTATTATTACATAGCAAGGGTTTGATAGTCCCATACAACAGTTCAGACTATGTGCAAACAGGGTCACAGTAACATTTTCACCTAGTATTGCTTTAAACTTTGATGCTGAAGGAGACAGAAGCTTAAGAGAAATAAGTCTATGAAAGGGATGAGGAATTCTTGAGTTTGGGAGAATCACCCCTATGTTGGTTATAAACTTTCAAGCCCATATAGATCTCAGCAAGGTTCTTGCCTAGAATTTGCTGTATTGGCTCTTTTTGTTGCTCATTATACCCAGTTCAGTCTAATCTCTAATCTAAGATCGTTCACGACATTCTGGATCTAAACTTAACCTTTTATAAACCATCTAAGAGTAGAGGGCCAATTAGCTGTTTCCCGGACCAGAGGAGAATAGCATCAAGGGCTCAGGAAAATAGAGGGTAAAAGTAAAGGCATGGGAGTTTAACAGATAGAAACCAGACAAGTGGCTTAATGAACACTGGTACCCATTCCTAGCTAAACTGGTGCAAAACCAAGACAATATGAGCAGATAAGGAAGAAGTTTAGAGCAGCAGAACAGGGCATCATGTGGCAAAAGGAAGAAAATGGTAGACATCTGTCCTGGGAGTTACATGAGAGGTCAAAGAAGAAAAGGAAAATCACCCTGCAGAAAATGAAGAGAGCCAAAAAACTCAGTGCGTTTTTAGGTGCCTGTGTGTTACCCACCTTCCAACCCCTTCTCGAAAGGTGCAAAAGTAAAAGGTTGCACCTGTTGGGAGGAGCAGACAGGACAGGTGATCCTAAACTGACCAACAAAGTATTCCATCCCATATACATCATATTCATTATAAAGCTGAGGGATCACGAGGGTCAAGCTTTCTACTTCAATGTCCAACATCCAAGGAGGACTACATCCATTCTGCTTTCAATCCTGATCCATTTGTGCCCAAATCCAGTTCCAGAATCCAGCTCCCAAATCCAATTCCTGTCTGTTGCTGAGTCCAGTCTTGGACTTCCTCAGTGCCTGCTCCACAGCATCAGTGGTGACTTAACTGCCATTGGTGGGGGGTGGGTTTGATACTGGTTTTGTTTATATTTGTATGAATTTAATTTTATCCTTATTATCCTCATTAAAGCTGTTTCAGTTTTCTTTCATAAGTCTGTCTCCCTGACCCTAAACTTGGACACCAGTGCTGTGCTTATAGCTGGTGCTTCACTGGTGAGGTGTTTTTGCTGGGGAAGCTGTGAGATGGTCAGGACCTGGTCAGTTTTAGGATTCAATTTCTCTGAAAGATCATCCTCCATCTCATCTCCAGGATCCCAGCAGGGCCAAGGCTTGTTTGTGCTTAGAGTGTCAGGTGCGGAAGGGAGAAAGAAGAGGAGAAAGAGGAAGAAAAGTATTCCTGTGGGAAGATGGGATGTGAGGAGAGCAGGTACCTTTGCGAACTGAAGCTTCAGGTCCCCTTCCTCAGGGGGCTGAGGAAGGTTTGGCTACTGGGGTTGCAGTTGCATTTAGCATCTGGCAGAGTATGATGGACCTTGTTCTCCGTGCGAAGCCCATGGCTTCAGCAAAGTTGTGCTGCCCTGACTGGCAGCCAAACTGTGGCCCTCTGGCTAATTCTTGTTTGTACTTTGAATTTGCAGCTTCAGAAAAGCCTCTGGTGTTTCTGTCTAAACCTTTTGAGGCCACATCCAGTGATCTGTGCATTTAAATTAACTTTACTGATAGCGAAGGTGTTGAAGCTTTCCCTTGGGGTGAGAGTGGAATTTGTCTTTTTGCTTGTTAAGGAGTTAGCTGAAGCTCCAGTAACAAGATTCAGCTCTTTAGTTCTTTCAGTTCAGGGTGTCAAAATCATACATAAAGAAATTACAAGCCTAATGGGCATGTGCCATAACAGAATATGTAAAGAATTTATTGAAGAGATGAACTTTTCAATTACGTACCTCAGCAGAAATGGGCATTGACTCTCTCTTTGATTCCCCTCTAATTTTGTCCAGCCGTGGCAGCTGGAGTGACTAATTCAGGGTTACTGCTTCAGGAAATCTCCTTTGCTGTTCACTCCACTGGCACGATGCAATGGGACAGCAATGGACAGTGGAGTTTAGCGTGAGAACTTCTTTTTTTTTTGATGTGGAATGTAGTTTTTAAACCTTACCCTGTGCCCTGATTTGTGGCTACTGATATGCTCATGTGTTTGTCCCATTGCCTTCAGTGGAATATAAATACTTGTTTAGATGAAGTAGATGTTTAAGTGCAGTCATGAAATGGAACAGACCTAAACACATGCTGAACTTTTCTGAATTAACACAGACTGCAAAAATTGTGCTAGATTAAAACAAGCTAGTTGAACAAAGCCTTGATTTACTGTTTCCATGCATAACTGGGAGACTACATCTTGCAGACCATACTAGCTGTGGAATAGGGGTGGGGGGTGGATGGGGTGTAATGACTGCACTGTCATTTTGTACATGTGGAATATAAGTAAGGAATTTTTTGAGAGTTTCTTCATGGTTGATTCTAGGGTGGAAATTCTCCTAGAAAGATACAGTAAAAGGAATTAAAATAAAGATAATATTCTGGACTAATAGCATTATATGCATTCTTTCAGAAATATAGTTGTTGGATCTTTAGATGAGGAACCAGCTTGGAGAAGGAGAGATGATCTATAAACTTAATTAGTCATGGCTGAAAAATTGAAACACTTTTGGCAAACTCTAGCTGTTTTCTTTCATTATTTTCAAAATTACATATTTCAACTTTAAGTCTTGAAATAACATTGTAATCTTGAAAATGGCAACAGTGATTTCCAATCAAGCGCCAGACATCAACTGGAGAAGCTCTCAGTCCAATGTTTGTTTGCTTTTATAAAAGGAAGTAAGATAAACTGAGCACTTTGTTTCAGGTTAGATTGAAATACTGTATCTTTCTGATTTATTTTTTTTTATTCAGGCAGTTGACTGAAATATTACGTATTATCACTACCCTTCACAGGTTGTGTCTTCACTAGAAAATGTTGTGCTTTTAGTTCTTGTTAGTGGGGTAGATGTGGGGCAGTCAAATCCTTGTGATGCTCAGGCAGTTTGTCATTTAGCAGCACCTTTGGGCAGCTCTGCCAACCCAAACAGGACTGCAGCAAGCACAGGAAGGTGATTACCAGCAGCGCTTCTGGGTTTCCTAAGGTGAAGTGGGAAGACCCAATGGTGTTAATTCAGTTTAATAAGCAATGGTGCTGGATAAGATGCTGGACTTGGGGAGACTTTGTCAGGGGCAAGATTGGTGGGTTGAATTCTCTTAGAGCAAGCATCTAGCTCTAAAACTGTCAGAGATGGCAGGAGCCTTTTATGGGGAAATGTGGGGAGAAGCTGGAGAAGGGGTCATCATCTCCACACCTGCATGAAGGCACAGGGGTAAATGAAAGCAGGTGAAAAAGGATAAATGCAGGATACATAAATACCATGGGAGGGAGGATGATGGATGGGAAGGAGGAAGAAAGTACTTGTTTTGAAGAAAATTGCTGTCAGATGATTCAGGGGGTGAAGGAACATGTCTGATATAGCTTGGGAATTGTCTGTAAGCATTGAGATGCTATGGAAACGTTTGCACAGTAACATAAGGAGAATTGGAATAGAGTTGTTGGAGGGCCCATACCAATCTGCAACACGGTACACGGAGGTAGAGTTGTGGGGTTAACACTGCATGCAATGGTGAACTACTGTCTTATCTGAATAGGTGAGATAAGAGATCAAAATTTCTTGGAGGAAAGGAGGGCAAAAGGGATGATAGTGCCTGGAGTAAGCAGTGGAGTCACTGCGTATGAGAAGAGGGCTCTATGAAGTTACTAGGCAACCAGGAATTGGAATTATTGCCATAATTTCCCATGAAGAAACAAAAAAATATCTTTCCTACAGAGAAATTGACATCTTAAAGTTCAGGAAGCATGAGGTAAAGTGACAATTGACAGCCTCCAGGAAGAATTAGGTCTTGCACAGGTAATTAAAAAAAGTAATAAGAGACTTGCCAGCAGTAGAAAGGATAAGAGGACATAGAAAGAAAAGCTGGAGCACTCTACAGAGAGAGGCAGGACTGAGATTAAAATAATGTTGGTATGGAGCTAAAAGACTATTGTTCTGCAGTTATTTTCTAGAGGGATAGACCATGGAGTCTAGCAGGCCTGTGGTAATGGAGGTGGAAATCCATTGGGGAGGGAACAAGGTTCAAAGACTTCCTGTATGTGAGTGGAAGTTAGACTAAGGAGTGAATAACGGTGATTAGATGGTCTCCACAAAACCCAAGGCACATGATTTCTGCTCAAACTATGTATTTCTAACTTCATGGGGAGTTAGAAAACATGAAATGGAACACCCATGAATACAATAAAGGGAGTTAGACAACGAGGTGCTTATATCCAGAGCTGACTGTGGCCGTAGTTAAGCACCTCTTCAACCTCAAGGACATTTGTCAGTCTTCAGGACCACTGGCTGTGGAGGATGAGTTTACCCTGAATGAAAAGTCTTCCTGAACAAAAACCAATATGCGTTGTTTGTAACACAAATGTTGCCAGCACCCTGCAGGCTCTTGCTGAGCATCAGCTTTTGTGGAAGAGAAAACAAATCCACACATATGGAATTTTGTTCTTCATAATCTACTGTCAGACTCTTTCAGAACATTCATATTTGCTAAGGAAAACAGTAATTTATTTCAATTTTATGAGGCTAGTTATGCTCTTTGTGCCATTTCATATGTGCAAATCAATTTGATGTGCTTACAGATGTTAGGCAGAATTATATGAATGTTTGTTATGAACCAGACTGGTTCAGAGCACTTTATTAGATAGCACATGTCCCAGAATTACAATTTATCAGTCAGTGCTCAACCTTTGTACCTTCTACCATAGTTTTATTCATGTATGAGATTGTATGCTTTCATTCCTTACATTTTGTAGAAGGCTATGCAGATGATCAATTTGATTACTAAGCTGGCCTGGAAACCACAATTGTTCATTCTGCCTTAAAAATCTGCTGCAATTCCCCAAATTTGGGGGAAATTGGTTTGTATTTTTTCTTTCTGAATATTTCGACTTGGAGTTTGGTCTTGTGTCTCATTTAGAGGCTTGCAGTCCGTGAGCTCACATTCTTTTAGAATATGGATTTTTAGGGGGTGGGGAGGAGGAGTGGTTGTTGTTAATTTGGTTTTGCTTTGTTCCTATTTGTTTTGCTGTGATATTTTATCTGTACTATATTGGTACAGCCTTGATAGTCCATGACAGGAAATCCAGGATAATCCCAGTAAGCCAAGGGAGGATATTTATTTCCTGAGAAAAGTATTCTGAACAGATCCCAAAGGTTTCCTGAGATTCATCTGGCAGGATACCAGCTGCTCTGTGCCTAATGGTACAAAGGCACTGTTCCCTCAAAGCAGGATTTGGTGCTAAATGGCCATGGGAAGCCACCAGATTTACACAATAAATTTATCAAACACCTAGCAGTTCATAACAACTAAAAGGCTAAGTTTATTCTCTTCTATCCCACTTTTTATCACCTCTCTAAAACTGAATCATGCAAACCAAATAGCTTTAGTTCTTAATGTCCCCAAAATGCTTGGAAAGGAAAGCTGACTTTTACCCAAGCAAATGCAAACACAAAGCAAAAATGAGTCCAGTGAGATGCTCATTAAGAACTGTTGATTTCCACTCATTTCTGTTAAAGTGGCAGATGTTTTTAGCCTTGCAGTTGGTTCCACAAAGTCAATGGTCTGCCTTCTTTTGTAATCCAGCTTTAAAATCTGGTGGCAATTTTTAGTGTAAACATGAATGATTTATCCCACAGAAGAACTCTATCTTTGGGCTCTTTGTAACCCTTGGCTTGGACTTTGACTTCTGCCTCTTGGTTATAGCACACATTTTCTCAAATGCTTTCAACAATATTGGAAAACCACCTTGAGTATCTTGTCGGAAAGCTAATTTGGACTGCCTGGGTCACAGGCAAACAAATACACTCAGTTGATTTAAATACCTGCCATTCCTGTAGTGAAAATGGCTGTTATGAAATATCAGTTAGCTTGCATTCTAGATTGCAATGAGTAGGAAGCCAAAATTTGCATATAGCCATTAACTCCCACTTTAACCATGCAAATGCACATGAAATGTATGTTTGCCCTCCACTGACTGTATGGTGATATCAAGCTGGTGTGTTGATGAAGGAGAAATTCTTGAACAGTGGTTTCCATACTGACCACTGGGATCCCATAATGGATGAGGAGTACCAAGTAGGTTGAGTTTTGAGGTGAGAGGAACAATCTACACGTGGAAGCAGAGGAGCAGCAGGTAGAGAATAAGGCATTGAATTGAAAGTTAGGAGATGAGAGGATGCACCATGGAAAATGGAGTTGTTTTGTTGTGCACTGGGCTAAACCCCATGAAGTTGCGTTTAAGAGCTCTGCCAGAGAAGTCATCTGTCCTCTCGGAGAGTTTACTCCATCCCACAGTTTCCAGTCTATAAAATAAGAGCATTAACTCTTCCTGCCTCCCACTCACCATTTATATATCATTTCTGTTTATGTGTGAGGAGTGTCTTCTCCTGCAGAGCCCAGCAGCTGAGTCCTGATCTCAGATGCTACTTGCCCCAAAGCAGATTTTATTGCCTCTTAAAGAGCAGCCTGGGCATCTTATACATCTAGCTGGTACAAGTGGCATTGTCTGTTGGCTGTAGTTTTGCATATATTCCTGTGGGTGAGTGTAAAAAGAGGGGAGTGAGAGCAGAAGGAAACAGCTTTATTTGAAACGGGATATTTATACTGTCAATGAAATAGAGACATGCACATAGGCAGGTATTGTATAAGCAGGTATTTATTTAACTGATGTCCTTAATTTGATGTGGGTGTTTTCAAGGAGAAGGAATGGTTGATCTGAGGCAATAACTCAGGCAGTTTGATTTTTCTCATTGTTCATAAAGGGAAATGTACTTTGCAGAAGTGAATTCCTAAGTATATGGCAAAGGAGTTTTTTAGTCTGAATCATTCCTTTGAGGGATTTTAAACATTTGCCTCCCACATGCTACAATAATCCTCTGAAAGTGGCTTCGTTGTATGATCTGAGAAGCTGTATTCTGGCGCCTGATGGTTTATGAGAAATAAACACAATGGAGTGGTCTCGGATCATATAAATTCAAGATTTAAAAGTAACAAGCAGGGAGAAGAGGGGGAAACCTGTATGCAGCATCAGAGCAGAAGTATCTGCTCGGGAGCCTGGGTCTCTACAGCATTATGCTGAGCACAGCGGAGCCCATCCTCCTCTGCAGACCTCACATGGAGAGTACAAGTTTGCAGAAAACCAAATAGTTTTACGAGTGTCTGCTCAGACACATCGCCAACAGGCAAGAGTGCTTTGGACGTGGTCTGTGAGTGGAGCTTTGCCTCTTAATGACTGTGAGTGTGGCCTCGGCTTTCCTCACTTCTCGATTTTTCTCCTGTGTTTATTTTAAGTAAGGGCAATTTTCACTCTCCTGTTTGCTTAGCTCCTCCTGCCACAATAAAACAGTTAAGAAACACATGGCAGAGACTGAGAGCTTAGAGCATAGAATCCCATGGTGGTGAGGACATCTCTAACACCATGAATGTATCAGGCTGCATGAAGATCTGCTTCCAGTGGCTCTTTAATTTGGATGGATTTTGAGCCCAGGGCCACACCGCTGTCCTTCTCTTCCTAGACCCAGTCACAGCTGCTCTTCTTCTTTCTGGTGAAGGTGATGCTGTAGACTGGGTGCCATCAAACATAAGGCAAGCTGGTAACCAAAGGGGTTTGGGAACAGGTATTGCTCCTTGTCCCCAGTCACATCCTTATTTCAGGAAGGATAAGTGAGAATATAAGTTGTTTCCATTTTACCATGTTTTCAGTCCTCAGTAACCTTGAAGTACATAATAAATTGAGCTATAAACAACATACAGAAGTTGTTCTGTGTCGAAGTGTGGCAGTTCTCCAGCAGTATACATAAGCTCACTAGGACTGAGTCAACAAGGGAGCAAAGATTGCCACAGCACGACGTGGGCAGAGTTCACAGGGCAGGCAGCTGAGCTGGGATTAATACCTGCACTCCCACGATGGGGAGTATGAAGCTATGAGTGACAGAAGGTTTCCAGAAGCACAGGTTTATTTTTTGTCTTATGACTGGTTGCTATTCCCAATTGCCTTTGAGTGCAATGCTATTTTACGGCATGGTACATCTGCCTTGTATTTCAAACACGTCTCCCTGCACTGTCAAAGTCTTGCCAAAGGGACTGTTAGCTGAATAAGTCTACTGTAGACCATGGGGAAGATTCCAGGTATTGGAAGGCCAACTGTCTTTCCTGCATAACCCCTTGTGACAGATAGCACTGATTATGGGAAAAGGAGCCTTCATCTGCATTCCTGAGTGGGAATGGAGCCCCTTCAGCGTGATGGGATTAATACAGTGTAATTATTTTGCAGTTGTACATTTACATATAATATTCTTGTAGAGGCCACTGACTTCAATATGTCTTTTGGTAGCTTAGCACCTCTGAGGTTCCTTGGTCACAGAAATTATACAATGAGCACCACTACTCACTGAAAGTACTATTACTCAGGGAAATGAGGGATTAAGAGAGGAAAAATTCACTTGTGAAGAAGTAAAGAATAGAAGGAAGGTGAACCATGAGGCTTTGCACATGAAGGAAGGGAACATGCCATCAAAATTCTGACCTTACCAATTTTTTACTCTTTGCTTAGTAGCTGAGGGCAGAAATGTTCTTCAGATGCAAGGAATCACTGGGTTGACTTCTCAGCATTTCTCTCTCCTGGGAGGGGTGATCGTTAGAAATGGGATAGGCCTTTAGGTTGTAGAATCATAGAATGTTTTAGGCTGGAAGGGACCCACAGAGGTCATCTGGTCCAACCTCCCTACACAAGTAGGGACNGAATGGACATTGGTGGCTCATATCCAGTTTTTCATCCACCAGCACCCCCAAGTCCCTTTCCACAGGACTGCTCTCCAGGATATCCCCTCCCAGCCTATACTGATAGTGCTGGTTACCCTGGCCCAGGTGCAGGACCCTGCACTTGGCATTGTTGAACCTCATAAGGTTCACTTGGGCCCACCTCTCCAGCCTATCAGTCTGATTTCTCAAATTTGAAGTTATTTTTTGTAGTAGTAAGTCACAAGACTGGTTTATTTATACTAGGTCTTCCATAGCTCATTCTGGAGAGTGGTTGCAGCCCTCATATTCTGAATACAGTTCATATGAGGCCATAGGATTGCACCAATCTCAGAAAACTCATGAAGAGGAAGAGATCTGTGTCTCTAGAGCTTGCAGTTAAATACTGGACTCTGCAAGTTTCCAGCATGTGTGTGTGTGCATCCTGAGTCTGCTCTGCTTTCTCAGATCCTTTACAGGTGTGTGAATACTGGCTGCTCATGACCTTGGCAAGCCAAGCCTTCAGGCAGTAACAGACAGTACTGAAAAAGAAAAGGAGGAAGGAAATAATGATTTGACAGCCTGACAGCAACACATCCCCTTTGGGTTTGTGGGGGGCTGATCTGATCTCATCTGTGCACGCTGGTGGTTAGAAGTGCACTTGTGTTTGGATGTGCATGTAACTATATTAAATGTGCATGTAGGTAATAGCTGTAATAAATCTGTGTTATACGCATTACACATGTTTAAGGAAATAGATGAATTTAAGAAGACAAGATTTGACAGTGGCTCACAAAAAAGTGGTAGTGAAATATTTTTGATCTGGATGCAGTGATGACAGCTGTACCTGGCTGCTCACCAGCTCCTTGGTAAGTGCTGTTTTAAAGTGTTACTGCAGTCACAACGAGCCTGTGTGAAGCAGAACGCTCTTCCTTGCCCTCTGCAAAACAGAGAGCTTTGAAGCCTCTGGTCTGAGGAAGATACTTCAAGCTAATTTTCTGTGTAAGGAATCAGTTGCTGAGAATCTAAATTTTGCAGGTAAACCCCACTAAAGAGGAGGAGAAAACAGAAGATGACTGAACTGCTCAAGTGTCCTTCATTTCTACTTTGCTAAATGAATTACTCCTACTTACTTTTGTTCTTAAACAAAGCCAGAAAAAGATACAAAGGGATTTGTCAAGTTAGAAAAATTCAGTGTCTCAGATTCTCCAACTGAGGAGCAGAAAATTTGTATTTAGTAGAAATCCTTTCTGCTTTGGCTATGTCTATATTGCTATCGGAAACTTTAAGTCTCTAAACCCAGCATTAGCATCATAACTGCACTGATTCAGAGCTCAGCATAACCTCTCTGGAAAGCTACTTGGGCTACCAGCCTGCATTGAGCTGCCATGGTCACAGCCAGCCTGCTGGTGGTACCCCAGCCAGCTGGGTTAAAGCTTGCCCTGGTGACTCAGTGAGAGCTATGGCCTTCACTCACAAGTCCATCTAATCTCACCCAAGGAGGTCTCTCACCAGTTGACTTTTCTCAAAGAAACATTGCCAACTGCCTTATACAGGAAATTTTATAACCTTGAACATTTAATAAGAAAGCACGATTTCTAAATTCTTCAGGCTGAAGCCTGGTGGTCTTCTTTGTAACAGGCTGTTGGACCCATTTTGTAATTTACAGTCTCATCACATAAAGTCGTTCCATCTTTTTGATGTGTGCTTCACGTTTCTCTCTGCAAATATAAATGTGCCTGAACACTCCTACGCAGAGTCCCTCCTTTGTAGGCATTAAAGGTCGGTTGTAAACGTTCTGCAGGAATAAGGCTGCGTTGTGGGCCACTCCAACATGAACAGCTTGGTCTGTGTTTAAAAAGTGACTGAAGCTTTAGTGGAAGAAAACGACTCGTTCCTGGACATCTTCTGGTGAAAGAAACTGCTCAAAGTCACCTCATTTGCTTCACATTTCACCAGAATTGTTCTTTCATAGCCCTTGGCCATTATCAGTTATTCTGGGTAAGTGGAATTCCCCATCTCTTCAAACTTACCTACCACCGCAGAAGATTAATCCCACTTTTGTGTCACTTTATATTCAATGGGATATTTTTCTTCTTCTTCTTCTTTGGCTGGGTATTTTGTGATTTATGAAAACATAGAGCCTTGGAGCAGGCCAGCATCTCCTAGAGACTCACATCTCTAAATTTTCACAAACCCACTTCAGATGCCAGTAAACTGCAAACCTTTCTTCCATGGGTGTTTGCAAACATTAATGTAAGTCCCACAGTCAATCCCATATGCTTGAGACATCCCTTAAGTGGCTAGGCATCTGACCTACTGATGAATTGAAGTAAAGTAGTTGGATGTGTAACCCCAGTTTGCTATCACTGCCATGTGTCTTGTCTGCAGAACTCCATCTCTCTTAACCTCTTTTCAGATGAAAAAAGATATTTTGTCCAGCAGCCAAAGGGAAATGCGAGCATCCTGGTGGAAAACAAGCTGTTTCAAAACCCTGGCTGCAAGCTACCCACACATCACAGTTGTCAGCCAGGCTGCACATGCATAGTTACAGGGAATAAAATAGAGAGGACCTTCTGTTCCTATTCAGAAAGGTCTCTACCCATTCACCTACACCAAAGGATCGTCATCAACTGCCAGTATTAATTTGTTCTCCTATGTAGGTTTCCAGCCAAAGGAGGGTAAAATAAATCAAATTCTATCCAGCAGGAGCACTTACAATGCAAATGCTAGCCCATATATTACAGAGCATTAACGTGACCCAGTTCTAGATTACTTGGGGTAATTTCTGATTTTATTTATTCCTCCTATTCTGTAATTAACTTCTGGGAAGAGAAGCTGAAATATCAGTATGGGGAGAATCAAATATGAGGAACAAGGCCTATTCTTATTTTGAGACTGTGCTTCCCTTTTAATAGCAGTTTATTTAAAGAGGAGCCTGGAATAATCCAGTTTAAGCAAAGCAAAGAGCTCTACTGCAGCCAAACTGTGTGTGGGTGTGCTCTTGTCAGGGCTCCCAGAAGAGGACAGCAGGAGAGGCTGTTAGTCAGACCACAGACATTGCAGGAGATTTGGTTATTCAGTAGCTGGCATTTTTTCCTTGGCATACCAGTACAGGACTGCTACTCTTGGTGCATCCCATTGGGAAAATCCTTAGATAACCTGAGGTCCTGCTTTTTTGTTGTTGTAAAAGAAAATCTTGAGGATGCATGGGTGGAAGAGGTGCCCACTGCAAGGGCCTAGCAGGTGTGGGTTAGGAAAGAGCCTCTGTTCCTTTTCCTCTTCTTGTCGTTCCAACTTGTGCTGTGTTCATAGCACGTCCCAGGCTAGGGTCTCGTAATCCTGCTTTGTGCCACCTGCAGTGGATTGTGTTGTATGGGCTGGTCCCACCTCATACCGTGTGGACCCAGGCTTGCAGCCACAACAGTCTTCAGGCATAGTTCCCACAGAGGAACAGTCAGTATGCATCATAGCTTATTACAACCTTTTCAGAGAATTACCCACATGCTCAGTTTTCTCACAGTGAATAGTCTTTTGATGCTACAGGCTTCTCAGAGTTCAGAAAGCCAGGCATAAGTATAAATCTTTGCATTACCTCAGCTTACTTCTATAATCTGTTTAAATAATTTTTTTTTCTCAGTATATTGCTCTTTAAAATTTCTATGGCAACAATGTAGTTAAGTTAAAGTAATTTAGGCATTAAAGGCAGGTGATTATGTTTCTTAGAAAAAGAATCAATAAATTGATGATTAGCTCTTGAAACAGCAGGTGGACTAACAAGGAGGATAAGGTGCAATTCTGTTTCCACTGGTGGATTTGAATGTGTAAGCATCATCTTTCTTTGTTATATATCCATGGATTTGATTTTTAATTATTTGGCTTGGAGATAAATGACTGTATGTTATTTATAGAAAACTCCATATTCCCAAGTTCTGCACTGTGAAATCCGTATCTGTGCTGGTTTGCAGTGAGCAGAACACTAATGATTAATTATATACAGGAATATTAATTAAATTTCATATGATGATAAATAAATTAGAACTGAACATAGCATTTGTTTTTAAAAAACCAACTGTAGTTAGATATTTATTTCCTATATCTATGAGAATTAATGAAGACAATAAAGAGGGCAGGAAAACTTGGAGCCTGTATAGATATTGATTGGTATGTTCAGGGTATATTTCAGATATTTACCTCCTGCTTCCCGTCTCCAAGAAGAGCCTCCTCTGGTCAATTCTTTCTATTGATTTTGAGTCTGCCTGCTCAGAAGCTGAAAATGTTGATACTGGTGGGGGAAGTACAAGAACAGCAATCGATTGCAAATACATTTTTTTTGATGCTCTGCTTTCATATCTTAAAGGCGAAAATTTATTAATGGCAGCAGGTCTCCGATTTTCCCTTTTAAATGTATCAATCAATCTGATAGTGATTTGCAACCCCCTGGGCATTTTCATTTTCTCTGAAGTGACCCTTTTTTTGTTTCCTCTCTCCCTGCAGACAGTGAAATCATTCCTCCCGACTGCCTGCGGCCCCGCTCCTTCACCGCCATCCGCCGGCCCTCGCTGCGGCGGGAGACAGAGGACACACGTCTCTCAGTCAGCCTGTGTGACCTCAACCTGCAGGAGGAGACCTTCCATGTGACAGCCACGACGTGTCCCATCCCACAGAACTCCCTCAACTCCCAGCACTCCCACCTCCTCCCTTCCCAGTTGGAGAGTGACCTCCGCTTCCACCATCTCCGGAGTCCCCACGTCAAAATCCTCGATGACCAAACAGTGGCCCGACTGGAGCACGCTCGGGAGGAGAGGACTTTGGTTTTCACCAGCAGACCCCTTCGGATCAGTGAAACTATTTTTGTCAAAATCAACAAGTCCAACACCGTGCGCACAGGGACACTGTCCTACGGGGTGACGTCCTGTGACCCCAGTACCTTGCGGCTCAGTGACCTCCCCTATAACCTGGAGTCCTTGGTTGACCGAAAGGAGTTCTGGGCCATCTGCCGTGTCGTGGTGCCCCTTCAGAGTGGAGACATCCTGGGGTTTATGGTGAATTCAGATGGTGAGGTGCACTTGAGTCACAACGGTGCCAGCGCTGGCATGCAGGTCTGCGTGGACTGTTCCCAGCCCCTCTGGATGTTCTTCGTTTTACATGGCTCAGTCATGCAAATTCGATTGTTGGGTATGTTGGATCTTTTTTTCCAAACCTCACACAGAAGCAAGCAAGGGGGGGACATATCACGGGGAAAGGGTGGAGGGAACGAATGGCTCCCTCCCTGCTCTAGGATCACATACAAATTTTGGTTTTATAAAAGGAAAAAAAAAAAACAAAGGCACATACATAGCACATGGATATG
This sequence comes from Brachypteracias leptosomus, assembly GCA_013401335.1. Lineage (NCBI taxonomy): Eukaryota > Metazoa > Chordata > Aves > Coraciiformes > Brachypteraciidae > Brachypteracias > Brachypteracias leptosomus. The sequence continues at coordinate 150,412 of VYZX01023003.1, forward strand.
AGTTACAAGACTTACCTCTTTGCACTTCTCTAGCATGCTTCACTTGATGGTCTCAAAGCTCTTTTCAGATAATGAATTAAGCCTCAGAGACCTCCATTAAAGTACAGATGAGTCACCACTGACCTAGGAGGAAAGATGCTTTGGACTGAGCTAATGTAGGGCATAGCCAGCAGGAAAAATGAGATCTGATGCACTTTTCTGTCTGTTAGCTGTCTGACGTGACCACTTCTCAAAAAGAACAGTCCTGTTGCTTTCCCAAGACTCATATGTGAGAGGCAGGCTGGCAGGCAGAGAGGAAGCCGTGTGCTTCATGATCACAGTGGTGCACAGAGCGTGGCACTGACCAGGTCAGCAGGACTGGGGGTTCCTTGTCCTCCAGCACTATTTAAGACAGGGAGACTTACACAGGTTGACAGACCTCTGAAGAACTGGCCTCTTTCACTTCATATTTTTACCCTGTTTTTAAGCTCTGTTAAAGTACTTCCTTTAAAGCTAAAAGTCATGTTCTGAGGGTGTGGAGGGAAAAGCATTGAAATAGCATTTGCTCAGGATCAAATTTGCTTTTATTTGTACGTGTGTGTGCATTGGACACAAGCGTAGGAAGTTTGGCTGTGAATTTGGACCATATAATGGTTCTGCTGGTGTCAAGTGTCAGAAATTTCTGGTACCCTTCTGACTGAAGATGATTTTAAAATGCTCCTTTCTTGTTTATACTGTAGTGTTATATATACATATAACTTTAAATATACTTAAATTCCTTTTTGCTTCAAATCCTTACTATTAAAATGCCCCTCACTCAGCAGGAAAAAAACCCCAACCCAAACCCAAAAGCCAACCAACACCTCTTTTTTGGGGATTTGAAGATAAATTGTGGTGAACACACACATCTGTCTGCAGGGTCCAGTTCGCCTTAATCATAGTATGAAGTGCCCTACATAATTTGCTTAAAGTTGGCCATAGGCCTTTGCTGTGAGTGTTTTTTGGCTATTAAAGGCTCACAGATGACAAATGTAATACTACAATTTATTTCCAGGAGCCCAAGGCTCAATCCCTGATAATTCAGCCTGATTACATTTGTTGTGGGTAGTGTACATAATCCATGGCTAGCTCTGCTCTTCACCAACATGTCATTGTGATAATGGTAGGTGAAGTCAAACAGATCCCAGTAAAGTAGGAGATTAAATGCTCCTGTATACGTTAGAAGGAAAACATCTTCAGGTCACTGAGCTGATGGTAAAACTAAGTCATCAGCCAGTGCTTCCTTTCATATGAGATCACTAATTCTGGCAGTTTTGCACAGAGTGAATAACCTGCTTGAAATGGGTCCTGAAACAGGGTGGCTAGGATGTGTCCCATCAGAGGGACAGACTCATGTCCTGGTTCAGAGTTCAACAGAGCATGGACTTGAACAGAGGCTTTCTGCATCCTGAGCAAACCTCCTGCTGCTCATACCCTATGTCTTCCCTACCTGCTTATAAATTCATCCCAAACCAGTAGTACACTCCCAGTGCATGTTTTAGATAAATCTGTTTGGATCCGTGAAATGACATCTGAGTTGGAAAACTACTCACTATCTGTATTTGTGGCCATATAACAGACTTTTCTGGCCTCGATCGTTGGAAGAGAAGCTGGAAATGGGCTATTGTTCTTAAGCTAGATGTAAGTGAAAAGAACCGGACTTGCTGACCTGTCAAGGAAAGGGTAGGACCCTGTTGAGTCTACAGCTTTATGCATGTCAGCTTGGGCAGCAAGCTACTATCTCCCAGTTAAAAGCTGTGAATTTGGAGTTTGCCTATAATCTTTAACAGGTATTAAAATACAAATAGAGCTTTTCAGACTATAACAATGCTGGGAGCAGTACAGTCCCAGTATCAGTACAGTGCAGCTGCCCATAGAAGAGCACTGATGCCGTCCCAACACTGCACATCTCTGCAACTGCAGTAATTCTATGGATCAGCAATATCCCAACAGAAGACAAAGAAAATAATGAACTCCCATGACTAGCTTTTGCAATGTTATTACGGAGGTGATGTGCACTGTTTGCACTGCAGTGGAACAGATTATGGTGCTTGCCATAATATCTGTCACTATAATATTAGAAAATGTAAGAAGAATATGAAGTGTTCATCTTTCTAATGACAAGCTCCGTCTTCAGAATGCAAACAAGAGTAATTCTGTGTGATCTGTCTTTGTAGTTTGAGCTTTATATCACAGGAGAAGACATGTTTATAGTCATCTTGTTCTAGTTTTAATAGAAAAAGTGAAGTTCCATATCCTTGAAAGAAATGAGACACAAATACTGCGAAAGACATAATTGTACCAAACCTATTTTAAGTAGAAGATGGCATTCTATTTCTGGGGACATAATATTATTAGATTAATCAAAGCAATGTTATGCAGTGTTCAGGGAACATCAGCAATACAGCTGACTGTAAAATGAAATTAAAGTTGCTGGTATTGCATCTTCTCCAGCTTTTCTGATTCATTTGGAGGATAGAGAAGATGGAAAGCAGCAATTCCACTTTTGCACCTAGAGAGGGTATTGATCACTGAATATTACATGTCACACCGTGAGATTAGTTCTTCGGTCCTGACCCAGAGCAGGACCAAGCTCATGTCTCTCCTGGCTTGTGGCTTCACCATAGAAGCTGGCATTTGCTTAATGCAGTTACTCTGCAGTGTTGGGAATACATTTATTTCCTAATCTAAATATCAGGGGAGACCATCTCAACACAGGCTGATGGTCTTACAGAGCTCTGTAAGAGAGGAGGGCAGTGTGGGGTTGATTTGAAAGTAAAGAATTCTGACTTCTGTTTCCATCTTATCAATCTGATATCATATACTGGTACTATTTTGCTGTAGGAGGAATGAAAAAGCAGAAAATAAAGACAAAGTTGGCAACACTATTTTTCTTTATGTCACCCCAGCAAAGGGAAAAGAAACCAAACCCAAGCACCACTATAGCGCAGTGAGAGGCCATAGTCATCTGTAGTGGGAGGTGGAACGATATTGGTTTGTTGCAATTAAAAGGTTAAATGTCAGCTTGACCAACATGGAGGGAAGATAAATGAAAGAGGAGGGCACTTTAATGTGGCAGATAATAGCATGAAAATATGAGGCTGCTGGAAAATGAAGGGACACAAGTTGAAATTAAACATAAGTGAGAGTAATTAACTAAAGGAACCAGCTATTGAGGGAGGCAATAGATCTTTTTGTCAGGATTGGAAGCCCTTCTAAATATTTTATATGTAAAGTGCTGGTCTTAATTCAGAAATTCTGTGGGTTATGCACATAAAGACAACCAAACAGAAACCCAGATCATTAGGCATGTAGAAATGAAACAGCCTTTACATACCCTTTAGGAATTCCATTTGTTCAGGCTTGGGTTGTTGTTTTTGTTCCAGGCATCATTCCTGCACAGTCGACAAAACCAGCCTATTAAATTTGATTTACTGCTTTCAGCTTTTGCTGGTAAGCATTTCAGCTCACACACAATCTTATTGACAGCTCTGAAATGTTGAAATGAGCCAGTCTGGATACAGTGGTCTGGTTTTGGTCTAGTTTTGGTGGTGTAATTCATTTATGAAGTTAAATTGATTGACCCCATAAGGTTTTAAAATGTATGACTCATGTCTGGAGGAGTTATCACAGCAATAGGTTTATATATTTTATATTTGGGAATCCAAATGGTTGGGGGTATTCTTTCATTTTCTTTTGTCTCAGAGTGAATCACCAGCATGTAAAACATCTTCCTTTGTCTCATGTATTCTGGGGGGCTTTTTTGGTGTGGTTTCCCTTGTGAATCTCATTCTTTCCAGTAACATTGAAGTTTTCTTTTGAGCAATGAAATAACATGTTCCATCAACAGTCATACTAATGAAGCTGAGTTGCCAACTTATCTGTGTCCTTTCTATCCACGCACTTCAATAACTTCAGCCCAACCAGAACAGCTGCACAATATTGCAGCTCTCTGGATGTCTCCTAATGCTGGCCAAGAGTCAGTATTAGGACTGAAAAAAACAACCCAAGAGCCAGCATTTGGTGTGGGTAGGTCTGTATTGACATTCATGCAGGAAAATTGCAGAGTGTGTGAGCTAAGCTCTCCTGCCTCCTCTACTGTGGGCATATGAGCTGGGGTTCCTACTTAGCTGTCCATTGCAAAATATTTAGAAATCAATTGTTGCTGAGGTTTCCATCCTTCTTTCAAACTTTGTTCAAATTGTTGGTCAGTGGGCTCAAGACTGAGGGAGTGAGGAAGAAAGAGCTGACCAGGAACTTGCAGACAGAACAACTATGAATCCTTGGTTCCTTGGGAACTCTGACAACAACAGTTGGCAAAGAAACGAACTGGGAGTTGGTTCAGCAGAGTACTGTCGGACAAAAGGTGCTGGCATAGGGCTCTTTAAGTCAACAGTGAAATCTGATCTGAAGTGGCCTCACTGCCAGTGTGTAGAGGCAAACGGTGGTCAGTCCTATTACAGGCAGGCTTACTCAAAGCTGTGCCCATTAGGACTCTTCCTGGTGGTCAAGCTTAGCAGCCCTGGTAGTGCTGTCCATGTTGCAATAGAGCCCTTGTCCTGAGGAACCAACTGGAAAGAGTTGCAGTTTCATGGGTGAACAGAGTAATGTCTTGCTTAGGTGACGTAGAGCAATAGTTTACCAGGGGAAGTTACTTTGCCACCTTCTGTGATGTTCATCACACTGCCCCATTTAGTTTTCTTTGGCTTTAGCTCCATCCCAGGTGAGCAACCAGCTCTCCACAGACTGCTAGTGATTCATGGGCCCTATATGAGCCTTGAAGACTCCCCTCACCTTTCTAAGCAGGATTATTCCTCTACATCTCAGGATTCCTCACTTATCTTGCTGATAGAGTTCCTGTCTGCAGATTATCTCCAAGGGAGGCTTTCTCCTTTTTTCTCTGGTCTCTGCTGCAGCACTTGTCTGGTTTGAACCTCCTAAGAATTTATAGGGCTTTTTGGGAGCTGATCCCATCTTACTCCCTCTCTTCCCAGGCTTTTGTTCATTCCTGCGTAAACAATTTTCTTACCCTGTGGTTGCTCCTTGACTCCCCAGGAATCCAGCATCCCATGGCAAAGTACCTGTCCCTTCCAGAGAACTTCTCCACTCTGGGTGCAGTTCTATACTTACTTTGCCAATGCAATTACTGTTGCAAGCGTACAAAATATTTAAATGATAATTGGTATGTACAGTTGTTATACACGCTGCCCATGGCACAGACAGTAGGTACAGTTTGTAGAAAAGTATCGCACACAGACAAGGAGAATCTGGGATGTGATTCTCCAGTTCTGAATTTATAAGCTTCTGCTGTTTGAGAGAAGATAGTTTTTTTGGGTATTAAATCACACACTCTCATCCCTGGTCTCAGAGGTGGCCAGTAGGTTACCCATTTTGGAACTTGATCCTTCTCCATCTTTGTTCATTCCAGTCATCTTGAAAATGCAGAGTTAAATACAGCACAAGAGAAGCCTGATAAATGCATAACATTGTTGTGTAGAAATGCATGTAATGAATCTCTTGCTTTAACGGGCATTCAATTAGAATGCCCCAGAGTTTTATCATCCATGTTTTTTTATTTTGGAAACATTTCACACTTTTATGGAAACTGGCCCCATTAGCTGACTGGGGTCTAACAGGCCTTTGTTGTGTGGCGCTTAACTGCCTAGAGCTCCTATGCACTGCAGGATGTGTGGTATTTTGTGGTGTGGAGACTAAGGGGGAAGGAAGAGAGTTAATATTAATTTAGTGTGTCTTGGAGAAAAAGCCACTTGTATTAATTGAGGTCTCTTCATGAACCCTCCTATCATGCATGGTTTTATCTTTCATTGAAAGTGAAGTACACATTACTGTTGTTAAGTTCTAAGAGCTGCACAAGAGCATTACAGTGTCTGTAACTTCTGGCCTTGATTCTAGCACTGCACCAGTGGCTCTTTATTCACATCCTCATTTATATTCATTGTTTTAAATGAATTAACACAAAGAGAAGCTGTTGTGTTAGAGAGAACAACCTGTTTTATAACTTGTGCCTTGGAAGACTGCAAGGTCACAGAAAGTTGGTTGTAGTCAAATGCTTGTCCCTTGTGGTCAGTGACAGCACTGTCAGAGTTTATACCTGCTCATGGATGGCACCTTTGTACCATCCCACTAAAGATCTCTTCACACCTGACACATAATTAACCTACACTTGCCATGAGTAAGGAAGTGAACATTAGCCTGTATACTGAAGTATCAGCCAACATCTGGGTAAAGGCTGGGTAAAACAAGCAGACCTTCCTCTAAGTGACAGCCACAAGGCTTGCACATGTCTCATCCTCTCCTCCACAAAAGCAGAAATGATTATCATCACTAGGATAGTGTACTGTCTTTGGCTGCAGTAAGATGTTCATAATATACGATGTATAGATCTCCCTTATTTCATAACACCTTTGCCTGCCTACAGTGACTATACAGCATGTGGGATCATATACCAGCATCTTTGAATCGCAACTTCTCTGTCAGGACAGATAAAATCTGCCTATTCCTTGAACTGGCATGAGTTGGTTATTCTGGCTACTGTAAGAGTGACATAGCAGACTAAACTCTTTCTTTTCCATCTGTGTCACATGCCTTTTCATCCAGCAGAGTGTTCCGTAGAAATTCAGAGCAGTGCCGGCCAAGAAAAGTGGAAGTATTTGTTTCCAGTATGCACCTACCACCCTCTTTATACACGTCCCTCCAGGAGAGCTTGGAGGTGCTGAGTTAGGCAGTGATTTTACTTTTGCTCACAGAATTACTTTTGCTGTGGTTTTCCAAATACTCCAAGCCAAATGGCCTTTTTGAGATGGATCTGGAAAAGGTGCTGTTTATGAACAGAAACATTTTTTGGTCAGGATAATTAATATCTGTGATCTTTTAGAGGGCTTTTTGTTTTACTTAAACAAGATGAAAGCTCCAAATCTCATTTTTCATGTGGTTCAGCTACTTAAACCAGGCTTTTTTTTTAACCTCTTCATGATCTAAGCATCTGTCTGGGTGCTTTATTGGTCTAGTATTTCTCAGGTTGAGAGACGGAGCCCCATTAGAGGCTCTTTCACTTCAGTTCAGCTGCATGTTCATTGCATGATGTCCAAGCCCGTGGGATTTTGAAGTGCTGAGTAACCACTGAACTTCACCTGTCAGGTCAGGAAAGATACCCTGTAAATTTGCTGTGTGCTCTTTGCTTTCAAGCAGCACATTGGACTTGGGCTGTGAGAGTTGCTGAATCAAAAACTTCTGTGGTGCCTGGAGCTTTGATGTTTCTGCTGCTTAGCTGAAGTGTGCAAATGGCTGCAGGGGGGTAATAGATGTGCTGTTGCCCTGCTGCATTTATGGACACAGCAGACAGTAATGCTCCAGTGAAGCCATAAAGTACACCCCTTTTCTGATCCACGTGAAAGTCTGAACTGTTGTTCTCCATGTGGTTTGGATCTAACTTTTACTTCCCTGAACAGTGGTTGATCTGACACCCATCTGCAAACACAGGTCTTATGGTTTTGCATGCAAAATCTGTGAAGCTGTTTTTTTGACCTATTTCTGGACATTTCTGTAGCATAATGCAAAATCCGTTATGTTTTCATGGGCTTCTAAAGAACAAAATGTAATATTGTTCTATTCAGAACAGTTTTTAAATCCTCCAGGAAATACGTGAATGCAAAAAGCCCCATGGATCATCAACTGATGTTGGTCACCTGAGAGATGAGCTGCAGCACAGTGGCTGGGCTCTGAGAGCATGGTTGGCCAGCAAACGTTGAGCCCAAGGGGAAGGAAGCTCTGGTTTCTGGTCAATGCAGTATTGTTCCCATCACCGTGGGAACATAACAAATGGCTGTGTAAATACATGTATTTTATGGCATTTAGAAGTGATGGATATGCTTACATGCTTCTCTAACATAATTGTTGGTCTTTAACTACCATGTGCCCAGGCAGCAACAGGTGCTTTGTTCTTTTGTTTTAGCATGATGGATTCAAAAGTCCCTGTTGGGCAAGACCTGAATGGCCCTGAGGGACAGAATAGCTCTCCTGCAGTCTTGGCTGGAGGCAAGAAAATGGGATGGTGTGCACAAATGTATATGACTGCTCTTTGCAGCAGAGAGCATGCTGTGGGAAGAGTTGTAATTTTAGTATTGAGACTATCTTGCTGAAACTGTGTTTGGTATTTGCAGCTTTCTCTACATCTGGTGGGACATTTGCATTGGTGAAAAGTAGTTACTGAAATAAAACCTGGAAGGATTTAGCTCTTGCAAAGCTTGTCTTGATAAGACCCACCTTTTAGTGGATGTGCCACTGATGAAATATCAGGGTTTCTAGTATCAGTGTCAAGGAGAGGTGTTAGTCTGAAATCTGCCTGGGGAACATCCAAAGACAGGAACTTCATCTTTCTGAGAGAAGACAAAGGAAAGAACCAAGGAGATCTCAGTACATTGTGTCTTGCCACTAGATTGCAAGGTCAAGAGAACATACATTTAGTGTACTGTCCCAGGTTCCCCACTGCATCTTCGATATGGACTTTTGCTCTTGAAATATATGAAAGAGCTGTGTAATACCACCAGTTTGCTTTCTATAATAATTAAAAGTATATCTCTAACTTTTTCTGAAATGGGTGGATGAATAGAAGAAAAAATAAAATGGGAAAGTTCTACACATGACCAGAGAAGGGGAAAAAAAAAGCCTTGTATAGATTATTTTTCAGTAAAAAAATAGTAAGGACCAAAATTGAGGGCCCAGTCTTGCACGTGGTTATTTATCAAGGGTGTTCACATACTAGTGATTACTATAAAGCCAAAGGTCTGTAGTAGATTAGACACAGTAAAGATAGGACTTTTAAAGGGTTAAATTGATCTCATATTCAGTCTCAGTAACATCAGGGCCCACTCACACTGCAGGAGCTCACATGTTATGGGACAGACTTCCTTAGGCAGATGTTCACATGAGCTCAGTATCCACAGTTGTGCCAGATTTTTGAAAGAACCTTCATCCTATTTAGATAACAAAATCGATGGCCCTGATGCATTGAGAGTGTTAAATGTGAGAATGGATATTGAGCAGTTTTTGAGATAGGGGAATTATTTTAACCAACAAGCTTAAAAATCTGGCTCCTAACAAAGGGAAATCATGTTAAGAGTTTTGAAAGGCATCTAAATGACTATGACTGTCAAGTGCCCAGTGCTCACTGAACTAAAATGTATGAGAAGTGTAGAGCTCTCCTGAGCACCCTTAAATATGCCAGTTGAAGGCTGCAGCCAGATCTCAGCAGCTGTTCTAATCTTTTCCACTGTGAGCTGGAAGCTCTGGGACCTGCGCATGGATGGAACAACATTGAAAATCTGTGATTACTGTTGGTAATTACCTGATCTTTATTAGCTGTCCTATTTATGCAGCATATGTATTTTAAAAAGAGAAGGGGCTGTCAGCATGCTCCGCATGATACTCAGCATATGGGCCAGTCAGTATGTTGCATAAGACCTTGACTTCCTTAGAAACTATGGCAGGAGGCTCCCATATTCTGTCTTTTAGGTACAATGTTTAGTTAAGATCCTGGCATAGTCCTTAGGATGGGTATGAGTAAGGAAAGCCCATTAAAAAGGTGAAGATGATCAAACTATGTGAACTGTGAGTCGAACGGTAGTGGTCATTTACTGACAGCATCCTCTAAGCCAGGAAAAACAAAGTTTAAGTTGGATGGGTTCAAAGGATGGGAAAAAGGGATAGCTCTTGAGTGCAGACTGAGTGGTTATGCATTATTTTTATAATGCTTGTGAAATAGTCATGAAGGGCCTAGACAGGTAATGCCAATAGCAGAAGGTGAGTGAAACACCTGAGATGGTGTTTGGCATTGTCAGAAAGCATGCTGGGGACAGAAACCATGATATTCATTCCTGTTTGCAGCTAGCAAACACTGGGTATCGCTCATTTGTTTCTTTACTTCCTTGAAAGCAAATTCTCCAGACTAAGCAATACTACTTCAAAGCTGCAGACATTTTCAGCCTGCAGAGCCTGGTTTCTGCAAGACTTCCACAAGCACAGACCCAGTGCTCTGACAGAAGCATTGTGCTTGCAGGCCTTTAGGGTTAAGATGTGGAAAAGTGCAATAGGACTATATAATGTTGAACTTAATCATGAGGGGGAAAGGGGTAAGAGAGTCAGAGATTTAATAAAATTAGTTGACTCTTGCTTTTGTCTCCTTGTGAACAGGAACACAAACACTCCTCCCTATGCGAGGACAGTATGAAGAATGCCCTGGTCAAATCCTAAGAAATTACTGGGTACCTCTCACTGGCTGATGGATGTTTTTTTAATAATCTGATAGAGTTTAGCCTGTTGTCATTATTTGAGTCCCATGAATGGCCCTGCTCCTCTATCATCTCTCTCAGGAATAGATGCCAGATTAAGACGTGTGTTATGAACATCTTAAAGTGGCAATTTCCTAACCTTCAGTGATCTGAAGTCAACAGTAAAAACATGCTCTTTGGCATTACTCTACTCTTCTCTCCCTTTCAACTGGAGTTTGAATCTGGGAGTATTAATATACTGCTTCCTAGCAATGGGTTGGGAATAGCTGCAGAGCAGATTTGTGGCAGCCACTCCCTGCTCTAGGCCACAGAGGTGCCCTGGGGATTTACTTGCATCATGGCAAATACCTCTGAACATATTCAGGAGAATATAGACAGCACATTGCTCTTCCCACCTGGTTCTGTTGTTGTGGTTGTTTTCCAATTCTCTCTCTCGGGCAGGTCAACATAATCACTTTGTGATGAGAAAGAAATGTAGAAATAATATTTTTATAAATTAATTAAGGGGGAGAGTTAATTGAGTTTTTGTTGTATTTTTTAGGGAGTATTGACTTTTGTATCTGGCCTTCTTACCAATGTAAGTCCTTCAGCAGTACAGCTGTCCCCAGACAGCTGCAATTAACAGAGATGCTTAAAAGTTGGGACAGCCTCAGGAGATATCCCCTGAGAGTGGATTGCAATGTTCTGGGAAACCACCCTCTTCACCACAATAGACACAGAGAGCCAAAAGCATCTCTGACAGCCACAGCTGCTGTATTTTGGTCACAGTTAGGACATTCTATAAAAGGGCAACTATGGATAAATATAACTATTCTCATAAAAATTATAAATGCTAGATGGAATACCAAGAGACTACCTACTTCACCTTCCTGTTCTTAAAGAGCTGTTATGATGGAGATGCCATAGTCTCTCTAAGAAGTCTGATTGCATTACAGTGCTTCACTATCTATATGTCTAACCTGAATACATTAGGAGTCTGAACCCATGATTTCTTGTCTTATCCTGAATTTTCACAAAGAACAGATTGTTTCTTCTCTCTTTTTAGCAGCCATGAGAAAATGTTGCTGTCTAAAAATCATAGAATCATACGGCATTTTAGGTTGGAAGGGACCCCTGGGAATTACCTAATCCAAGCTCCTGCTCAAAGCAGGGCTAACTTTCAGGATAGCACAAGACCATGTCCATTCGAGTTTTGAGAATTCCCAGGGACAGAGATACCACAGAGCCTCCAGGCCTCCTGCTCCAGTCCTTAACCAGCCTCACATGACCCTGGATTGGCACAACCTATTCATAACAGGATGGCATTGTTGACTTATGCTCATTTGGTGACCTTTGGCAATCCTCAGGCCTTTTTCTGTAGGACAACTGTATTTCTAATTGAATGGACTAATTCCCTGTCCTGTATTTGTGTAGCTGATTACCTCTGCTTAACTGCTGCATTTTGCATTTGCTCATATTGAATACCATCCCATCTATTTCTGATCCTATTTCCAGTTTGGCAAGACCATTTTGAGTTACTAACCTTTAGCATACTAGCAGCCTTCCCTGGCATGATGTTGTCTGTGCATTCCATTGTAATGCTCTCTTCTACTGAAAATATAGTAGTCTCTTTCCTTTTGTGGACGGACATATAGGTTCATTTATTTGCACCTCTCCCAGAGTGATGACAGAAGTGCAGAGAGTCAATCTGCATTGGATTTCGCTAATGATTGGACTTTGCAAAGATAAAACAGCAAATGGAATTGATTCAAAATCCATTTAAAGGTGATTCCAGTGTGTTCAGCATGTTTGAGATCAAGCATGAGACAAGTTAGCAGCAGAGACAATTTATCTGGGGGTTTTAGAGAGAGGAAGAATGTTTATATTGATTTGTTGTTTAGAATTATTTAATTTTTTAAAACCATGGTTTGAAAGCTATGTCTTGGTGGGAGCTCTCCGCACACAATAAGTGTGTTTGGCCTTGAGCACATATATCTGGTTTTAGTTAAGCCAAGCTGGCCACACTCATTCCACCCTGCACATGATCTCATTCCATGCTCCTTGTCATGGTATCTGCACACCATCCAGCAATATATTAACAGCATGAGTAACGTGTCCTATGTTGATTATTCTGTCACCAAGGGAGAAGTGTGTCTTGTCTGGTAGGGAACTCTGATTGTTTTAAACAAAGCTCTATACTTATGCTGGAGAAAAGTCAAGAGCTGCGCCTTGTGTTAGGAGAAAGACTTGGGAAGGTGTGTACTGGCCCTTGGGTTGGGCCATTTGGGACTCAGACCAGCTATAACCAGAGAAGACTGTGGTTCCAGCACTGACGAGCTCTCCTTGCACTGTGGAAAGGCCGATTGCACTGCTGCCAGCATGCTTCATCAGTTCATACTCTGTGACACTTAGGGCGCCTCCAAATTATCCTATTAGTCCAGGAAGAAAAAATGTTCCTAATAGTCTATATTTTGCATTTAATGAAAGACCATGTTGGTGATAGAAATGCAATGTGCTGTGTGTCAGCCGAATGGAAGAAATGTCTCCAGGCTGCAGGGAGGAGAGGGGAAGGCTTGAAAAACTTGTTCAGCTGCTCAGTGTTCATATTTGTGCTGTGTGCAGTGAACGAGCTGAAATCTGTGCCTCTGCTGGGCCTGTTTACAGTGTGTGTTACCCACAGGGCAAGTTTTCTGCTACGGTCATCTGTCAGATTGGAGGGGAAGGGCCATTGCTAGTGGCTGTCATTAGAGGCTGCATCATTCTCTTTGCATATTTACTGAGCTAAACTCCAGCCTCAGCTCCCATCTGTGTGATAAAGGCAGTGTCTCTCTACAGCATCTCAAGTGTGAGAGCCCCAAATCCCTTTATAGAGTCTAATTCAACTTCAGATTGTGCCTGGGAGCAAAGTGATCCTCATTTGAAGAGGGGTGAAACTGAGGAACTGAAGGTTGAAGCTAATTGCTGCTTCTTCCATACGCAGTCTCCAGAACAGATTTTTGACCCAAACATGACCCCCTCTCAGTCCATGTGTTACACTTAAACTGCTCAGTCTTGTTCTGCTAAAAAGGGCAGGAGAATGTGGCATCGGCTGCTGCTGAGCTTCTGCTTTTTTTTTTTGCACAATCCACTGTTGGCACTTGGAGTCCCTGCTTCACAGGTTTGGTCCTTCTTGGCTCAATAGCCTCCCTAAAAAAAGGAACTCAAGGACCATTCTAGTGCACAGGGTTTTCCTGGCCTCCTACTGCTGCTTTTTCTCTGGAGAGTAACCTCCGACTCATCGAGGACGTTGGATTCAAACCCTATGTGTCTTTTGGCTCCTTATATGGTAACATGAAAAAGTCTTAGCATTGGAGTTCTGATTTGGAGTTACCCTGGTTGTCTTTTCAGCTGGGGAACTAGAAATTTTAAAACACTAGGCAAACTAGTTCCTACCACCAAGAAACCATACCTTGGTTCATGCAATTGCACGCCGCTGTCTCATCATTGTCTTACTGAAGACCAGGCTGCATTGTTAGCAATGAAATTCTCCTACAAAACCTTTACAACAGCAGCATAAAGAGGCTGCGGTGGAGGGAGGGTGGGGCAGACCTGGCTTTTCTGGCAGACAGAGCACTAACACAGAGGTGATAGTGGGCAGTGAGAGCAGGAGGCAATGGAGCTGGAGACACCTAGAAGGACCTTGAAGGAGCTCTGCAATCTTAAGCCATCACATCCAGACAAGCAGGAAGTGGAGGAAATGTTCCTGAACATGGGGAGAGGTGTCCTTATTCATCCCAGAGCCAAATGCATTTTGGTGACATATCCCTACTTCTGACAGAAGCCACCCTACGAAGGAGGCAGAGCTAAGTTTTCCTGATTGCCAAACACTTGTGTTTATCTCTGGGAAGTCCTTGAGTGACTGCATGAATTTGTCAGAGCCTAGAATTATGCAGTTTTGCATTGGGTTAGCAAAGAGTGCTTTGAGAAGGTGATACGTTCTTGTACTGGAGTCCAGCCCATCCTGCTGTAGGCTGTGTCCTCTACTAGCTACAAGCACATCATTGGATATAGTGCTGAGGGTGCATATGAGCATGAAATTATAAGTAAAGCAACTTCACTTAATTACTTGTGACATATTTAAGGGCAGAAACAAAGGGTTGTGATGGCTAAAGGGGCTCAAGCAAATTTCAGGGGCTGTGGGAGCTTGATGTCTCCTCAGGGCCATCTGCTAGCATTTAATTTTTTTTAAATTTCCTTTATCTCTTTATCTCTAGATTTCATGCTGATGAGACACAAATCCTGACAAGCACTGAGAGCTGCAGCCCCTGCCACATATCCTCAGTGCCTCATCAGCCCCAGTTTTTTAAAGTAACTATAGGTCTCTTTTCTCATGGTGCAGGTTCCACCATATTAGCCGAGCGGCTGGGACTGTCCACACCAAGCTCACCCACATCAACACCCAATTCCCCCACCGTCCTCTGTAGTGGTGTCTCTGACCCCATTTTGTCAACATGTGGCTCTGGCCCCCTCTGCAGCTCTATCAGTGGTAAGTGTGGTGAGATCCCATGCTGCCCTTCCTAGACCTCCTCCTGCCTGCTCCTGCACTGCCTCCGGTCTCACACTTGTCTCCCAGAAGGACTCTAAACCCACAATAATCAACAAAGTCTCCTGTCAGCTCCCTCGAGGAGGCAGGGAGAGCCTCTGCAAAGGCTATTTTCAGTCTGTTTTACGTGGAAGCCGCTTAGATGCCTAGACAGCAATATTTCCCCAATCCTTTTCATCATGAAAGTTCCCAAGGGAGGCAGTAGAGTTTCTGTTATGTGCATGGCCCTGTGACTCATAGCTCCTTCTGGAGAGCTGTGTGGCATGGACATTGCATGCTAGCTTAGATTAGGTATGCCTACAGACCCCTTTTCCCTCTCCACACACCCTCAGTACCCTCTTCAGAAAAAGGCAGTATTGATATTTCCACTATGCCAATGAATTCCCATGAGATTTATATAAATGCAGTAGAGAATGATATGCAAATTTTAAAATGCAGCATTTTCAAAACCCCAGGTATTGAGGGTGGGATATATAACTTACCAAATCCTTGACATTGTTGTCCAAACTGAGTGGTTTTCACTGAGGGCACCTACCAGACTCAAGTCTAATAATTGGTGACAGCAAAGATTCAGATCTTTTATGGGTGTTGGGGAAAAGAAATAGAAATGTTCTCGTTATCTTGCAACCTCATCTAGCTTAATTGATGAGGCCTCATTATGGATGTGCCACAAGCATAATTACTGCAGCCCCTCATAGCTCTCAAAGCAATGACCTACTATGTGCTGTCCATGCAGGTGTCACCCCACCCCTGCCCTGAAGGATCCACAGGGTGATTTGTCACTAGGCATTGTGGTCCCACATCCCTGTAGCAGTCCTAGAGATGAAGCACTGCTTGTCTTGGGAGCTGCTGCCACTCAGCCTCTCTCTTTTCAAAGGCATGTCTCGATCCCCCACCTCTCTCTCCTATTGATTTTTCCTCCTGTTAATGTTTAGACAGTGGGTTGAAAATGTAAAACTGCTCGTTGTCCCTGCTGCATGGAAATGGCTGTCTCTTGGTTTGCTCTGTATGGGCAGCAGAGCCCAGCAGATGCTGCCTTTCTGCTGCCCTGAGTTTGGCATATGAATCAGGACTCAGTGAGTGGGACAGCAGGTCAGAGGAAGGACCCCTAATCCTGAAACATCCATTTCTGCTGGGGCATGGTTCCTCCCTCTGCAGCTAACTTCAGGGCAGGTATTACCCTGGGGTGTCAGGAAGCCTTTTAAGCAGCATGAGTGACACTGTTCTTTGTGTTTCAGGCACAGCTCCCAACTCTCCAATCAGCTTGCCTGAGTCACCCATCTCCCCATCCGTCTCAGGGCCCTGGGGAGATGAATGCACCATCTGCTACGAGAACATGGTAGACACAGTCATTTACTCCTGTGGACACATGTGTCTCTGCTATTCGTGTGGGCTGAAGCTCAAGAAGATGGCCAATGCTTGCTGCCCCATTTGCAGACGTGCCATCAAAGATATCATCAAAACATACCGCAGCACTTAGAACAGCAGCAGATGCTGTGGTGGGGACTGGACAGGTGAGGAGAAGGCTGTGAAACAGCACAGGCCTCAGTCTCTATTCATCATCCAGGAGATTCAAAACCATCGTTCACGACCACCCTGATCCCCTCTTCCATGGACAACAGATGAGACAAGTCTAGACACTGCTTTTCTACCCTCCACGCAAGCTCTAGAGCTGAATTCCAGTGTGTCAGGGAAGTTGCAATGGACTACTCTCCCTTGTGGATTTTAAACTTTTATCTCAGAAAAAAAACAGCTGGTGCAATCATCCCTTTTCTACACCATGCACAGCAGAGAGGAGTCTCTAATACTTAGCAGGGAACAGCAAACAGTTAAAGGTTTAGTGCTACACATATCCTTCTGGAGATACCCTGTGTGCAGAGGACCAGGTTAACAGAAGAGGAGAACCAAGCAATGTGTTTCCATGTATGATCAGCCTGACTGTAGAAAGCCTCATGGAAAGGATAGAGCGAGGCAAGCTTTGACCCAGAAGGGGAGGTGCAGTGAGTGCATTCACAGTGGAATGTCTGGAGCCAGTGCAGAAAAGGACACAGGATTTGTGAAGGAAAACCCACCCCATGGCTGCAGGCAGAAGAGCAGCCCCATGGCAGCCCCTTGAGGGCTGCCCCCCACTCCTCCCTCGCTGTTCCCTGGCAGAGGCATTCATGGAGGGTTTGGCAACCAACACTGGTGCTGGCCTTGTTCCCTCCCAGCGGCAACCAACCAGCCACCTCCTGTCACCATCCCATTGCATGACAAGTGGCTCTCAAACCTCACCACCACCGACTTGCTTGTGGTCTCCATGCAGCACAATGGATTCAGCAGCAGCATCTCTGCCCTCATGGGCCTGTGGGCAAGGGAGATTTGTCTCCATCATCTTCCCTCCCCCTACCATCCAGACAGCACTTGTGAGGGAGAAAATAAAAGGAAAAAAAAAAAAAAAAAGAAACAAAACCCCAACCCCACTGGGGAAGAATGTATAAACCCACATGTCTGCGGGTTTCATTTACTGGTAACTTTATCACTGTGCTTTAAGACAAAACCAGCCAGGTGGAACTCAGCCCTTCACAGCCAGCCCGCCGGCAGGACACGGCTGTCCTTACCTGTTAGGAAAAAAGGAAAGAAAAAAAAGTTTGAGGGGTTTAGTTTGGTTCATTTAGGTAAATCCCCCTTCCCTCCTGCCCCAGTTCAGAACCTTGCTATTGCCATGGCACTCTCTGCAATGGTGGCCCCATGGTTGCTGTGACAACTGCCACTCCACCATGGCTGCCAGCCCTTAGGCTTGGGCAGGGTGGCTCCGTGTTACCCCTCCAGCCCCATCCTGCTGCCGTCCAAGGCTGTGCAAGAGGCAGAGACAGTGTCTGGGCCCTGAGGAGTGATCAGGACTGAGGCACTTCAGCAGTGGTGTTTACCTCCCTATGTTGTCCACCAGACGAGGCCGGGGAAGGCCATGAAGTTGCACCCCTCCTGCCAAGCCTTTTCCTGCGTCCAGCATAGGGCTGATGATAGGACATAGGGGAACAGTGGCGTAGGGATAAGAGCACTTAATATACATAGCTGCTTGCTGCAGGGGGTATGGTGTCCCCCAGCAGCAGGTGGGTAAAAGAGCACTCGCAAAGGCTGCTCCCAAGAGCACCTAGAAAACGTCCTTGCCCTGTCCTCTCAAGGAAATGATAAAAGAGGCTACTAGCAGGAGCGCATATTGTAGAGCCTTTCTCTGAAGGCATCACCATCACTGCAGCCTACCATGGGGGTCTGCAGCTACCCCCAGCCTGCCCCAGTGGGCAGTACTAACTTGAATGCTGATATTCTGGTTACAGGGATTTACATTATTTCTTTGCATACCTCTCATTTACACCCCTAACCCAGCCCTGCCCTCCAGGCTGGCAGTTGAAAGTCCCAGCACATCATGGCTCCTGTGCCTAGACATCCTCACTGAAGGGTGGGAGGAGGCCGTTTTGGCACAAGTCTGGGGGAAATCACAGCAGCCATGCCAGGAGCATGGCTGGTCTGCCGGCACGCAGCCAGCCTCCAGCTTCCCCGAGGACAGAGTCGTGACCAGCAGACACAGGGAGCTTGTTTCAGTAGTTACACAAACTTCCATGCAAAGATTTTTGGAAACAAAAATGGCGATGGAATAGTGGATGTGGGGAAATGTGCAATAAGCAGCCTCCCGAGCCTTCACTACACCAGTGGGACCAGTTCCCCTCGGTGCAGGGCAAGCCAAGGGGTATATTTTATTTTTCAAGAAACTCCATCCATGGGTACCAGTGCAGTGGCGTGAATTCCCTTCTCACCTTTTGAATTCAGAGTGTTTTAATATATAATTGTGTTTGTTTTACTGTGGACCAAACTCTAGGAGTTAGAAGAAGCTGAAAGCTCCCCCAGCATCTGAGCTCAAAAATTTGGGTTAACTCCTATTCCTGGCATCAGCTGGCCTCCCATTATGAGCAGGGAGGAGGAGAGCAAGGCTCTCTCCAGGGAGAAAAAAAACCACAGCAAAAGCAGTAACCGTAACAACAATCCTAATCATTTGTTTTGTTTGACTGGTGTAGGTTCCCATGTACCTCTGTGTTCTTGTGTCATTTGCATTTCATCACTTTACTTTAAGATGTTTTGTGTTCTGTTTAAAGAGAAGAATAACTCATTGTGAAAAATTGGATAACTGTGATTGTGAATAAAGTTGATTTAGGCATCCTGAAGCCACATGGGCAACTGAGTCCTTACCACTTCAAGAGTGGCAAAACACGATGGGCAGCGCAGTGGCGAGAGGCTGAGGTAAGAGCAACGGTAGCATGAGAGCCACTTCCTTGGTGGGAAGCTGGGTAGAGAGAGCTCAGGCTTTCCTTCAGTGCTTGAGGAGGAAGGGGTGTTAAGAGCTTGATAATGAATAGCAGCCCCTTAATGGACCCCATACACACATAACAAATAAAGGAAGCTACAAAAGTAAAGGGCAAATAGCATTTCTGCAAGCTTAAGCCCCACACTCCTGAGCCTCCTCACACCCTCCCTAGAGATGGCACAGCTTCTTTACTCTCATTGCCTAGTTTGCACAGTCTCTCCTGAGTGCCTGTAACTGCAAAAGCAGCCCTCCACTAGCATAAGTGTGCTGTGAGGACACCCAGGACTATGCTGCTTAGCCTGGTAGGGTCCAGGTAAGGTGGCTGAAAATGAGGCAGAACAGTAGCAAAATAGCCCGATGTCTCCACCCCAGCTCTGCAGAGATGTGACAGTCTAACACCAGGACTGGGATCCTCCTGTCAGAACTGAGCAACATGTGGAGAAGGCCCCCTGACAAGCTGTGGTCAGGCCAAGGGAGATGCTGAGAGAAGATGCAGGTGCTTCCTCAGCATGTAGCAAGGTACATAGGGACTCAAAGGGGATTTGGATTCTCCAGAGATGCCAGTTCCTCCAAAACCAACAGCTCTTCTCCTGCAGGGATCTGCTCAGGAGCATACCCACAGCACAGCCATGTAAGATTTCCTCCTCATCCTTTAGCCATTCAGCAGATGAGAGACTGGCTGCATTATTCTCTCTTGTCATAGGACATAATTGAGTTGGCATCTTCTCCCTCAGTGTGGGTGCTCCATCTGCCAAGGGACAGGGACATCCCAGGAGAAAGTGTCCACAGCCTCTCCAGCTGAAGCTATCCCACTCTTAACAGCTCCCGACTGGCCTGAAACTTTCCAGGCTGGGTAAAGCAAAAACCATTTCTGCAACCCATCTTTTTCCACCACCACCCTGAGCAGCTCTTAGCTGTTGGGACAAGGCAAGTCTGCACACCACTGTGCTGTGCTCTAAGAGCTGTGCCCAGCTCCTGCTTTCCCAGGGACAGGAGGACCTCTAGTGGGTCTGGAAAGCCCTCTCTGGCCGCATCCGAGCCATGGGAAGCCTCCTTGTCCCCTCAGGAGCATGGAATAAGAGCTGTACAGCACAGACTGCCCCTAGAAACTGGAGACACTGACCTGCCCGACAGCCCCTGCCAGATGTGCTGAGCCCCCAAGCACTGTCACATATTTGGACAAATGAAGTGCTGATGTCTGTGCCAAACCCAGATCCTCCCCTGGCATCAGCAAGAGGGACCAGAGCAGGTGCCCCTGTTTCTCCCCTGACAGCCCTCCTCTGTTCATTCCCTCCTGCAGCTGCCATGTGCAATAGCCCCCGTGAGCTTTGCATCCTCACCTGCCCGGGATCACTGGAGTCACCCTGCCCTGGCCTCCCTTCCCAGGCTATCACCATCAGCTCACCAAACCCAAACCAGATCACTATCTCTCTCAAGACCAGCCAGACCTCCCCCAGCAACAAGGCATTCCCCGCCCGCAGCCCTCCCGCAGCCTTTCCCGGCCGGTGTTCAGCTGCGGCACAGCCCGGGGGGCTCGGCCCACGGACCGCGCTGGGCGGGGGCTCGGAGCAGCTGGAGGAAGGAGGAAGGGAGGGAGGATGCTCCGAAAGTGGTCCAGGAGCGGCAGAGCTGGTCCAGCATCGCCACCTGGTGCTCCGGAGCGGGCACGGCACACAGCACCCCCCCCCGCCTCACCCGCTGATGCTCCTTTTCACAAATACACAGAAAATAGGACCAGAAAAATGTAGTCTGAGTGTAGCATAGCTCTGGTAGTGGCTCCCGGAGAAAAATAGGGAATGAAGGGAGTAATTAACAGTGGGTTATTGGGGTATACTTCAGTATATGGTGATTGCACTAGTCCAAAAAGAACCCCTCTTTCAACAGATGTCTCACTCTACACCCAGGGGAGGAGGAGGCATGGTTCCCAAGCGTATTTATCACTAAGTTTGTACCTTAAAACGCCCAGAATTGTGTGCTGCCTCAAATCTAATTCCCATCACCCTTCAGAGAGCCGTGGTGCCCAAACAGGCATCCTCATGCACCCATCCAACTCTGTGCCAGCATGGAGAAATGTCTCATGGGTGGTGTTAGCAAACACTGTGCCTCCAATGAGAGCTGGCTCCTCTGAGGGCCTGGTTGAGACTCATTTCTCCACAGGATGTTTGTGAAGTGCTATAGCACATGGTGAAGGCATAAGCCCCATGCTAAAAAAGAGGGATGCATTCATGCAAGGTCATTCTCTGCTGCAGGAACAAAAAGTTGCAGTCCTGCTTTCCAAGGTGGCAGCCAGGCACTAGTCACAACCCCTTTTGCCTACAGATTTGCAAATTGCTAACAGACCATGGGGAAGTGGACAACACTTCACAGAGGGCTCCTGTAGCCCAGTTGGGAACTGAAGGGCTGAAACCCAACCTTGTTTCATCTCTACTATTACAACTGCTCTTACAACCCGCTCCCCCATTATATCCCCTAATCCACTGCCTTCTGCGTCCCCAAGAGATATCCCACATAAGGAACAGGGATTCATTGGGAGAAACTGTTCAAGAAGTTTTACCTGTCTGCTCTGCTGCCTCAGACAACAAGAAACTATTTGTTGAGCTATTTGGGACCTCCAACCCTCAAAGCCAGGTAAGAGTCATCAGCAGGGCCCAGCAACCTTACAGACTCAGACCTTCATATCCTGTATTCACGCACTGCCTTTTTTTGCCGTCTGCATGCAGGGGTGTTTAGGGCTCACCCCAACCTGCAGAGCAACCTGTTTACCACAGAATGAAAGGGCCACTCATGTGAAAGTATGGTTATCTTACTTTGTTCTGATGCCACATTCCTCTCCAAAAAACATCCTGACAGGGTATTTTAAGCCTTAAGACTATGCTCAACATAGACAAAAGGTCTTCATGTTTGAGGGCAGAGGTGCACAGTCCAGAAAACTTTGTGGATTAGAAAAGAGACAAAAATACAGCATATGATAACAACTCAGGGCCAGGGGATGAGAGAAGCCCCTTTATCCATTTAAGCCTAAGCTGAAATTTGCAATTGCACGTACACATAAGTTGTAAGTTATTCTGGGAAAGCTAAATTCAGTAGTTTGACAAACACATTAAAGCAGTGGGATTAAAGCAGTATTGAAAAAATTGGAAAAAAACAAAGTAAACCAAGTGCATCACAATTAAAAAGGTCAAAAATTTATTTTCCTTAGGGCATAAGAGGCAATGTAAACAAAATACCAACAAACAACAACAAAAAAATCACAAGTCAATTCTTACAGTCTGCAAGCATTTAAGATAAGAGTACCCTTTTCCCACCTCCCCCCAGAACACTGCAAGCCTGCTCAAATGTTAACAAGCAACAATTCTGGGCCCTGAAGGTCCAGTGAGTTTTGCCATGTCCCAAGCTGGGACTAAATTTCTCATGTAAGAAGGACACTGCAACTGTTTTACCAAACACTTAAAAAGTCCAACAAAATATAAATATTACAGACAAAGTTCAGATTTAGCACCACCTTTGGTCCAAGCAATCAATGATCTGGGAGATGACAGGTACACAGTCTGTTTAGCAAGTCCTTTCTGCCTGAGTTTTTGAAAACATCAGAGGTTCACATTGCAAGAACTTGTAACAACTCTGAGAAAACAGCCCTCACACTCTGGCAGTCCCTCACAACCTCCCCAGGTCCTGTGCACATGGAAAGGAGAGCATTATGGCTGTGCAGCAGGGCACAGCACCAGTGAACATCACCCAAAGCGCTTGGCAGAGCTGAGCTTGGCCCTGTGGGACACAGCAAACACCGTGCCAAGGGTCTGATCCTGCTTTGGCTCGGCAGAGCTCTGACTTCAGGCGTGGCTGAAGAAAAGGAAGGGCAGTGACAATGTGCACCCTGAATTTTCATCTCCACTAGCATTTGCCACTCTCCAAAACGAGGCAGAGTGCAGCACCTGTGCGCTGTCAGGGAGTGCGATGGCAGATACCTGGAAGGAGCTGAAGTTGCCTAAATGCAAGTTATTTCAGTGTATCTGGAACAATCAAATCAGGAACTCTTTTACAAAGTGTAGTTTACTCCAGTACCTTTTTAGGCTCATCTTTTCCAATACACACATACCCATCACAGATGCATGGCTATGAGTTTTTGCAGAGGTGTCACTACCCAGTTGCTCTGCCACAGTCCTAGTGCGGGCCAGGATAGTCACAAGGATCTGTGACAATCCCAGGAGAAGAGTTAATACAGCACCTGACAGTATTTTACATTATTGCAACTCCATCCTCTCCAAGCATCCAGAATTCAATTTGTCTTTTCCTCCAGGAGTTTTTGAGCAGTCTTAATTAACAATTATTAAATGCTGTTGAATTGCAAGATAACACCAGCTCTAATAAATACCTAAAGAGAAATGCTGATATCTACTCTCAGGCACAGCAAGCTGAAGTTTTTGCTCTGCATCTTTACATGCACAACTGCCTGAGACAATTTGTGTTTCTCATTCCCTGTTGAGGGACCCATGCAGAGTTTTCACCTTTACAGGCACTGACATGATTAAAATCCCCCAAACAAATGTTTGGTTTTAGTTCACTGCATCAGAATGTGCTCTCTAGGGAAAAACCTCAAACCTCATATTCTTTACACTGTTTTGCAGTTCTCTGAGCAAGCACTTGAACATGGCACGGGGCTGTTGGGCAGTCACGGAGAAGAGGACAGCCCCCCATGTGCAGCCCCTGCCCCACACGGGGCAGCAAACCCCTGACCAGTCACCCACACCTATGACATGGGCAGACACAGGCTGACCTGGTGATATTCAACCCTCCATTTACTGCACTTGGCCTATGATATAACCATGAGGACAGCTCTGAAACCAGTTCTGGACTGGGCACTAAAGTCAAGAAAGCCTGCGGGTGTGGATTAGGGCGAACATTATGCTTTGTGCAACCATTTCCCACCACCACTGTCACATCCAGAGCAAGTGAAAATATTGTGCCACGATAACGTCATTAATTCTCACTCAGACAGAGATGCACTTCTATTGACCTAGTCACAGAACCAGGCCCACAGTACCATATGTATCCACTAAGTCATCACAGATCCCCAGCTGATCTGTGCTAAAGTCTGAGGGACATTTCTACAGGGTCACTTGGCAAAAAGGAGAGCTATGTTTTCCTCACTAATAATGCATCTTTTGTGCTGGCCCATAGAGAAGTTACTCATCTTTGTTAACAGGTATTCTAATCCACTTAAAATCTACCATGTTTACACCCAGACTCAGGAACTGGTCACATAAAGGTCTTCTGTTTTTTGCCAGTTCAGACAGATTGGGGCATCTGACCTCTCAATAACAATAACTCTTGCTATCAACAGCAAAAGGTACTGTTAAGTGCAAAAAATGTCATTTTTTTCTGGGTTTCAATTTTACTAGAATGACAGTGAAAGGCAAAATTTTCTATTATGCACACAATTTCCTTTTAGAGACCTAAGCATGTCTGGACCTTTGCAGGAGCTCTTCACTGTACAAACAGTTTTCTCTAACTGGTCACCATCTCTAGTTCATTACACAAAAACTGGACAATGCATGAGGCTGCAGTTACTCTTTCTGTCTCTAGCTCACATTTAGTATAGTTACATTAAGGAGTAATGCCATGAATGTTAAAATACCCATCAGCTCTGCAAAAATCAATATTTGGCCAAAAGTTTTAACATCTGCGCGATGAATAATTTTCATTTCACTACCTTCAGTGGAGCTGGATCAAAGGCTACAAGAAAATATGGTCCAAAGCTGTTATCACAAAAAAAAACCCAAAACAAAACCAAACAACCAAAAAAAGGGTTTCCCCAGACTCATTTTCTTCCTCTGTTGGCTTCACTTGCAACCCAAAACAAACTGAATGGACTCCTGCCCATAAACTCTCTTAAAAAGAAATTTTAAAAAGCTCTCAGTTATTCCTTCTCATACACTGCAACAGAAACCACACCAACTTCTAGACCTTTTCCAAGCAGAACAGACAGAATGGTTCCCACGTTAAAAAGAAAACAAACAAACAAAACAATACAAAAAAGCATCACCAACTTGACCACACACACTAAGGCCAGCCACACATTTCTCTATCTCTCGTCACCGACATACTCTCCCCTAAGCTCCCACCAGGTACATTCCCATCACCTAGCCACTAGAAAACGGAGTGCTACACCAACACAGAAATGATAACAGCATCTAATATTCAAGGCCTCATTAAGAATATCAACCACCCAGGAAAACCACTGAAAAACCTCACTTAGGCCAGGCCTAGATCAATTTTTTTTCTTTTTTTGGTCAAATACAAATTCAGGACAGCAGAACCCATAGGAGTTTCCAGTCCAGGCACTTGTAATTGCTCTGCTAACAGAGGGGAACACAACTGTGCAAACATATTTCAGCCTTTACTCAATAACAGGTTTAGACTCCCAATAACTGACTACCCACCATTTCCAGAGACAATTTAATTAACAGCTCTAGAAACAGCTACAGATATACATGTCCAGCTGAGCTGCTTTCAGCATCCACCTTGAGTTATCTGCATCTGAACTATAGCCTAAGCAGCAAACTGCTGGCAAGACTTCTCCTAACATGAAATTTGATATTGAGTCTTAACTGAGGAGGCTCATCTGCTTGATTCTCCCAAAATATTGCAAGCAGAGTAACAAGCACTGCTGTCTGCAATTAAATCTGCAATAAAGTAACAGCACTGCTGTAATGTGAAGTTAGCCAGACAGCAGAAATGCACCTACTCTGTACACTATTGACCCCACAATACTCAGCTTGGACCCTCACTACAAAAAAGTCATTGTAATGCTACATACAATTTGCTTTTGCAATACTCTGGGTTTGAACTCATGAATAATAAGCAAGTCTTTTCACCAAGCCTATTCAGCATGTTTCAGAAAAATTCCTCCTAGAGACTGGAAACAATTATAAGTCCCCCTTCACACCATCCCCCCCGATCCTCCCCGGAAAATCCAAGACAGGAAATAGTTAAGTCAGCTATTCACTGAAATATTTCATTTTTTAAAAGGTTTATTTTGAATTCCTTTTTTATTTGTTTCAGTTTACTAATTGTTATAGGCTAAGTTCCAGTGACTGCACTATTCTCTTTTGTCCTCCTTGTAGGGGACAGAAACAAACCAAATCTGCATGGTCAGGGGGACCCAGAGTCAGAAAAGAATTTGATACCCCACCAGTCTAAACCCCAAAGGTGATGATGGGATTTTGTTTGTTTATTACTACTTCCCTGGTGACCCAGAAGCAGTTCAAGAACAAGCTCTCAAACCACAAAAGAACTGTTTGCACAGAGAAAACTGCCATGTTGCTTAAATTTCAGACATATGTAATACAGAGTCACTAACACAGCTTTGAAGGGGAATATCTGGAGATGCCCAAATTATTTATCTTAATGTTAAATATTATATTTAAAAAAAAAAAAAAATCTCCTACAGTGCCAAGTGATTCTCCCTCCCCTCTTCTTTTTCTCCTCCACCAAGCAGGGACTAAGAGACAAAGGTACCATTTTAACCAAATAACCCTGAGCATCAGGAAAAGATTACTAAACCCAACAGGTTCCCAGAAGTGCTACTAACACAGGGTTGTTTCTCAGAAGGCCAGCACAGGCAGACCTGGAACAGCCACTCTTGTCTGCTCCATCAGCTGAACCTCAGTGTGTGCAAACTTCCAGACACACAAATCACCTCAACTAGAACAAACATGTAACCCATGTTTGTCTTCGTTTGGTGGATCATTGGCTTGAGGATACCGATTGTCATAGTTTATCATGGAGTGGGAAAAAAAAAAAAATAAAAAATCAACTTTTCTCAATAATGAAAAACCCTAACACAGAGCAGTGAAACCATCTATACAGAGAAAGCACCTGCAGTGTCAGACCAAATAATTTATGGCCTTACTAGAAACATCTTTTTCCTCATATTTTATCTGTCTCTCCCCTGCCAGTATAGTTACCTGTCATTTCTTTCCAAATTATCAATATAATTCCCATTATTTTGATTCAGTAACAAACAGGAGTCTCAACTCAGGACAGTAGTGGCTTTTGCTGACAAGAACAGGTCTGTAAAATGCCAGTGTGAAGCTTTAAACCAAATTCATTTATTAAAAAAAAACACACAAGAAAATTGCACTCTCCAATTTGAATCAACGTTACCTCGATGCAAGAACAAATGAAGAACATTGTTGATGGGACCAGCCCAGCCCTGACACTATAAAATGGGAGAAACTAACTAACTATGGCAGTCAGGTCCGCATGCGGTGCGGTGCGGCGCAGCTTTCGCTCCAGGAATCGCTGTGGAGCCCTAACCCTGCTGTGAGGGCACCCAGGAAAAAAGATCCTCTCGTTCCACCCTTGGCAATGCATGCACACCCCACAAAACTGACACCCCAAAGTAGAGTTATGGGTGACTTTTTACAGACATTTGTGCTTTGCTCCAAGTTGGGTCTAAGGTGGAGGAGGAAAAGCAGCAACAGCAACCTACATTCCAACCCAAAGTCAACTGACTGTGGCGGCTTCTGGACCCAGCCCTGCATACAGTACTTTATTTGGAAATTACAGACACAGACAACAGACATGACTACTAAGCAGCACAGAGGAAGAGAGAAATACGTGCACTGGGTAGAGCCAGCAGAGGCCATCAAACAGTTCAAGTGTGCAGACACATTCCTCATGCATCGCTGCATTAGTGGTCCCTGCTTCTACCAAGCAACTAAATGCAAACAAAAATAAAATAACTTACACAAGCATCTGCTGTCAGACCATCATATTGGTACTGCTGGCAGCTATCAAACACTGCATTTACACACAGCACTTTGCTACATGGCTAAACAGCATCTGAAGTTGCCAGGGAAGGAGCAGCTGGTGATAGGAAGCCACCAGCAAATAGCAGCAAAGCTCCAGTTGGTTTTAAAAAGCTGCAAAACCTGCAGGGAAGCGGATCATGGCACGGCAGCACCGAGGCTCCACAGCCCTGTGTGCCCTCCGGAGGTGCAGCAACCGAGTGCATGGTGCTTGCTTTTGCTGAGAACGGTCCATGCTGAGCACCCACAAAGTGCTTTGCTCCACTGTGGGGCTTCTGTCAGTGTAACCCTACTGATGCTCACGGATAGACAATAGCACACAAGAAAGTTAAGTTGGCTCCTAAAAGCCAGATTAACTTGTAAAGTATCAGAAGTTTTAAAAAAACATGTAATTGATACTATTTCAGTATTACTGCAGAATTCAGTTTTTCCGTTTGAATGCAAAGGTCTCTAGTAATATTAAGGCTTTTTGACACACTTATCAGCAGGACAAATATTAAGCAAAAGGCTGAGGTACACCTCCTCTCCAGGGACATGAGCTAAAGCCACAGGAGATGTACTTCCCATAGCTCAGAGAAATCAAATGCTCTGGCTTTCACATTTCTTTTGCATCTTACACAAACAGTCCAGTTTTTCAAAGGTAGTAGATTTTGCTGCTACCTGTAAAATCACATTGTTTTGGAGAGATGGAAGTTCTCCTTCCATTCAAATAGAATTTCAGACAATACCTCTTTTGAAGAGCAAAATTTCTGCCCAACTTTATTTTGGACCTGAGAGATCAGCATTTGCAAGGCAAGAAATATGAAATCAATAGCCAAGTCAGCTGTGAAATTCTGCAGGTTAGACCTAACCCAGATAAAACATGGATTTCCTCCCACCCCACCCCTTAGGTTAACAATAAGGAAAGAAAAGAAAAAAGGACCTATAAAAATATTCCCATAGCTCTTGCAATAAATAGAAGTGACAATATAGTATGAAAACTTGGGACTGCATCAGCAGAAATATTTTCCCTTCTGAAATTATCATCGATTCTGAAGCATAACAGAGGACATAACCAGCAGAGACATACCAGAAGACAGCATCATGCATGGATGACATATGGAGTGTTTCAAGCTTAGCTCAAAAGCCCTGTATTGATAAGGATGTTAATGCACATTCTATACATGATCCTGGTAACATGCTGCACAATCCTTGTATTTTCAGTAACAGGTGATGCTTTTTTATGAAAAGCAGCCATTCCCACCTCAAACCACCCTAGCTATCAGTCCCTACCTACTCAAGGATTCTGTTCCCATCCAGCTGCCTCCTCCCCTGCATTTCCCCTTCCCCTAAGAGTGCATGAATAGAGAATTGCAAACATTTCACACTGCATGTTCCACTCCAAGTCCTGGATGAGGGGCCTGTTTATTCTATGAATATTGCACTTATCCACTCATTGGATTTGTTTTTTTCTCAAGAATGCAGAGTATTTGGGAAAAAAAGAAAAAAATAGTAGGATACAACACAGGAAAATACGAGTTATTAACAAGCTAGCTATGAAGATCTAAAATTAAATAGTTCTAGTTCTATTCTGTTAATACTAGTAATATGAAAATAATGAATGCTTTATCAAATTCCCTTGTTTTTCATATAAGATAAAAGCAGTAACTTTCTTTTTAACTGAGGAAAGCAATGAATATATATTACAATAAAATATGATTCATTAAGATCTGCAAGTGATGAAATCAATTATATAATGCCTTCGTCAAACTTTATAGCATCATAACAGAAGGAGTCTTTGGGGTGTGATCCACAAGGGCCAAATCCATCTTTTAGCTATACCTGTGCAGATGTGAAATTCCATTTTCAAGAGTCTAACCGTGAGTCAATTTCAGTCCTTCACTATGTACAATAATAGCAAATAAACAATATCAATTTTCACATCGGTTAAGTATCTCAACATGCTCCCATCTTATCTTTTATCTTGAGAAGTCTGGCTTGCACAGGACTGGTACACATGACTAGCCCGCTCACTGCAAGGTGTGAGAGCTGAAGCAATTACCAGGAATTGCCTCCCACGGGAAGGGCTGCTACCAAAACCTCGTTACTCTTGCTGCTAGGAGAAAGTGTTTTGAAAGGGGAGACGAGGGAAACCAGCAATTAAACTTTTCAGGCATTATATAAACCTCAATAACAAACTCAGAAGTGCTCATTATTATTAAAGTTGCAGTATACAGCAAGACACAATTTTCACATTCTTAAATTTTGTTCTCTGGTATTGGAGTTAGGCTTTTCTGCTGGTCCAAATTCAACGCTTTTTGGGAAGCACGGACAGGCGGCGAGAGGCCACGGCCGCCTCTCCCCCCGGAGGAAGGCCCCCTTCACCTGCAAATGGCTTTGCCCAAGCCCTGCAGAGCTCTTCCTCTTGATCTGGTTCAAGAATAAACCAGAAAAAGAGAAATTTTAACAGTACTATTGATTTCTGCATTGAGTGCTCACTGAGGTGTATGTTATGCTTATATATTGCTCTCGATCCAGTGTCAGTTGTGACAAATTTAGTAAATAAAGCTTAAGGCAACATTAACATTTTAGAAAAGAGCTAAAACACTTCTAACACTACACTGTCCTCTGAAGCACCCTGCCAGGTTTTCTTGCCCTGCAGTCAGCTTTGCCAATTTAGCTTAAGGCCCTTCACCCTGTTTCACAGCTAACAGCGGAAAGGGTTTGCTATTTCAGGCATCAGTGCAGCTGACCAAAACTAGCTGCTCGCTGATGGAAAAAATAATTCCTAGTATCTCCCAGTTGAAAGAATCAAAAGAGAGATCAGTGAGAGATGCTGTGACAATGGTAAGATAGGAGGGGGGAAAACTGCATTGAGGGATATTTGCTTTAAAAGTGCCCTTTCACACAAGCAGTTAAAACAGCCACCAAATAAAGGGAAGCCCAAACTGAAGCTTTCCCACCAGATGGAAAGCCCAGCATGCTAGGTCGTGGCCCACATTCATTTCTAGCATCAAGTAGGTCATTTGCACCCCATCTTTTTTGCTGGTGCAGGTGGGGACAGAGGGAGAAGGACAGCCACAAATGTGGCTTTGCAGCCCGTCTACAGATTCTGGCCTCAACTCAGGGCACCATGAAGCCTTTGTGATGGGATAAAGGAGCAATTGAGCTATGGGACACTGTGCTGCTGCTTGAGAAAACCCTGGCAGTACTGCAGGCACCCTCCTCGCTTGAAGCTCATCAAACCACCTCCCTGTCAAGGTACAGAGCTGGAGAAGCAAGGCAGCAAGGTGGAAAGAGCTGTGGGACAGACTGATGTCTGTTACAGAGACGGCCCACGTTCCACAGGTAGATCCTGAAGTCCTCAATCTAACCTGAGCCTCTGGGCAAGTCCACAGCCACAAGGCACCAACCTCATGCAAGGCACACAGTGCAGCCAGGCACCACAGCCATCTGCCAAAAGTGGCTTTGCTACCCAAAACCCTGCAAGGACTCCTGCAGTTCAGAGGTGGTCTGGGCTTGGCTTTGCTGGATGCCAGTGTGAATATTTATAGTAGTCCAGGCTCTCCCATGTGCTTGCTGCTTTCCTCTCCCTGGGTAGGGGCTCATGTCATGCTGCACTGTACTCAAAGAATTCAGTGGCTCAATGCAGAAGATCTGGGAGCTGTGCTTTTACATCCCCCCAAAGAGATGACCTAGTGGGAATGTCTTTAAACAAAACTTTTGACTATTTTAAATAATAAGTTAATTCTTAATAAATATGTGCTTCAAGAAAATGATAATTATATACTGCACCTTTAAATAATGCACTTAGTTCTCTGCATTGGCTTCCATTTTGGTTTTATTGTTAAAGTGCATTAATTCAAAATAATGAACCACTTCCGCATCATTATTGTTAAAATAAATCATAAACAACATTAATAAGAGTCACTAAGTCACTACTATTAGTACTGCAATCTAGCAGATAACTCTATGTATTGCTCTATTTAATACTGTCCAGCAGAAGAATATAATACTTCTATTATAATCTCACAACAGCTCCAGCAGTCTTTTCTGGCTGCTACCATATTAGTACAACTAAAAATGGGGAGAAGTATGACAGACAGGGCCACAATGCCTCAGATACACATCCAGTAAGATGTAGCTAACTGGATATATACATATATACTATATGGTAAGACGTTATGGTACAAAGAGGACCCTGCACACTGTGATGTGAGCTGTTGTGCAGATATGCCTCCTTCTTCTACCACAATTTAAAGGGATCCCAACCAAACAGCCTCCCTCCCCACCTGGATGCAGAGAGCTGCTCGAACCACAGCACTGTTCGTAGCCAGTTGTGGCACCTAGATGTTGTTTCAGCTACCTAAAGGACATCAGTCAGGTTAGCTGTAGCCAACCTGTCCTAAAGGACATCAGTCAGGTTAGCTTTACTATGGAAATTAATAAAACCCCCAGAACACACACACACACCCCCCCCAAAAAAAAAAAGGGGAAAAAAAAGGAAAAAAGGAAGGGCAAAAAAAGACAAGAACAATGTATAAATTGTGTAATTTTTTTTTTTTTTGGCAGAGAAACATCCCCAGTAACACATAATATTGTTGTGTTACTTTACTCAGCCCTCTTGATCCCAGCTGTTTTAAAGTCTTTATAACCTTTACCTTCCAAGCCAAATCAGCATGAAAATGTGGTGGAAAAAAAGGGTACGTATCATTTTGTGTAAACCAGTAGTGAAATGGTCTGTCCCCTCCCCCTTAAAACAAATTTACAATGCTATTACTTAAAGGAACTAGATATTGATCTTCAGTGATTAACAAGGCCTTTTAAAAAAACCCAAAAGCGTGACTTCGTCAAGTAGAGTAGGGGTCTAGCCAACGATGTTTACAGTACAAGAGTTGGCTACCTCAAAAATAACTCCATATTCCTCGCCCTTTCCAATCGATGTCTCTTCCCTTTCCCACCACACTAACCCCACTGTGCCACATTTCAAAGCATGAGTTGAGAAAAGCAAACAAATGGAACTAGAAGAGGCAACTTCCTGTTTAGATGCATTGTAGACCTAATTGCTTTGATATTAAATCTCTGAGCTCAAGAAGCCCAGGCACACTTTCCAGTACAAATGTACTTTTTGGATTCAAGTGGGAACAGAAACACATATTTGGCTTCTACTTCAGTTTTAAGTCTCTTCTGGTAAAACAAGACAAAAAAAAAGTAAACCCAGAATGCACAGAAAAGACAACAACAAAACACAGAAAAACAATTCCCCCAAAATATACAAATTAAAGATGTGCAGACTGAGTTTGATGGCTTTTTTCCCCCCCTCATTGTAAACACTGATGTTGCAGAAGGTTACGGCTATTTCTAACTAACTCCTTGGTGGGCCCTGCCAGCAGTCAGCACGCTTGATTTGGACCAGATTGCAAAACCAGAAGTAACACATTTGACAGCTTTTTCTTTAGTGTCTTAAGGGGCTTTTGTACATTTTGATACTACGACAAGTTTTGAGAAACCCAACTCTGGGAAGAGAATCAACCAGCATCACCTGGCAGGAGTTGGGCACAGAACTAAACATGGAATCTACAAAGTAATTGGTTTGCTTAAGCATGGGGTTTGTAGGTTTGTTTTTACAAGCACCAGTGGGCATTGCTGCCCTAGAACACCTGAAATCCCAACTCAAAGAACAAGGAAGAACAAAAGGAAACAAAAAGCCCCCAACTAACACCACCTGATGGCCTTTTCTGGTGAGTTAGCAGTAACAACAAAACACAGCTGAAGTCAGAGGCCAAATCTCTCCATGATGAAAAGGCTCCAACTCTGGACCAACCAACTGTTGAGAACAGTAGAAAAAAGTGAACATCTCCAAAGGATTAGAGTCCCTCTGTGTTTCAGAAACTTCATTTGCTCCTCACTAAGTTGTGGAAATGCATCCAAAACTCTTGAGTATTCCACGTATGGACAAGAACAAGGAGAAAGGGAGCCAAGATTGTAAAACATTTTGGCACAAAACTCCCCAAGTAGATGCATGTGTATTCTTCTCTCACAAAAGGCACACATTTGGTTTCCTATCAATAACGGGAAAGATGGGATGTCATACCCTGTTACACATACAAGATTATTAACAACTTCACAAAAAGGCATTTGACTACGCTGCATCTTTCTCATAGTCCCTTACAACACGTTAACCCCACAAACCTGTCCAGAACACGGCAGATTTGTCCTCAGCATAGACTCCTTTGTCCCTTTGTACAAACACCAGCACAGGGAAATGTCTTTTTGTGTAGCAATTATTTTTTCCACATGTACACAGCAGGAACAGTATAAATTAGGGAGGTTAAAGATATTGCAATATTAGTTCTTTTTCTCCAAGTAATTTGAGGGCACCCAGCCTTTGAATGGCTTTACACCATTCATGATCTGGCAGTACCACCACCCATTTGGGTTCCTTTCAAGGACCTCCATGCAGACACCTTCCTGAAACCCTGCAGTCTCCTCATCCCCTTCATAATCTGCAATGGAAACATAGATGTCCTTGAGATTGTTGTGGATGAAATGGGATTTCTCAATGGGCTTTGGCCTGACTGTGGACACAGGAATCCCATTCCTCTGAGTAGGGAGGTTGGAGGTGGTCTCTGAGCCCTCTGTACCTGACCGCTCAGGCTGCTTTCCCTTTGCATCACCAGGCTGTGACCATGCATTGCTGAAGGAGGAGTTACGACGGACGGTCCTAAGATGATCTGTAGCTGTTAGAGACTCATTTCTGCGCAAGGAGCATGACAGGTTATTATCCTTTGGTGGTGGAGACACAAACACTGATTGCGGCCGGACAGCAAGTTGCCTCACACCGTTCCTCATTTTGACTGGCCCTGATGGTTTTGAAAAACCACCAGGAGGTTTGCTTGGGATGGGTGGTGTTGCACGTTTGCTCTGGTTGATGGTGTTCAAAGCCTGAACCCTCTTCTCTATCTTCTCCAAACTGTTTGACTTGTTTTCATTTTTCCTGTTCCTGGCAAACGAAGCATCAGTGTCTGTTGATGTCGTTTCTCGCTGGTTATCAGGTAGAGCCAAATAATGAGAAGGAGCCCAGCCTTCCATGTCTCCGTATTTCAGGTACCACCATCCACTGGCTTGTTTTTCCAGCACTTCCACTTGTACTCCTGCTGGGAAGCAAATTTCAGAATCCTGTACCTTTTGGTATGAGTCAGTGGTCACATAGAAACATCTAGAGTCATCTTGCTCAGTTTTGGCTGGATGGCTAGAGCAGAAAATGCCACGGGAAGGGGCTGTAATGAGATCAGCTGAGCCCCTCCTAACAGGATCATCTTGGTTCTCAGAAGCTGTGCGTGGTGGGCTCTCGGACTCTTCACTTCTTGAACCTTTAAGTCCACCTCTGAGTTGCCCAGTTGGCCTCAGCTGACGCCTTAAAGTGCTGATATCCATCTTTTCTTGGCTCTGAGAATCTGTCTTGTTCAGGAAGGGTTTGGGCCGAACGATTGGCTTTGCTCTAATGGAAGGACTCTGCCCAGGCTCTTTCTTCATACCTGTTCTTGGTATGCTACGTAAACCAACATCTGAAGCTGACCTTGGTTTTGTCTCCTCGCTCCTGGAATAGTGGCATTTTCCGAGATCGGGTTGGATGTTTTTGTCAGTCTTGAGCTTCACAAGTGATGATTTAGGAGAGCTGGAACATGGAGAATTCCTTCGGATCAAAGAGAGAGAGGAGCTTTTCTGAGAATCGGAGTCTCCACTAGATTCCTTATTGGACAAAGCATCTTCAACATAACGCCTGAATCCCTCATTCTCATAGATGGTCTCTTCTTCATGAGCAACATCTTCTGAAGACTCTCCTACTTTAAACTTTGCTTTCTGAAGTGATGACACAGGAGAGGGCTTGAGGGGCTGAAACAGTCGTTTTTCAGGAGTGCCCTCTTCATGATGACTTTCACTTACTTCACATTCTGAGTCAAAGCCAAAGGCAGGTACATCATACTCAGGTTCTTCATATTTCAGCTTGTGAGGAGAGTCCTGGGTATCTCCTGAAGAAACCGTTCCAGGAGTTGTTCCTTCTTCAGAGTCTCTTGGTTTACTCGGAGGTGCTGGGGGAGGAACTTTGGGGCGGGTTAAAGTACTGGTTCTTCTGTTTAAATTTGGCTTCTTCCTTTTGTCAATGTAAGATGCTGGAGCCCATCCTTCCTTCTCTCCAATCTGCACGTACCACCAGCCACCAGAGTTCTTTTCTATAACCTAGGAGATGACAAGGAACATGTTACTTGCACAAAAATCTCAGCCAGTTGCTTTCCGCTCCTCCCCTTTCAATCCAGTCCCCTGCAATAGCTAAATACTGAAATTTTTTCAGCTGTACTGTTAAGGCTCACCTCTGCTTTTTGTCCTCCACGAAAGCTTATGCCATCAGAGATACATGACTGGAACTCTGCAATGGTGTAGTATTCCACTTCCACAGAGGGAGGCTCTGGTGGTTTGGGCAACTGAAAACCCTATGGCAAATAGGAAGCTTTGTTCAACTAAACAAAAGAAACAGCAGGCTGAAGAGCAGTTTGGAAAAAAAAATAATTTGCTTTTATTCACTAAACCTCTTCCTTCTCCCTGTGCTACTTTCTAATGATAACTTCCCAGTTCTCCAGAGTGGAAGCTGATATATTGAGCCGGGCCACAAGAGAGCAGCTTTTCAAAACACATGCTGTTCACACCACCTTCATCAGCCATTAAAACTGTGATAATCTTTACCTGCACAGTAAAACATTTTACTGATGGGCCATAAAGTGTAAGCTGCCATTCCAGTCACAGTAACAACACCCCATTTACTCTGAAATTTTGTCCAGAAAGACAGTTCTGTATAGCTTGCCACAACTGCAGAAAATTGCATTGCAGTGGGCCTGTAATAGATTCTGCCTATCATCAAATATGCTGCCTTAAAATGTAATCCTTATGAATTCTTCCTTTTAATCTGCCGCTGGATTTTTAAACAATCTGAAATAGTCAGTGATGTGAGCTAATGGGTATCTGTTGTAGTAAGAAACAAGGATAA
The DNA here is from genome assembly GCA_013401335.1 of Brachypteracias leptosomus. Classification (NCBI taxonomy): domain Eukaryota; kingdom Metazoa; phylum Chordata; class Aves; order Coraciiformes; family Brachypteraciidae; genus Brachypteracias; species Brachypteracias leptosomus. The sequence goes on from VYZX01023003.1 coordinate 187,472, forward strand.
TATCATAGACCCCTATGAAGAGCTTTGCTCAGCTAAAGCAATAGGAGAAAGGAAGGACCTGACTATAGGATCAAAAGATCCCAGTTCACCCCCGTAACAGAAACCCAGAACCTCTACTCAATCTCAACACAACCTGCACCTAAATGGTATAGAGGCTCCATGAGAAGCAGGAACTGCTATTTACAGTCATTCTGGCAGCATACCAAACTTCTCTAAAAGCCAAGTGCCTTTACATTAAGCTGTCACTTTAGAGTTTGTTACAACTATTTTTAAGGTGATAAATGGGATAAGAGTCCTCTCAAGAATTTCAATATTGAAAGCTTTTCAGATTAGCACATTGGTCATCCACAGAACAACTAGATGATGGTGAAGCTTTCCAGCTTCTGCATTTCACTGCTTATGGTTCTAACACAAGAAGTGCGGCACATCAGGATCTCTTGAAGACATGTCAGACCTGTCACAGACAGACATAAGACAGCCAAAGACACAAGATGACTGTAGGCCATTAATGGGAGAAAGGCAAATGACATACTGCAGTACATTCACATGCTTCTCCATCTCTAAGATATCCTCATTGTAACTAACAATCCATATTTCATCACACACAGCATGTGGCATTTCACAGAGGACGCATCACTGCACCTTAGGAACCGTGTCTAACAATGTTATAATTGGATGTTTCTGCACTATAAATGCTGAAATACAGCAGAAGTGCAGCATAATAAAATGCCTTCAGATAATAGAATGGTTTGAATTAAACAAAGATAATTGGAAACAGCAGACATGTTCAGGGTTTCACATATATTATCACTGTTATTTTTAGCATGGGATCAAGTGTAGTATTCTTGCCAAAACAAAGTCTAATTGAAAATACTGCAAAGAGAAATAGAAAGAAAATGCTAATATGCTATTCATCTAGTTTGTTAAGAGGCATCTCAGATGACACATACTGCTCATAAAGGGTGCAGCAATGATTAAACACTATGTATTGCCTAGTTATGAACAAGTTATTAGCATTACTTTCGTGCGAATAGACTACTGAGTAGTTCCTATCTGAAGATAACAATCCTCATCTCAAATTGATCCAAACTTCCAGAATTGTAGCTTTGAGAATAAACTATCATAGGAGGTCCTTTTCCTATAGTACACATCCTTCCATAAGGTCCCAGGTTACTTAAAAAGATACACAAGACTGAAACTTAACCACTTCACAGATGGTAGCAATGGGAGGATGGGAGATGTTCCCAGTTTTTAAAGACAAGAGAAAGTTAAAAGATCCAGTCTGGGCTAAAGACACCCAGAGAAATTTTAAACCTTCTGAGACAGCTGAATGGGCTCTAATGCTCATGCACAGAACACAGCAGCTTTGGGATACTCTCCCTTCAGTTCAATACTTGCTTAGTTGGGGCAACGTTTTGAGAAACAGAAATCCCCAATGAACATCAGGGCATCCAGAGGTCTGCTCAATACTTAGTAAAATGATCAGGCGTGGAAGCAAAGGATCCTTCAGATATGCCCTCCCTCCCGTCCCCCCACACCTACCCCACTGCTAACATATATCATAAACCAATACAAACCAGACTGGATTCTCTTCGTGGGGGGGGCCTTGTTCTTAGATTTGGAGAACCTAAGCAGGGAAGGGAAAAAGGAAGAATTTATTTAATTTTCTAAGTACTGCTAAACATTTTTCAGCAACTCTCTGCTCTTACACTGTTTAAGAATATTAGAAGTCACTATTTGCAATATTTAAGGCATCTCTATGAAACAAGATAGAGAACTATGAGAGTATATTAGAAATACCAAGGTAGCTTAGCTATTCATCTCGGCTAAGCCAGCAAGTTTAAGAGGAAATCACTGCCAGAAAGTAGTGGATTGTATTTTCTGCTGGAACTGACCAGCTCTATGGGAGATTGGCCAGCAAAGAACTGGCCTAATACCTAGTTTTCCCCCCAGCAGTAAAAATAATCCACTAAATTAATAACACTCACACTGTCCTCTCTCATAGTATCTTGCCATTCCTTGCACAGACTAGCATTAGCATCTGCATTTTGCAGATGAAGTAGTAAAAACATTATAGCAACTTTCCCTCAGGAAAGCAACAGAATAAATGCAAGAGAATACATAGGTGGTCTCCTTGACTTTAAGGCACCATCACGTCATCTGCATTACTGGGGGTGGGGGTTATATTTTAGACTCTCTGAAAAGAAAAACAAGCAAAAATAATCAATCTTCTCCAGGAAAAAGAAAAGTAGTGAACACATGCTGGCTAAGATAAAGAAGAACCCTGTATAAAGTGAAGTTAAATTTGATCACTACTAATGAAGAACCACGTCCTGGAGTCCCTGCAGATCTACAGACAATGCACAGATCTGCTTGTGTGGACCCAGCTGTAAGGCCAGGACACATAGGACCCTAAAAGGTAGAAAACAAGAATTCATTGCAAACCAGCAGAAACCCAGACTACTTTACTGCCTTACTTATTTGAGCTCTTTGTGGTGCTATCCTTGCTATGGCTGGAGATCCCTGGGCCAATTTGGAAGCCTGCTTGTCTGGAGTCATCATGGCATTGCCATTAGAATCATTGCACAGGATGGGTAAACTGATTTCTTTCTTGGTGATATGGGTTTCTGCAGTCTCATTTTCTGCTTGAGTTTCCTTGTCAGTGGATGATTTCTTGTTCAGCAAGTTACTGATCTCCATGATGTTTCCTATGATTTCTACTGGTCCAGTTAAGTTCTTTTTCCTAGATGGAAGATCATCTTTAGCCTTCTTGAGATACGAAGCAGGGGCCCAGCCCTCTTTGCCTAGATACCTGTAGATGCAAAAGGAAACATCATCACATCAAACACAGCCTCCTCACGCTTTTCAGGCGTAACAGCTAAGGCAAAAGTGATGAATGGTAACAAAACAAAATTTGCAGTTCTCAGGCTTTTGTGGTCTCTATTCACTTATTAGCTGCTGATTAGACATATCAAAGTCAGCTGAGCTAGCAGTGAACTGCAGACTGCTGTGAAAAGCCAATTCTCATCCTAAGGAAGAATTTATAGATAAGAAATACAGCTACTCACAAGGCAAAGGACTTCACCAGTTTATGTTGCACACAAACAGTACTAGGCAAACTCAGTATTTACCGATACAACAAAAAAGCAAGCTAGTGAGTAAAATATTTTAATACTTCGTAGTGGCAACTCAAAACGGAAAAGGGCTAAAAAAAGGGCTTACAGAGCCCAGTAGAGAGCCCCTATGTCTGGAGTTTTTAAGGCTTACGTGCAAGCCTCCCCCCTTGTAATTATAATGAACACTGCCCCTTCTTCCATAACTCCCAGTCCTGCATGATCTGCTTCTCTTACAGGGAATATGCGACTCAAACTACTGCAGCTTCCTCTACTACTCCAAGGTCAAGAAACAATTTAGTTAAGGAAAACAGCTTTGATGGAGATTCATTTTTCTGCACAAGCTAGGGGCTATTTGAAGAAATAAACTGGGAAACCTGAATAGACACTGGAATTCAGTACGTGCTCTCAGAGCACCATCCCAAGCTACTCATGCTACACTTCAAACTGAAGTCATTCTTCCACAACTGGGCTTTTGGGAAGATGGTTTTTCTAACTCCTGCCATTCCTACCACCTCAGCAGAGATTTCAGATTACAATCAGACTCTAGGGAGGACTACGTGGATGAACTCTGCTTTCCCTAATGAAATCCTACCTTGCTATAGAGTGAGTCACTGAAACTTTTCTCTTTTTAATCTCTCAAGATACCCAAAGCAGGTGCTTGAACTGTAAAGGAGGAAAGTGGTCACTATTAAAATCCTGGTGCTCAGGAAATCTGCAGGAAATGCAAAGGTTAAACAGTTGGACTCTAAGGCTCCTTAATGAAAATGGAGACTCAGATATGAGAGGAAGGGGGCCGGGGGGGGGGGAATATCAGCAAATAATTCCCTGGCAGATGAGCAACTTTGTCATGCCAACACTTGGATTCTTAGGTTTGCGGTGAGGTTTCTGCATCAGGACACACCCTGAGCTCGTTCACTACATCCAGACACTCAAGAGTGGCACTGGGACTTTATGGGGAAAACAGTGGGTCCAGAGGAGGGCCACAAAAATGATCAGAGGGCTGGGACACCTCTCCTATGAAGAAAGACTGATGTGGTTGGGGTTGTTCAGCCTGGAGAAGACACTGGGGAGAACTTTCAGTTCCAAAGGCATACAGCCTTTCAGGGGTCTATAAGAAAGATAGAGGCAATCTTTTTAGCAGGGCCTGGTGTGACAGGACAAGGGAGACAGAGTAAATAGAAGGAAGACTTTTTTTTTTACAATGGGAAACACTGGCACAGGCTGCCCAGAGAGGTAGTAGAAGCCCCATCCCTGGAAACATTCAAGGTCAGGTCAGACAGGGCTCTGAGCAACCTGATCTAGTTAAAGATGTCTCTGCTCACTGCAGAGGGGTTGGATTAGGTGACCTTTGAAGGCCCTTTCCCAACCCAACCCAATCTATGATTCCATGAAAATCCTTCCCTAGACTTCTTTATTACTTTTCCTGCACAAAAGCCAATACAATTGCTGTACTTCTAGCAATGATCACAAGGACCTGACTGTCCAAAATCTTGCTTTTTCCTCCACTCCCATCTAGATCAGACAGGATACTAGAGATGCTGCTTCTCCCTACACACCTGCCTTCTGTCATACATGAAGGCAAAGATACGGGATCTCTCCTTCTCATATTGCTTAGTGACAAGATTTTTCAAAGATTCTGGTGTCAAAGGAAAGTATCCCAACAGCTCTGAGCTTTGTTTGCTGTATGGAGACTAGCAAAAAATAACAACATGGTAATTACTTGATTTGAATTCCAACAGAGACACTGTATCCAGCCATTGATACTATGTCAAGATGCAATTTGGATCTATTCAATCCTGTTCCCTTTGAGGCTTTTCTGCTAAGCCCCAAACCAAGCCATAAAAACAGAAAAGAAAAGAAAAATGCCTCAATATGTGCCACATCCCATATCGTGTCAGGATATTTCTCAGTGCCATTTTCCAGCCCTGAAGACTTTTGCCTTCATCCCTTTTTGTAGTAGATTGCCCTTTTACAGAGCTACTGACCAATGCTTTTTCCTGCATGTGCATCAGGAAAGATTTTTTTTTTTTAAAGGATATTTATAACTTCACATGATCTGGATGTAAAGGGTTTTGCCTGTAAGAAAGCCACATCGACCAATGCACTGAGCGCTCCAGTTTCAAAGGTTACTTTCAACAGAGCTTAACTGTGCAAAATCAGCAAGAAAAAACAGTTTACATGCATCTTAGTTTGTAAGAGACTTAACACATTTAAGATCAGAAAGGCAGCCACAGGCAGGTTCTGTACTGGCTTGTTAGTTCTCCTACCAACGGTATGTATTTGGATCAGCCCATATAACCTGGCTGCTTCAGACACCTCTGACCTCACATAGTTTCTCCCAATGAATAGTAGCAGCAGCAGCTGGACAGTTAACTGGCAACATACCCACAGGAAGAATAACCAGCAACAGCCTCTCTATGGAGAGTTAGTAAATTCAACCTGAAGTTAATGCTGAGCAGTAGTTTCCAGTAACTGCCAGTTATTTGTACAATGTAATGAATAAAAGCTACTTATGCAATTCAAATAGGCTTATATTTTCACCTTAGTCCTTGAATTTGGTAATCTCAAAGCCCTTTGCAAACATCACCTTAAAAGACTACTTGATCTCCCCACTTTATAGGTGAAAGAACTGAGGCAATTGCTAATCAGCTTCAGAGTAGTCCTGAACTGGTAATGACCTTTATTCCAGATTTAAGAGTTGAATCACAAGTATCCTTCCTTCATTTATATTCACAACCTACTGGAGACATTTCAAACCCCATCCTTGATTCCTCCTCATTTCAGTGCCACTAACACCTCTCAACTGCACTTCATTCACATGAACTGAGGCTCAGAACAAACAACAAAATGTAAGAAGCTTTATTTAGCATATTGCTACTTGGCCTACAACCCACTTGGGAACCAAGAGACAGTAACTGATACAAAGTAAGATTTAAATAATGGATGCTAATGCCAGCTATGATGATATCGGGATGCACGCAGATCCACTGAACTCAGTAGAATAGTAAGAAGGACCCTAGATCAGAGTTTTTCTTTCACTTCTCTGGAGTCCCAGTGATTTTTCAAAAAAGTCATGATGCACACAGGACAATGTAAAGGAAGACACCAACATTGCCTCTAGCTTCCACAGCACTGAACTGGGAGGATCACAGAATTAGGTGCAGTGATTTGGTACCTCAGTGATTCCAAAACCCTCCCTGTTTATACTACATGAAGGAAAAAATTGATTCAAACCATAGGAATGCTAAAAAAAAAAAAAGTCAGAAGTGCCTCTGTGAGTCTGAGTTTGAGTCACATCTGCTTTCCAGCTCCAGAGCACTGGAATTATTCCAGAGGGAGGCAAACTGGGGGGGGGGGGGGGGGGAGGGAGAAAAAAAAAAAAAAAAAAAAAAAAAAGAAGTGGGGACCAAAACAGAAGAGGAGGCTGAANGGACAGGAAATGAGGATCAGCACATGGCCAGGAATTTAGGGAAATTACATATTTAAGGTGGAACAAGCTAATATCTTTAAGGTGGATTCCATCTGCAAGCTGCTGGATTTGTTTTTATTTCTATATGTTGTGTGTTCAGTCTCTGTTATGCACCCCAGCAGACAACAAGGCAGCAGGACTCAACTGCAGTCTCTCCCTGCTCCCTCTCCACTTACATCAGTATAGGATAAGGAGTTGCTCCTCTTAAGACATCCAATACTTGGAAAAGTGTATTTCTACAGAAGAGGAATGCTTTCCTGAGTGGTACCTAACAGTATTCAATACAGTTTAAGTCTAATAAACAGCACAAGAAGTTGAAGATCAGCTACCCAGGCCGCAAAACACCAGCCTGCAGGGATGGATCACCACATCATCTTCAAAAGTGCTGCCCATGGGAAAAAAATCCAAACCTGTTTCTAAGAGCAGTTTAATCCTCCAACAAGACTGGAACATAGTGCTCCAAGGCAGCAGAGAGGATGATGGCTAACGACCCAACACATGTCACATGTATGGGGAGCACCTACCCCACCTTTCAACAAGAAGAGAGGCTGCACAACCCTCTTACAAAAAAAAAAAAAAAAGCCAAGGGCATACTGCATGGGGTGGCTGGGGCATCCAATGTCCTGCCAGCAGAACACCATGGAAGAGCCACTTAAGCCACTGCAGCAAGTGTCACTGTCCACCAAAATGCACTTCTGCTACACAGAAATATGCGTGTTTTAGGTT
>VYZX01023003.1:194799-271119 GCA_013401335.1 Brachypteracias leptosomus
CTTCTTGCGTGGCTTCAAGACATGGGTCACAGGTGGGTGGGGTGGGGAGTGGAAGAATTTGTATTTATTGTAGAACTGTTAATATGACAAAGGGGAACCTACAGTAGTAATAAGGCTGCATTTCAGAAAGAATACCAAAAAAACCTAAAGATGTCTTGCAATGTTTCTCCAGTCAGAAAACCTAGGTGCTCTTGATTCATCTATCTGCAACTTTGGATTCCACTTCTGTGAATGATTAGAGGAGGAAAAAAATATTTGACCTGACCAAACCCAGGCATTTTTGAGTTCCTCCTATCTAGAGTGCCTTCCTGGCTCCCCTGCTATCTTTATTAGCCTGTTCCCTTTCTGGGAGCATTACATAGAAGAAAAAAAAGTTTTCTAAGTAAGGGACATGAAGAAAAACAACCACATTGCTTCAGTCAGCATTTTCATAGTCTTCATTCATAGCTGACATATCAAGCAGAGTTCAAACAAGCAAATTATGGCTTGGGGAGGGACAGGGGAAAAATAATCACTATAATTACAGGCTGAATAGAAAAAGATGACTAGTTGACATGTTTTGCACTGCCCAAGAGATAAACCTCTGCTTTTCAGCTACCTGTTGTATAACATCTTGTTTAAAGAGAAATGGGATGTCACAGCACTGTCGGATTCACATAGATACAGAACAAGAGGCAGAATCAAGAAACAGCACTAAAACCTAAGTGCTGCAAGAACTTTGATGGAAAAAGCTCTCATTAAGTACTCATCCTGACACCTTATATCACTGAGACATATCTAACCTACATTCTCCACATAAGCATGTAAAAAGGGGATTCTTAAGTCACAAGTCTCCTCTATGATTGCTGTATCAAATACATAAAGTTTGATACACAACGATAACTTTGCTTATCCTTTGAATCTCATTCCTCTACACTAGGAATATCTAACGTGGACAGGCAGAAATCAGAAAAATTAATTGAAACCATCAGTAAGTTTGGAAAAGAGCTATAGCAAGCAAACTGAGCTCTCATATTCCTGAAAATATCACTACCTGCCTACCCCAAACAGCTCAAGAGATCACAATCAGCCTTTCCTCATTGCTAGAAATAGATTTAAGCATGTTACAGAATAACTCTTTTACTGCAAACACATTCAAATTACACACAGCAGAAAGCCTTGTTAGGTCTCACAGATCTAAACTCAGATATGGGCTTTTAACTTGAAGGAAATAAATAATAATAATAAAATCTGACAATTGCAGAATTTCCCCACTGGAAAGGTCCACAGCTTTTGCAGACACTGTAGTGTTACTTTAATCAGCACTGTATCATTTCAGCCTTTTCTTTACATTTCTTCAAGAGTCATGATGAATAATTTGGTCTTCCTTGCCCAGCTACAGAATTATTTAAATGCTAACATTAAGTGAATGATCAGAAAAGCTCACAGGTTCTGCGGCAATCTGGCTACATGGCTTCTTTACCTTATGTACCACCATCCTTCCAGGTTCTTTTGGATGACCTCCACGGTGACCCCTTTTTCGAACCCAATCTCATCCTTCCCCTGGCTGGCGTACGGCTGGATAGTGACATATTTCTCTTCTAGTGAGGGGAGAAAAGGCAACATCAGTTAGGGTCAGAATCAGTCCAGCTGTTTTTCTGTTCTGTTTGCTTTTAAACTGTTATGCAGTGATTACGTGGAGCCATTACAAAAGGCGGAGCCCTGTTCAGGGGCCCACTGATTATTTATGCTGACGACATGATAGATAATCAGCCCCTTGCCACTACCCTGCTGCTGATAATCACAAAATGTTTCCATGCCAATAATGACACAAAGTCCCCAGAGAGCTTCCCCCCCTCTTCCCCCCCTCCCCCCCACCAAGTTCCTTGAGCGGGTAAGCAAGAGGATTTGAAGCTGGACTTAACTCCCATACTGTAACTTGACAGAATCAACCCGGCTGCCAAATCAGCCAAGCGTCACCACGGGAGCTCCAGCCAGTTGGCTCTTTGAACACGCACATGGCTGCACAAAGCATTGTGTTACTGAAACCTGAGCCCTGCATCCCCACAGGGACTGATCCTTCCCAACGCAGAGGGGCTGGCCCATTGCGCTGCTCCCCTTGCACCTCCCAAACAGCGCAGGTCTACAGCAAAGAGCTTGAAACAGCATTTTAGAAGTTACAAAAGAATAAAAGGGTTTTGCATTTGTCAGGAGATCATACAGCATTTGCATGCATGGGTTGTGAAGTGCTTTGAAAATACAATTTTGCTAGACCTCACTTCAGAGAAATACTTGTGTGGCTATGGTAAAGAAGGGCCAGAACTAAGACACACTTCAAAAGCACAGGCTAGATTTCAAGTATGGTATTTGAGCCAAAATCTTAGCATCCCTATTCATCTTCAGCATCTACCCCCTTCTTGGGCAGGCAGAGGTGACCAGACTTGCTGAGAGCAAGCCAATGAGCAGAGCAGAACAGACACTTCCACAGCATCTTCCTCTACCCACTAAGGGTCATTTACTGCAGCATTTCCATCACACTCAACCTTTTCCTCTGTTAACTTAAAAAAATTACAACCAGCTTTGAAAATGTGAACTACCAGCCTTGCTGTGCAGCAGCACACATGGAAAATGTTCCGAAACCTCTCTCCTAAACCCAAGCTACAGTGCACGTAACAGCATGGGTTTCTGTAGCTGGATCAAAGGCAGGGCGGGCAAGCAATAAAGCACACCCCAATTGGCCTTCCTAGCACTTTCTACTGGCAGTCACAACAAGGCATGGCCAGGAACAAATAGTGTGTTGTCAGTGCACAGGAACAGGCAGAAAATTAAGTGAATCCAGAGCTCCTGATCACTGCAGAACAAAGAAGCTATGAAAAGCTTGCAGCAGCTTGAGGCAAACACTCTTTTAGAGAGAGTGAAGCAGACCCAACCATCTATTTGGTTTTGTGGCTCAACTGCATTTTGTTACTGGGTGAAGCACGGAAACTTTAAAGAAAAAAACCCACAACCCTTATTGCGACAAAGAAATAATACCTTAGAAAAGTGGAAAAAAAAAAATGTTGGCAGAGCATCCAATGACAGAAAATTCAAAGCAGCTACATCTCTGAACTCAACTTCTCTCGATGGGTTGCATTTGGATACTTCTAATTCTGATGGGGTGAAACCTGTCAAACCCTTTCCTTCCAATAGGAAAATACTCTCTCCTGCTCTCCCCTAGGGGGGCTGTTTTAACTTTTTCATCACTGGTAAGTAATTCCAGCTAGTTTGTAATTAAGATTACAATACCTTCCCCACAGAAACAACATCAGGATACAAAAACTTCCCTGCAGAAATACTCTGCTACAAATGGGGCCTGATGAGTTAAAAACAGCTTCAAAGTCATAGGACAGTTTTCCTAGCTGGGTTTCTGCTCTGTGAGGTAAAGGCAAACTAATTTTTCCTCTATTTCAAGTGACTGACATGCCCAGTTTCCACTGCTTGCAAAGCCCCAAGCACTAAACTGAACTGCAGAAGATACCTGTGCAGCTAGATCTGGTCCCTGAGAAGAGAGGGCCAAGGGAGTGCTCAGGTGTGCAGAGCTGTACTGTCCAGATACACATTGCTTCAGACACTTCTAGGAATGTTTCTGGGACAGCAATAAAGAGCTAAGCCCCGAGTTTGCTGAACACTGGAAGAATGTCCTGCTTTGTCTCTCCCTGATACTAAAGCTGCTTTATAACCCAAGCTCTCAGAGCTCACCCTTACCACAACAGCTGTAACAGAAGCTTCTCTATTTATCTTATTTTTCCTCCACATAAACAATAGTCCCTGCAGCCAAAGCCAGCTATTCAGCTCCTCTTGTTGGGCAGAGTGGTCTCTCTCTTCAGGGATGTGACCTCCCTTCTTCTGCAGAGGACACGTAAGAGGTCATGAGCAATGTGCTCACTCCTAGATTTCAACACAGCTTTCCAAACTCCTGCTTCAGCAGGACTTCTCCTGTGTGAGGAATTGCAGCAGTGGTCACCCATCAACCCCAACAGCATTTGAGTCTGATCATTCAAGGAAAATAAAAATTTGGGGTGAGGGTCTTTTTCAAATCAAGATACAATCACCTTCCATACATTAGATCCCTTCCTCCCACATACAAATCCACTCTCAATTCCAAACATAGATGAATGGCTTGTCAGGGAAAAGGACAACATTTCCATGCAAGCTACTACAATAGACAGCAACTTCTGCAAACACAACTTCAGGACCTGCAGCTATGCATGTGAGCACATGTCACTCCTTTACCTGCTCATTACCACCTGCCTTCCTCCCAGCCACTGACTCCTGGACTTGCCTCCCAGTTAGTTTCAAGGTAAGGCAGAAGAGCAGAGATATCCTCCAACTCCTCTCATTCTGGCTGAAACAGGCCAGGAAGCACTAACCAGGCTGTTGAGCTGGCACACCGAAAAAGTGGCTGCCAGCTGCATGAGGAAGCCACATGCCCAGGTAGGAGAGCTTTCCTGAGCTTTTTACCACGGCTTAGGTTTACTGAGGAGAGACTGCTCTTGAGTGGCACTCAACCCCCAGCGCTGAGATTACTGCTTTGCCTGTTGCTGCTCTCACCTTGCTGCCTTGCACACACCATGTCTCTAGTCATTCAGAGCCACCGATATGAGGTATTGGCCTACTCTAGAAACTGAAACATTGAGTTGCTAAGGAGGATGGGGCCCTGTCCCAGTCCCATGACAATGGGAGGCACAAGAAAGGTTTTTCTGAAATGTCACTATCTTATTCTATCCATGAGCACCTCCATTGCTTACATCTTCAGTCCTGCAGCTTTCAACTCAAGATTAGTTTTCCTCTTTGAGAGGAAAACCCTTCTAGCAACTCCTCCATACATGAAGAAAGAGAGGGGAAAAGCAAAAGAGACTGTGTGGAAATAGGAAGGGAAGAGAGACAAAGTTTTCCCAAGAAGCAAGACAATAAAAACTGTTAAAAATCCACTTAGAAAAGAAGGTCCTAAACCATTTTCGTCTAGCAGTTCTATTTTTAAGCCTAAAGATCAAAACCAAGAAGCCACCATTAAAATTTCCTTTTGCAAAGTACTTTCACAGCAAAAGTTACAGCCATTTCCAAGATTACACATGCATGGTTTCTTTCAGTGGTGCAGGGGATACCACACACATATATGAGGTTTGTAACTTAAACAGTATTCTGGAGATACAGGGCCCCTTGCAATCAAAGCACAATTTTGTTTTGTTTCTCAAAGACTATCTCTAGCCAGTGGATGTTTTGTATAAACCAAAATTTACTGAAGGAGCAGTGGGGCTTTTGGTGGATGGGACACTTAGATGTAGCATTCACTGTATCAGATTACTAATCAAAAGTGCTTAAGAGAAGATATTTGACACTTCATGACTGATATGTAAAGTTACTGGAAAGACAACACAGATAAATTATTTCATGAGAGAATCTGACCAGCATCAGCCAGTAGAAAGACACTGCTCCAAGTCACACTGACAAATCCAAAATATGCTGGTTTCATTCAGATACTATGACAGGCAATAGTATAAAACACAAGTCAGTGGATCATCCCAGATCTACCATCAAAGTTGTATGCCTAGGTCTACACAGCATACAAAAGTGTTTAATTTTGATCCATTAAGTTTTGATTTAGAGATTACCAGAAAAAAAAAAAAAAAGGAAACAAAAGTATAATTTGTATTCCCCAGCTACAGCTTTCATTACATCAACTTCACTATTGAGGTCAAGTGGGCAGAATAACTTTACTAAAAGGCTGCACTTTGGAAATAATAGGATAAGAGTCCTACTCCCCTTCAAGATGAAAATGGCAAAAAGGCACCTCTGTTCTTAGCATGTGCCACCACGGATCTGTTAGTAGCTCAATTAGCCAACTTCACTTTTATTTCTTTACCTCTAATTTGCAGATCAAAGACACCTTCCCCAGCTAAAGGAGGTACCTCTATTGGAAATTCAGCTGCATTAGTAGTGCAGATTTGCAAGGCATGCTTGAAGAAGCAAAGCCTGTTTGGCAAAAAGCTACATGTCTGTCACATCATGCATTATCCAACTGCAATCCACTTATCATTGAAGAAAAGGATTAGTTTGTGCCATTCTGTCTCCTCCCCAGACACAGACACTATTTAAAACATGAACAAGAATTTCTGCACTGTTTGGACTACCCAACTCATACCACCCACTTGTAGCTGTGCTCTGCCCAGCCCTCCCAGACACTCTGGCAGCCCAGTGCTCAGTCTGCTAATTATTCCAAAGCCTCACTTCCCTATCAATATTTCTCCTTCTTCCTCTTTTCCCCAAAAGAAGGCAGGCTTCTGTTTTACTCTGGTTCTACCTAAAGTCTCCTGAAGAAAGATAGTAGAGGCTTAGAGCTAAAATATAGAGACAGATCCTAGTGGATCACTCGTAAAACAGTGCAGAGAGCAGAGGACAGTTCCCATGTCCTTGTGATAGCCCACTCTACTACAGAGAGGGCTTTTTCTAGCAACTGAGATTTCCCCCCAACAAGCATAGCACAGGTTGCTGCAGTCCAGCTGGGGGGTGTGCACACATGGATGACAAAGCATTTGAATTGTACAACGTTCTGCAATACAGAACTCTATGCAGAGTATGTGGTTTGTACAGGTATACACAGCCGTGCTATCTTCAACTGACCTGGCACAAGGAAGTTTTTGAACGCATGCCTAGTGCTGCAATAGCTGAGACCATTCCCTTTTCTTTCCTTCATCCTGCCTCACACCTGCCACCTCTCCTTGCACAGTTCATGATTCTGCTGCCATGAGTTGGATGTGAAGCCAACCTGGCCAAGGAAAAGTTAGTATGATCCTAAATCTGGTCTGGTTCATTGCAGGTCTGCACAAGCACAAAGGAGACAGGAAGATGCTGGGGAAGGTGAGACTGGTTCTTTTAGTGCTGGCACCACAAACTCAGTGTAAAACTCTTCTCTGTTCTAAGCCAGGACAGTTTCAATGCTGCTTCACTTAATTTTGAGGGAAAAGGCCTATTTCTGAGATGGCTGGAAGCAGAGTCAAGGCATATGAAACTTGATCTACACCCAGGCTAGGATAGTTTCAGAGTGCCCACATGTCTTCTCCCATTCATTTTAAGATAAAGCTTAATAAAGTGCAACTTTTTGTCTAAGTAGGATTTATAATACAGCTCTTAAACCATCATATGACTTACAGCAGAGCAAGATTACCTGTAGGCACTTTGACAATGCTCATCAAGTAGTAAAAGGTCACCTTTGCAGTCATAGTGTAGTGGGGGTTGAGATATTTCTTCTGTCTTGCCCGGCCTGTTCAATGGCTAGGATACAACATACTGGTTGCAGAAAGACTATGGCTGCTACATTTAAGCTCTCCTAAAATTTAACAAGTTAATTTCAATGACATTTATTTTTGGATAATAGCAGACCATAACAACAGTGCTTTGTGTTTTCTCCTTTTGTGTAGGACTTTAGCTTGTAATTAAAGAGCCAGTAGATGTGTCTATTCCATCCCACACCCTTTAAACAGCATATACCCAAATAGGTTTTCTTTTTTTTCACCTATTATATTTCTGTCTACTAGTAAAAGGGTAATCTCAAAGGAATTTTAGACATTGGGCATGGCATTTTCCACATCAGGCAGCCTGTTAGGACACTTCTTCCATAGAAAAAAGCCTCAGACCATCGAAGATGAAGCTCCATCTGTTCCTGAAGAAACTACCTAATTGTCTGACAGAGCAAGACACTGAACCTGACACTCTGAGAGGCTCCTCCAATCCCATCTGTCAAAACAGAATTTCAGATTTTACACATGCGCTCGTGCACACACATACTTCACATTAAAGTTATGAGGTGTCTTGAGAAGGCAATTTGGTCCCTCCTCTGGTTGTCTGGATTTATACTTATTGTCAGGTCAAGGAAAGCAGAGCTACAGTTTTACTGCTTGAGCTGTAATGTAGAGCTTCAGTAGCACTTTCCAAATCTTTCTTATTCAATCTTCCCGATCCCCTTGGCACTGGTTATTTCAGATTCTTCCTAGTCTATCACCAAGGTAACAGTTCCTTTCCCCAACATCTTCAAAATCCTCTATCACTGCTGCTCCTCACTGCTAGAGCCCTTCAACCTCTTTTGCACAGCCACCCCCTGCCTTCTTTGCTCCCTTCCCAGCCTTTCAGTGCACAGCTCTTGCCAAAGGCTCTTGGCACAGCAGCACTCTGGTACTTCAACCAGACTCCTACCAAACGTACCCCCAATTCAGTTGTTCCATCGTGAATTTTCAAGCCTGCATGTTGTGTCTTGCTTTAATATCCTACTACGTGCTCTCATGTGCTCTGCTACCATTGGATTTCCCACTCCTTCAAATGCTTTCATCCTCTTATGTCTCATCAACCTGAGTAGGCTCCCTCCTCCATGGTATCAAATAACCTGAAACTCTGAAATCTGTCCTCTAAAGTAAGCCTCACCTACCCTGACTTCCTGCCTTGCCAAACAAGCTTAGTTTTAGTTCTTCTCTAAAAACACCAAATAAATATCACTTTCCACTGTGAAAAACCTTTTGGTTGTAATAAGATGCATGCCAAATTGCCACTTGCCCAGGCTTCTTTAATGCCCAGATCTTTCTCTCTGTTTAGGCTGCAAACTATTTGGGACAGGAACCTTGCCTTTAAGCAGCTAAAATAGTATGCACATTTCCAGCTCTGCATAATCAGTCTCATCTCTCCCAGGCAAATGGCCAACGCTCATACATTTCTGCTTCCAAGTTTGAGCACCCCATTTCGCATACCTCTCCTTCACCTATATTTTACAAGCTTGCTCTTTTCTGCCTCCATAAATAAGCATGGAAGTTATCTGCAGCACATCAGGAGCCAACCAAGTAAGGGAGTAATTTCCTTTGCCCAGCTGGTGTTTGTACATATCCCCAACTTTCTGTGACCCCATCCTTGTTTGATATGCTAGTAGGACAGGGATAGGGGGGAACCGGGCTAGAAATTAGCCAATTAACGATTTCTCAGCAAAATGCAACAGCCCCAAACCTACATCTTCCAAACCACAGAAGAATTTTCTTTCAAAATACTTTCCCCTCAGTCAGCAGTCTGCGCTCACCCTCCCTCACTCCTCCGCTCCACCCCCCCTTTGTCAGATCCGCTTCTGGAAAAAGTCTTGCTGTTCCAGAAAGCAATGCATTAATTCAACATGGACTTTGTTTTACTTGTCTAAATATTCAACAGAGAAAATAACTGTCCACAGTTATCACACATGTTCATCTGCAGACAGGAGCTCTTCTCCATTGTCCTCCTCCCTCGCCTTTTATTTTTAATAAAGGAAAACTTCATGCCAACAGATAAAAAAGAACAATAATGATATTTCTTCTAAACAGTTCTGTATTCACATACTCTTTCTTCAACCAGCAAGGGGCAATAAACATTTACTACTTTCCTTGGAACACAGAAGGGGGGGGGGNGGGAAGATAGAACAAACAAAGTCTGAAGTTGCTCTGTGCTGGTTTGATTTACCACAGCAAAGCAGCCTTTTGCTGCAAATGACAAACATCTCACCAGTGTCAAGGACAAGCAGGTAAAGAGAGTAAGAACAAAGGGAGAAGTCTTGTGGTTAATGAGGGGGCTGCCGAAGAGCGCAGACCAGCTCTGGGGGGATGCAGGAAAGGGTAAGAGTGTGCAAGCACACCAGCCAGGCTGGACTGCCTCTACTGATGAAGGGCTCTCTCCACAGCTAGAAGACTGGCTGCAGAATGACCCACCCAGGCAGAGAGACAAGGTTCAAGTATCAAGACCACTGGGTTACACAGCTGCCTTCCCTCTAAGCTCCATCCATCTCTCCCCATTGAGCTGCCCCTCTCTGTAAGTTTGGCATGCAGCAGGAAGACCTGTAGTTTAAGTTCTAACTGTAACTCTTCCCTTGAATAGCCGATTTCTTGTGCACGCAGCTACTCTTACATAGGTTCATTTGGCAGATATTCAGCCCCTATATCACTGTATTGTTGATATGAAGAACTTTGAAGTACCTTCCTGCATTGTAACAGCTCCAGTTGAAACTGCTGGGCACAAAACCAAAGCAGCAATAACTTACATCAGATATCTGGCATATAAAACAGGCATGTAAACCCCCACTTTTCACAATCAAATTGTAACAGCACAAGTGACTTCTCAAGAAATTAGCATATAAACAATCTTAAGTCATCTTCCAGGGAAAGTTCCAAATAAATGCATGTGTAGGATTAGCATTTTACCCAGTACAAGAGAACATGAACTCTGCAGCTTGCAGGTCTAACAAGTGTCAGGACTGAGGAAAACTACAACCACTCAAGCTTCTCCTCACAATCTGTATTTGTATTATTGAAGTTTGTAATGTATAGACAAATGTTTAGAAAGTGTACTACATTTAAAAACACTTAACATTTTTAAAAAAACAAGCTCTGCAACTACATAAGAAACAAACCAATATAATCTCTTAGATCTGGGCACACCACAGACCATTTTAAAGAGAAAAGTTCAGCAAAAAAAAGTCATCTGTTTCTCTTTGTAAAAACAGACTACAGCTGTTCTCTTCACAGATTTTTTTCAGCTTTAAAAAAGGAGCGCTACCATGATATCCAATAATTTGTCTTTCATGTTTCTAATTCACAGACCCAGTAACATTGCTCCCAAATATCTGAAGTTCAGGAATGCTTAGCCTCTTCAATTGGCTTTGCAGAGGATAGAAATTAAGCCATGTGTTACCCCTGATAATTCTCCCCCATCAGGCAGTCTGTAAGAGGGAAGCAAACACCCTTCCCTTCTACAGTCAGGCCTTCCCAGTGGTTTTAATATCCAAGTCACTTAGAAAATCCCAGCCATCAGAAACAATGCTTAATTCCTTTAGTTCTGGCTTTTAAGTGACTCTATCAGAGAATTAGTTGGTAAAAATGCTCATATTTATGCTTGGGTGCCACTAATAAAGGGAAGCATCCTTTACAGCTTGGTTTTAAACTCCAGTGAACTCTCGGAGCTAGCCTTTCCAACAGCAGGGACTATCTCAAGTAGAATATCACTGGGTGGGAAGAATTTCAGCCAAAATGTTTAATTGAATTTATTTCCAAGAAAGAGGCCAAGTGGGGGAGGGGAAGCTGTTTTGCCTGTGTTGAACAATTCTGGCAACCTCCTGTTCGAGCAGCTCTAGTTCTGTGCTTTGGAGCAGGGACTTGAAGGTTGGCAGGGGGTGCGTGTGTGCACTTTGTGTATTCTGTCATTTCAGTGCAAACCCACCCAAATTTGGCCTTGTTAGAAGTCTTTTGGGCTGGGATGGGACAGAACGAAGGGAGAAAGAATGTCTCCTGACCTCACATAAACTGTGATCTGTTAGAGAACAGTGGGCTGAACACCCAAAGAGACTCGTACTTTCAAAGAACTGCAGTTTGGAAGGCATAGATGTCTGTACAGGCTACAGCTCTGCCAGATGATGAAGCCACTGTCTCCAACCTGTCCCCAAGCATTTAAATAAGTTTCTTTACTTCCAATGAGCCTGCTCTTGCAAGAGCTCCATAGCCTAATATTTCAGATGACACTAAACAGCCTATTTTTATCCAATCTGGCAAGCTGTGGCTGAAATACATTGGAGAGAGCATACAGAAGCAGCTCAGCCATGGAGGGTGCTCCAAACCTTGAGATGCTGCAGTTTGTGCCAAGTTCAAGTGCCCAGATTTAGTTTGAGATAAAGCACATATTCTCCAACACACTCAAAAACTGAGCATTGCTTGGGCCTAATAGGGAAGAAACTGTTACAGAACAAGAGAAAGGCAGGGATGGAAGAGACTAAGGGAGCTTGTGGTGGGGCAGACTGCCAGGGAAGGCACTGTGACAGTGGTCAGAGGACAGGTCTGGAGAAGATGCACACAGATGTTAGGTATAAGAGTGCAAGAGGAAAAACCTGGGAATACGACTTAGGCCCTTGAGTCTTACCAGCCAACTATGCTAATGGATGATCATGCAGTCTTAATATTTTGTGGAGTTTTGTTTGCAATACCGTATACATATGAAAGGATACATTTGTTTAAACTAGTAAACAAATTGTTTAGAAAACTGATTCCCAGAAATTCTACCAGTTAAATTGCCAGTAAGTATCTGGCAGAGTTTGACAACGCAAAATAAGTAGCTCCCGAACTCTTGGAGTACAGCAATAGGCACAAGTTATTTTTCACAAGCCAGCATATGTGCTTCAGGTGCCTTCAGGGTGTATTTGGTGGCCAAGAAGCATGACCTTGTCTTCTGAGGGTAGTTCCAGTTGCTGCAGGGTCAAGCTACAGTAGGAAGAACACTCCTCTTGTTATTTTGGTTTCCTCAATAACACTTTGAAACAAAGGTAAAAGGTCACTGAAAAGTTGTATGTGCTTGACACAAGTTTGCACATAGAACTGCTGCTAAATTCAGAAAAAAATAAATTTGTTACTTTAAAAGAATATTCTTTCCTTAGGAAAAGGCACCTTTTTTCTCAACTGGGAAGCTTCTCTTTAGCTTAAACTTGGTTCCATCCCCCCAGTAAAGTTGTTTGAAAATTACACAGAGTTCCAAATGGTGCTTCCCCCTTCTTCCTTTTCAAAGGGCAACAAATACCACATCTGGACAATCTTGAAAGAAGGAATGAAGGGGATAAAAGGGGTACCTTTTCTGTGGAAAAGATGATTCACATGCACTGATGCTTGGTTTGGAAGATTCCTCAGACTTTACCCAATGCAGCTTCAGAACACAAGATGTTCCTCCCACCCCACCATGCTCCGTGTCAGACCAGCAAAGTTATTAAAATAAAAAAATTAAAAAAAATTGCTGCTACTGGGGGTATTTTAAACACCTAGGACTGACACCAGCTCCCTCCCACCCCAGAGTTCTGAAGAAGTCTGTCTCTTTAGTACCAAGCAATGCTTGCAAGGAAGAGAGGGGACTGAAACTGGAATGATTCTCCTCTTTCCACACTAAGCGCTTTTCCAGTGCATACATCTTTGACCATGGCTTTTTGGCATTCTTCTCATTTTAATAGCCCTAAAAGTATCACTTGTCATTACTGAGGTAGGAAAGACTGAGTACGAATATTCCCAAAGCTAAAACACAGCAGATGTGAGTTTCCCCAAGCAGCATGAGCAGCAGAGTTACCCTAGCTTATTAGACTCCAGCTCTTGGGGTGCCTAACTCTGGCTCCAAGACACCCTCAAGCTGTCATGTATGAAATCCACATCTGAACACTGGACCTTCAGCCTCCCTCTACAAGAGGGCTGAAGATGCAGATCCCAGACCACAACAATCAAAGCTGCTGCATAGCTTTTGGGGCATCCTTAGGGATTGGGGCCATAGAAAGCTATTAATTCACCTCGACTTTGCTGCCTGTTGACTATCCCACCCAGTGTCCATCGCCGGTCCAGGCGTCTCAGGTGAGCCTTGCGTCTCTTAGAAACTAGTTTGGAACATGGATGAAAACAAAACAACAAAAAAAAAAAGAAAAAAAAGAATGACGGCAGGGTGAGGAATAAAACCAAAACACGGTATTTAAAAGCACTGGTCTTGTTAGCAGGAATGGGTTAGGTGGGATGCAGACATTTTGGTTTAGTTTATATAGTACAGTGGAACAAGTTAGCTTCTTGAGCCTGAGCAACATGAGCCACCAAGAACTGTCACAAATTGCCACCCTTGCTATTGGCTTTCCTTAAAAACAACAACCACCACCACCAAAAAACCCCAAAATATACGCATCCCCCCAGACAAGCTGTGTGACTGCTGACAACTTGTCCACAGAAGCTGTAGTGGCAGACAGATCAATATCATTGCTGTTACATCCCCAATTAGGCTGCATGACCTTTGGAGAATTCAGTCTACTGCATTTGACATCAAACCCAACAGGGCTCTAATCCTCTCTTAAGCAATTTACCACACTATAAACAAAAATCCAGGAAAAAAAAAAAAAAAGAGCTTCTCTTGTGTGAGTTCATTTGTAAAAGCAACATTCAGGAACAGAACCCAAGTGAAGCTTCTGATGGCTCCTTGCTTGCAACACATGACTCACAATCACTGCCACAACTAATTCTCATGATCCAAACTTCTAATATACTTATTACGAACATAAGGAAAAACCTAACCTTGCGTTCATTAATCAGGCTCAAGAAGCTAACAGGCCAGAACTGAGAATTAGTTACACACTGAAACAATAATTTATGCTTAAAATATAAACAAAAGACATCTACGGAAATGGCATTGAGAGCAGCTGTGCACAGAGGACATCACTTGTTTTCTGGATCACATATGCAGAACTGTATTCCTTCTGCTTGTGAAGATGTGAATGACACAGGAACCATTGGACTGGCACAGAAACACAGACAAACACTTCCCTTCTTCCATTCAAGGGATTCCACGCTAGTTTGGCAACTACTGAAAGGGTGCTTGGTGCTGCCACAAAGCAACACTTCAGCTATTGCTAGGGTGCAAGCACAACCATTTTGCTAGTGATGCTGGGAAGCTGTCCATAACCTCTGGTATCACATCATTAATAATCACTCCATTCTGCTTATGTGCACTCATTTAAGGAGTATACCCTTATATTCATGAGAGCAGACATCATTGTCTTCTAGAACTATGTTCTGTAGACAATGAGACACAGCAAAATTATTTAATTAGGAAATGATTAGCTGAACAAGTGAAAAAAAAGTTAGTAACTTCCCCAAAAAGTGGCTTTTGCCTTTTTGACCTTTATATCTGTCAGGGTCTCAGACCAGACTTCTGCACCCAGCTCACTCTCCTCAGTTTCTCCTTTGCTGTAATGCCTAAACCTTCCCTAGTCACCCTAAGTGAAGGCATGATGAGCCTTGTTGACTAGACACAATGTTTAGTTTGTCATACTCTGTACTTCCTCTTTGATTCCATGTGGGTCAAAGAACCACCACAGATCTTCAGAGGAGCGGGATTTCAAGTTTATAGATTGCTGTGGTTTTGGCTAACGGAAATCAGCGATCCTCTTGGAAGCCCATGGTGGCACATGAGATGAGCTGTCTTCACTCCTCACTGGTAGTGTTTTTCTTACCAATTGGTTTAACCTGATGGCTTTCAACAAATCAATAGGACATTAAGCTACCAGTTACACACATGCTACACAGGAGGCAACACAGGACACCTCACTAAACATTCAGTTTATAGCAGAGAGAAGCTAGATTCACATTAAGTCAGGAGGTTTCTATACAAGAAGGGAGGAAATGAAAGACATTGAACTCAAAGGCTTGCAGGAAGGAGGAGTATGGATGGGTAGTAGTTTGCTTCAGGTGTCAACACAGAGCAGTCTCCTTGCTTGCACAGGGAGTTTTTGGAGGATTCAACCATCCAGGAGCACCCCTTGAACAGAGTGGGTCACAGAGATCCCCCAAGCTGTGTCCTCCTCATGAATGTATGACTATCTCCAGTGATAAACCTTTTACATCACAATGGTGCTTTTGTACAAGTCAGGGTTTTTTTCTCCCAAACAATACTGAATTAGGCCATTTGATCCCAGACTTGGGCTTGGTTGGCCATACCACAGTTAGTTACCAGAACAAGTGTCTAAACCTTTCCAGAGATCATTTTAAGATGTTTACTTTAACAACTCCTGTGGCTGTGAATGTTTCTTTAGATTGTTTTCTGAATGTTTTCCAGGCCTTGTAAGACAGTGTTGGTCTAAACAGAGGCCCAGGTAGCAGTCGACTGTCTACTGTCATCCTGACAAAAGATGTTGTGCAGGCTCAGACACAGGGAGGAAGCACTTTTGTCTTTCTCAGGGAACAGACCATTTAAACAGAGACACATGGAAATATTACTGTTATGCAGAAGCAGCATTATTGCATTCAGCAGCTCCTTATCTATATAAGGGCCTGCAACAGCAGAGCAGACAGGTCTGCCTGACTTGTGGACTTGTTTTGGGGCTGCTGCAAATGGAGAAGGCCATAAGAATGATATAGAAAGCTCCCTACCTTAGTGTTTCTACCTTTTCAAAGTAGGCAGAGCAGAGATTGTACAGTTGCAGGAAGTCAACATCTCTAGGAGTTTCTCTGAAATTTCCATGAGCTCTAAATCCAGGGACTAGGGCACTTAATCAACTTCAAGTGGCTTCCTCCTCAGTTACATTGGAGCCCTTCCCTCCTCGCCTACTGAGAGAGAGCTGGCACGTTTTCTGTGCAAGTATTTTTACTTTTATATACTTTAAGAGAATGAATCTGAGTTGTTCTTTCCTCTCTTATGGAATAGCTATTAGGAGAAGAATAGCCCAAGTAAAGAACTGGAGGGGGGGAAAAGAAACAAAAGAAGTCTCAGCTTATGTGGTTAATAATGCAAAACAAAATTACTGAAAAGCAAGCGAAAGCTGGGGCACATCAAAGCAGCTGTGGAGGTAATGCAATTAGATTTGTCACTGAGATGGAACTGAACAGAAAGGGAAGAACAGTCTCAGGTTTCAGCATATCTGGATTTGGAGTAAGGCGGGGAGCATGACTGCTGACCATAGCTGTGGAGTGTAATGGATTAAAGGGGACCGAGAGGAAAAAGATAAGGAATATTTGATGGATTTTCCATTACCCAGAAAAGACTGCTGTGTGGCAACTGCCCTGTGCAGAAGACACTCCAGCAGGCAACATGAAAGGCTGAGGAGTGCTTAAAATGAAGGCAGTTTAAACAATAAGGCTGTCAAGCGTGCACCATATTTAAGAGTCAGGAAAGGGAGGAAGCTACAGACCACCAGACAAGGCATTCTTTAACTCTTTCTGAGAAGAGCAGTAAGTTTTTCTTCTTTACTAATAAGGAAACTTTACTAACTGCTTTTGCATCCACTTAAATGTTGCATCATACCAGATTGGTTCCTGGCCTACCACTCTACAGCCAGTCTGTCTCTAAACCCTAAGTGACCCAGGATATGGGTAGCTTTGAGCAGGGAAAAATGAGTTACAGAGCCAAAGACTTCACTAAGCCACAGATGTCACCCTTGGGGCTCAGCATAAAGTTATGTTTTGCCTGTGTGCCATCTTAATGGGCAGATGGTCACCCCAACACATCTCTAAGCCTCCTGCCTGTGCTAAGGAAAGGTCAGCTCAGTTTCCACATATATTTTACATAACTGTCATGTCAAAAGCACCTAGAAATTTAGCAAGAGAACAGAGCAAATAATAGAAGTGTCCTTTGTACACAGTTGCTACATGAGAAGTCCATTAAGATGTGGTTAATCTTTCATAATGGAACAGAGGAACATGTGAGGTTGTACTATTTCATTTCTGGAACCTGAATTAAGCATCTTTAGCCAAAAAACAGCACAGCTAAAAACATGTACATGACGAATGGCATCTTGGTTTTAACAGAATGAGACCACACAAAATAAAAATACCTTTCCACACAATCATAGACCACAGCAAACAGCAGTGAAACTAGTTTCAAGGATTAATTAAGGAAAAAAAACTGCAATGAGAGGCAGCCATCAAATTAAGTCTCATTTATTTTAATGGCCTATGGCTCTAATAAGCATCTTCTTCAAATGAAAAGCTGCCACTTGTACAATTTCTGCAAACAAGCCATGCAAGTTCTCTACTTCCATGGACATGAAAGCCCATGACCTCTACCAGAACATACTGCTTGTACTTGCAAATAAGTTGTTAGTATGCTTTTTAAGGGTATTAAAATGAGCATCATTTCAGCTTTTGAACCTTTTGCCACACTGACAGCCGAAGCTGGTCACAGAGGGATTGTAAGTATGGTACTCAATTTCTTCTGCTACAATTTATTTACTGATACAAGATGAGAGAATAAGTTACAGCACTGGATTAACAGCCACAAGTGGCAGCAAGAGTTTTCAAAGTTTTCCTATAGGGAAAAAGCATAAAGCAACTGAATACCATTTTCCACTTCATAAAAAGCTTTCCGTACCTTCCCCAAGTTTGGATGTGTTGATGTCAGAGTCATCTCTGGTTCCATTTTGGGATTCCAGATACGTAGCAGGGACCCAGCCCTGCTCCTCTGCTGTGCTCACAAACCACCAACCTACAAAAAGAAGTAAAAGAAGTCATCAGTCAACATTAAGAGGAACAAGGACAGCAGGATGCTACTGAGAAGGTGGCACATAGTCAGCAGCTTTGGTGCAATTTTGAGTTATGCTGAAGTCTCCTAGAAGGAGAGGGGATTTAATCCGATTATACCATATCAGTATATATCATATACTCTCACAGTAGTAAAGGAGCATGTATGCAGGCCCCACGTTAAAAAGTTTGCAATGGAGCAAACATCAGTTTAAGAAACCTGAAGTCTATCCATGATGACTCTGATTTGAATTCTCCAATTCAGTTTTTCAAAGCAAGTCTTGCAACATGTATATTTACAGTATCAAAATACTTTCTATGTGTATATGTGTGTATGTCAACATATGGGAAATAGCACAAACATTGCCCAAATCCTAATATGAGGTACCACTGAAGTCGAAAGATGGAAATAGGAAAAACTTTAGTAGAAGGGCACAGATTTCAGAACAGGATACAAACTAGTAAGAGTTTCTAGAGTGCTCCTTAGCACAGCCAGCATTTAACAAACATGACCTGAATTCAATGCCCTGGGAAGCTGGAAAATACTGAATAGAACAGAAATAAGAGAGAAAAGCTAACTGAAATGTGACTTCAGGCCAGTTATTTGCCTTCCCACTTGAACATCCAAGTTTCTGTGACTATCTACAAAAATGTTAAGTATTCACCAACTATTCGGATATAAACTTTAGGCCACGTACATGGATGGACAAATAAAATGATAGGTTAGCCATCTTTAGGTTAAATGCATCCCAAGCATAACTATCCTTGCCTCTTTTCCAGAGTACAACTAGGTTCTGCTCCATTCAGGTAAGGTCAGGGTTAAGACAAAGGACAATAAAAAAGCCAAGCAGGTAAACCATTTCTATTGTTTTCTGCAATCTCCCAGTCTCCCCCCCAAAATGCAAGTTGCTTTGTCAGGACAATGCAAACTATTGTTCAATACCAGTCTTTCATCCTCCTCCAAGGGAGTTGAGAAAATAGCTAGTTCTGCACATGCACCTCAAAACAGTTTGCAGACTTCAACAGCTGTCATAAACCCAATACATTTCACAGTAGACTCTCAGGCCTGCCTGTGATGAGCAAAGGCAGGGACAAGCCAGCTTGGTTTGTAAATAGACAGGGCTCAAAAAGTGGCTAATTTATGGTGGGGCAAAGCCCTGAGTTGTGTGCCAGCCATGCAGCCCTCCCACAGCCGGGACACCGCAGCACCAGGCCTGGTGAGGGGAAGGGAGGCCTTGCTGGGCTCTGTCGCCATGCAACATCCAACTTTCTTTGAGGAAAAAAAAATCAGTTGAAACAACACTCAAATATTCATGCTAAATGTTACCCAAGTTCGTTCCAAATTGTGTCACGGAAGATTTTACCAGAGGTTGGTAGTTACAAACCCTCATTTTCCTCCCTGGGGCCTGTGGCTGGGAGACAATGTGCCCCCAACAACAAACCCCTCACTTGCCACCACACAGCTGCTAGGTAGCTCTATTTATTTACTCTCAAAACTCAGACATGGCTTTCCATTTTCTGGCCCAGTAGAGGTTTGGAAACTTTGCTTCACAAGGCTCATGGTTGGAAAGTTTAAATTTAGTTATTCCCTCTCAGCAGGAGGTGAATTCTCCTGCCATGAAGCCCACAGCAGTGAACACGCAGGGTCTGCCAGACTGTTTCAAAAACACATCTTCATGGTTGTTCCTTGTTTTACTAGTAACGTATTGACATGGGTAGCAAACACAGCTTAACACACACTTATAATTAGGCACAAAATGTCAGAAGCTGGCTTTCAGCTGATATCAATTAGACTGGAATAGTTTACATAAACTCTTCCTCAGAAAGAAATGAAACACAATTGCACAAAAAGGACTTGCCTACACTTAAAAACGTGTGCTTGGGGCAAATTCAAACCATGGCAAAACTGTCTTTGGAGGGCTGGATTGCACAGCCTTAACACCAACCCAGTGCTAGCCCATTTTGCAATACAGCTCCTCTGGTTTGGCTCACGGAGCTGCATCATGGCCTCAGAGGCGAGTTTAAGGTCCTGTGTTTGGGGCTGTAGGGTAGCTGAGCCTCCATTCATCTAAACAGGGCTCCCTGCTAAAAGGCAGCTCCTTACCCCCACTCCTGGGCATGCGTATACATGCCTCCTCCGTGCCTCCCTAATGCCATTTCCAGCTCCTGAAAGGCCTCAGCAGGGAAACCTCAACTCCACTGACCTTACAAACAGGCTCCCACAAAATAGTTTGGGGTCAAGTCACATTTGAGGTAGAACACAGTGAAGTAACTCAACCAAATCCATTGCAACGTGCAGACTGAGCATTTAACAGTCTAAGTAAGGTTTTAAGCTGCTTTGATTCTTCAAGCCATCACTAAGATTAAAGCTCCTAATCACCACACAGCTCATGAAAGTTATTCTTTCTTTCTAAAGATTTCCTTTATAAATTATGTGCAAGGGTAAAGTATAAACATGAAACCTCTGCAACTACTGAGAAATCAGCAGCGTCTGTCCAGGTTCAGAGAAAACCAGCCCCTGCTCTGCAATTCTCATCTCTCATTTCAAGCTTGCTCCTCAGAAGGACAAAAAGCTTTAACACAGCTCATTGGAATAGCATGTCCACAGAGAAAAGCATGTTTTACTTAGCCTGATCAACTGAGAAGCCTGAGAAAGTTCCAGCAGCACCCTCCAGCAGCAGAGAAGTCAAAAAACGGATGCTCACAAGTAGGATGTGCAAGATCTTAGAGTGGCCAAGTAGACATTTCAGAGGCAGCTCATTCCGTATGGGGTGAAAATCTGAATTATTATGGCACATCTAAGCCATAACCCTACAGAAAGGAAATTATAGCATAGTGCAAGAATTGACAAAATCATAGCAGAAAATGGCTGAAGCACAGACAAGTTCCACAACACAGTCAATGCACAACAGCCATGAACTGCAGAACTAAGCCCAGTTGATCATGAGGTACTTGCTCTGCACCATCCCCTCATTAGAAGCATTAGGGCAGCCACTATTTGGTGTGTGTGTCGTTGTCCCATCCTGTCCACCCCCTTCCACCCCTCCCCCAGATTGGCCTTTGTTTGCAGACAGTCAGGGCTACAATGGTGCAAACTATCTCTTGTCCCCTCCCCTGCCATCTTTCCCAACCCAAAGCATCACAGAAACGTTAGAAAACTTGCTTTGAAACACTGAACAAAACATTGCATTTATTTTGAGTTCTCCCTCCATCCTGGAGTTGAGCTTGACTTCACAATTCATTATTAAAACCATTCTGCAGCAACATCTGCAGAGAATTATTTAAAGTTATCTCTGTGCACTGCCAAGCCAGTCTGAGGTTTGCT
The DNA here is from genome assembly GCA_013401335.1 of Brachypteracias leptosomus. NCBI lineage: Eukaryota > Metazoa > Chordata > Aves > Coraciiformes > Brachypteraciidae > Brachypteracias > Brachypteracias leptosomus. The sequence continues at coordinate 216,151 of VYZX01023003.1, forward strand.
CTTGCACTCACACCATCTGTAAAAATTAGGCAGTGCTCTACAACTTGAGTTAACCCTTACAGATGCTCCTATCTCACAGGCATCAAAATGCAACTCTAAAGCTGATGTGGCATGGATATCTAGACTGAGACTCAACAGCCCTCATCATTGATGAGGGTTCAAAGGGAGTCTGAGCCTCACAGAAGACACACAAGGGGTTGTAGCCACTGTGCCCAGACCAAGCTCAGCTGAAGCTTTGCTGCATTACTCAAAATCCTGCCTTAGTACTTATCCAAGAATATGAATTTTTAAGGTAGGGGTGCAATTTTCTCCTCACGTACACTGACCCTTTAGTTGGGTTAGCATCCCTAGCTGCAACAGCCAAGATGTCTCTACACTCGCAGAGTCCATCTAGGCTCTGGTAACTCTCAGGCATTCCCAGCATGGAGCTACAACAGTTAGATGAAAGGTTCCACTTGCCATGCATACATACACATGGCAGGATGATGACTGCAAGATAGATTGATCACACCAGAAAGTAAATAAATGACAACTTAGATTCTAAAAATTGTGCCCTTGCTTGTATTGCCAGTCTTCTCTCCAAAAAGCTTTTAAAAAGGCAAAAGAATTAAGTAAGTTTTATTCACACCCCATACCATGAGAAACTATTAGAACACAGCTGAAGGACTAGCTTTTATACAAGTTTTGCTTATGTTTATATGCATCCTCACCCATCCATACTTCAGTATTGTTCCTTTCTTCACATCTACAAGAAAATCAGCTATTCCTGTTGAAGTCTGCTTAATCATAAGATGCTACAAATGACTTTAAAAAAAAGTAAAAATTTGCAGGATCATGCTGAACACTGGTTTCTAATTCTCTCCTCAGCCATTAACTTCTCTGTAGATTTGATTGTCAATTTATGAGCTTAACTAAAGTAAACAAGAAGGATAGCAACACCATAAAAGGGAATGGGAATCTGTCCTGCATGAGTGGACTACACATTCTTCTAAACAAATACTTAAATAACACTCTACCTCTCAAGAGTCTTGGAGAAATCCCACTCAAGCAGCAGTCTGGTACATGTGACATGCATTCTTTGTGCTTCAGAGAGCTGCTCCCTTTAAAGTCCTTCTGCCTTGGAACTATCTCTTGAGGTTTATGTTTCAATCCAACAGCTTAAGTTGTCCTGCAAAGCAATACTAGATGCAATGAGGTCACCTCCAAACCTGGCACACCGAACTTTTTGTGCCAACAGCTGATTATTTTCCTTCAGAGATGTGATCTACTTCATTAAAAAACAGCTAAGGTAGGAGTACTGCTGTGCAGATGAAGGTGCTTGCTTCTTCCACCCCTCCAGAGCTATACAGTACATGTATATTTGATACACATAGGGAAGTCAATTGTAATGGTCTCAGACAGACCTCCAAAGAACATGCAGAAGCAGAAATACAAAGACACCAGAAGTAGCATTTTGCAATACAGATTTGCTGCATGAAGCATATTCTCAAACCCACTTCCTAAAAATTCACTATGGTGTCCATATACTGTTAGACACTCACTGTACGTGCTGCCTGTCCTCTAGGTAAAAGGCTTCTTTGGTCCCACACACTTGGCAAAGGCACTGAGTTGAAAGCATTGAATTTATATGAAGGCCAGCATCCAATTTCTGAGCATTTTGTCCTTGCAATTCAGAGAAGAGGCATCTTTCTTTTAAATATGGAAATATATGCAAGAGGTCTTCCTAGCATGGAGTTGACTGTATTTTGGGGTACAGAAGACTGTGTGTGAATCACTGCACAGCAGACTAAAGCTCTCATCTCAGGGTGAATTATTAAAGTTGGTGAAATATTAAAGGCAGCTTTCATCTTTAAACACATAATGTTTCCCAGCCTGTGTGCACTGCAGACTTCACTGCAGCCACCACCACAGAGCAGTGCTTGTCTCATTTTAAAGATGGAAGTGGAGCGCAAAGACATGCTCAAGGAAGAAAGATGTGCCTGTGACAGACACTCTACTTGAACACAATTAAGAGCCACAGCACAGGTTCACAGCACTTTATGTGCCACACCCAAAGCAAATTGGGCCACCCACACTTGATCACGTGTCATGATCCTTCCATCCAGTTCATGTCCTAGAGCTACATGCTAGGAGCGTGGTTTGCATAGGTAATCCCACCTCCCTTGGGATCCTCATTTTGTAAAGTGTTGCATCTCCCAAATGTGTGTGCCTGACTGCTCTCACAGTCAAGAGAGAAGGTTGTTCTTTGGCTTGCACTCTAGGTACTGAGAGCTGCTTTAGGAATTCAGGAATAGAATTCACCACCCCAAATTACTGCTTAACTCCAAGTTTTTAAACTTGCTGATGGAATACCCCAAGAGCCCCATAGCTTTAAAAGCTGAATGAAGAATTGCAAACAGATACCCTACCTATTTTTTTTTCTTTTGAAACATGAGCTTTTCTTCTCAAAATAAAGTATTTAAGATTTGAAATGTAATAAGCAAACTTTTTCCTCCTGGTACCAAATATGCCACAACATCTGACAGGACACACATTACAAACCACACACCTAACTGCCATTCAACAGCAGTCACAGCTACAAGCTACATTCTGCCCAGCAAGCTATCCTCAGTATTTAAATCACAGTAAGAGTTTCATTTAGTGAAGACAGAACACATTGAAAAAGGAATGAAGAGCAGCTGCACACTCCTGTGCTTTGCTCCAGCATTCAACTAAAATTTACAGGAGCCACTACAAAAATATAATAGGAACCCAACCTTAAAAGTGTCACTTAAGAACCCTGATGACCCAAAGCATACATGGAGTGTACCTGGAAACACTTTTCTTTCCCTCCTTAGGGAGGGTCTGAAAGCTGAGTTGTGTTCAAAGAATACAGGCTGCAGCAGTGTTTATTTAATTTGTTGAAACAATACTTGAAGAGGGCTTCCTGAGGTGAGGGAGAAGATAGGAAGCAGGAGGTGAGGACTTCTAGAAGATTAGACTCTGTTCATATCATTTTTTGGCTACGAACAGAACAGTACTTTGCCTCGTGGAGCTAAAAGTTGGAACAAAAGGCCAAGAGCTGAGACCACAGTTTGCTATTCTGCAATATTTGGTAGGAACTGGAAACGCTTAAGTCTCAGCAGCAGCATAGGGAATCACATTCCTTGCACTGTTTTAGGTGTTAATGAGTTCAAGGAAAACATAAGTGAATCCTAGAGTTTGGGTGCTGTAACATATGAGGGAGAGAATAGAGTTCTCTTCTGCAATGACTGGCTGTTAAGGTAACTAGTTGTTTCAAGTCTATAAGGCTATGGATTTGCAACCCTAATCTTCCCAGTCTGTCATCTTCCTCCATTCTCTAATACTAATCTTGCGGTGTGGTAGATGAAGACTTCTCAGCTATGCTATTAGCATATCCCTTTGCCACTGTACTCCAGTTCCTACAGTCGCAGAGCTGGCTGGCACAGAGGGCCCAGACAAATATCCTACTTACTGCTGTCACACAGGTTTTTCCTGGACCAAAAGCAGCTGACTAGGTGTGTACATAAGTGCTCTATACGGAGTCCCAAAGTGCATCTCAGATTCTGGCTTAAACAGCCAGCTTGCTTGGATTGGTTTCACATCACATTATACGCATAAACATACACGTATATATGTGGAAATTCACACCCTGACTTCTGCATTCAAATACATATTATCCTAGTTTTCTACTGGGAGTGGAACCATGTTTCCTCATACTTCTGAAAAAAAGTGTTCAGAACATGGGAAAAGTTCATGGGAAAAGAGAAAACTGGATAATATACAACTCAGCTCTAATACTTTATAGGTTACATCACTAGTAGAGACGATGGATATTCAGAATATTAGACAACTAGGAAATACTACACTATGTGTTCAAATCTTATAAGCTAGTAGGTGACAAGCTTTACAGAAGTGCATATTTGGTAAAATACTTATATATTTATCTCCCATTACAGTTGTGACTTCTTGTGTATATATGTGTGCATGTGTGGAGTTAAGTAAAGCACACAGTTTATCTTTGGGTTCTGGTAATACAAACTGATAGTTACAAACTCCAAGTGCTGTATCTGTGGCTATTTGCTATGGCTCAATTGTTACCCAGGGGCTTCCCCTCCCTGTTTGGAAAAAGGACCTCAGATTTGTGTATTGACACAGCTGGAACGAAGGAATCTGCCAAACACGTTTTCAAGAATTGGCGTGTACATCCACAAAGCCATCATACAATCCAGTACAAATCACAGCAATTGTGTCCTTAAAGCAAGAGAGTAAATGCACTATTACATTAACAGCTATGGAAAAGTCTCGGACATTGCCTGTAAACCCCAGATCAAGTCCAATCACACTCCAGCTCACTAGCTTCCCCTAAATTGTCAAGTACCCTGGGCTCCCAAGACAACTAGAAGAAAGCACCACTTGCTAAGCCTGCCCACAGCCAGCTCCAAAACACACAGAGTCAACGTGCCCAAGGTGATGGCCAGCTTTCCCAACTCACTGAAATTAGGGCATCCACAAAGCAATAAAGTCAGCTGGTTCTACAAGCCAGTCAACTCCAAGAAGTTGAAAAAAAATGTTTGCCAAGACTCAAACATCCTAATGCCATCCAAAAATAAATTCAAAATAATCTTTCCTTTCCTGTTTTACTTGATTTCAGAACACCTAATTGTCAAACTGTGCAACGTGAGTTGCATTCCACATAGCCTAACGTGTATGTGGCTTGCAGCCTTTGTTTAGTATAGGAACATGAGAAACTAAGAGAGAGTGCTTTACTCAGAGGAAATCTCTCAATCACAAGGAACAAAGCTACCTTTAAGTGGGCATATTACATTGTTCAAGCAGTCTATCTGCAGTCACTAGCCTGTGAATGCTGAGTACTATACAGTAATTGGAGCAAAACAAGGTCCACCCATAGCCGAATGGCATTCAAGAGGTTACTGGCTTGCAGTGGTATACTGGCCAATGTAGTTGTACCATCCAACCCACAGTACCAACTCAGTTATGACAGAAAATATTTTTTTACTGATCACAAAAATTTCCATTTTTCATCTAATTTATTGTAAAAAGGGTTTCCTGTCTGACCTCAAAGTTCTGGTCGCACTACATATTGATTTTCACCTCTTGCAATAATTTTTTTTCTCTTGGAAAGTGATAAATTTACATGCATCCTTCAAAGATGAAGTCTTTGTGATTTTAGTAACCATGAGGCAAGGTAAGATTGGTAGACAGACTTAACAGACAATATAAAAAGTTGTGCCTTAAGTCTCTATGGGCAACAAGTGGTACTGGACAGTATTTTCCTTTCTTCTTTCCCTTCCTCCAAAGTTTTGTTTTACTTCAGTAGGTCCCAGAAGTTGACCAGTGAGGATACAGACTGCTGCTAATGTCCTTCAGTACAGCTTCCCTGACCATGTAAGTTCATGGGACACTATCCTTCCTCTATGTTGGATGACAGCCTAGAGTCTTTAATCTTCTACTTCCAAAAGACCTCTGTCCTGTATCTCCTTTAGTGTTCCTACTGTTGGGAAGATGCAGCTAAAGTAAGAAAGTTAAGCAATAAATCCATCTCCCACTCTCCTTAAAGCCTGTCCCCCCACCTCCTCTCCAGCAGCTCATCATTTAAAGGTTGAAAAGTATAGATTCAAGGTTTCCATGAACCTTCCAAAGTGATACTGTAGGCACCAAATTTACATAAATCAATGATTTACAAGAGCTCCTAAGTACAAGTAGGTTTGGCTGAGGCATGGACAGAGAACTCCAGCACACAGCACAGCATATACAGAAATCAGGTGGGCAAATCCAGCCCATGGCAGTAGATAAGTAACCCACCACCTCCAGAAAGGCTACACCAGCACAGCCAGCTCCTGCAGCAGATTTTTCAGAGCCATGAACAACTGATTACAGTAAAAGCATGCGAACAGATGGCTTTCTGCCCCACGGGGCATGGGGAGCCCTAGGAACCAACGGAGACTCTCTATTAGTCATTATCAGTTGTGGGGTTGTGTTTTCTGTGGTCTGCCAACAGGGTGCAACAGTCAAGCTCACAAGTAATTTCCTTTACATTCACAGGACTTAATCTTAAAGCAAACACATTTTGTGTCCAAGCTTTCTTTAGGAAAACATGAATAAGCTTTCAAATGGGCCTCATAGTAATCTTGTCCAAAGATTACAAATTACTTCCTAGTGGTTTAAAAAAGTTACAGACCCCCAGTCCCAGCTGATAGGAAATGGCCTTCACAGGCAGCAGAGAACAGCCAATATTTACTTCCTGCACAGATTGTCAAAAGTCACTTTTGTTTTAATTTCTTATTCTGAAGTCTGTAGAGAATGTGGTGTCAGTTGCTTACTGGGAAATCCTCAAAACCACACAGAATCAAGAATAAGAGACTCCGTGGATTAGGAATAATCCTAGCAGAGTACCAAACAGCACTCCAGGTGCTAGAGTCAAAATCATACAGGAATCCCATATTTCAGTCAAAAATACATTTGCTCTGAGGAAGACTTCAGTTATCTCAGGACAGAAGAGAGCAACACTGGACAAGAGCTTGAAGCAAGGAACAAAGGCTATACTATATCCAGCAGAAATCAGAGGATAAAGCAACAACACAGTGACAGTAGTTCAGTCTGAATCACAGCTGAGTCACCAGATTAAAAATGCTGCCTTTTACAAACAGCTTTTATGAGATCCTTCTGCACCACAATACTGCTAAAGGAAAGGAGACATCTCGGTTTGGTGGTGCCCAGCACAGCGTGCAGAGCAGCACTGCTTTGCAGCACTCAGATAATCATCTCAAAAATTGCCGCTGCCATATCCTGGCTGTTCCTTGAAGCTCTGCTGTCCAAATACAACTTCTGTCCAGTTCTATTTATTAGCTAGATCTGGCACAATTGTAGCCCAGATGGTATGTTATCACAAATACTGATGTAAGCCAAACCTAACGCTCTGCTCTCACTCTGACACCGCTTCATTGCTTTTCTCCTGAGCTCCATTCAAGTTGTGTTTCTGCAGTGACCCTGGGAGCTGAGCCTCAAAGAGCTGCCTGCACAAGGCTGCAGGAAATGACAGCTTCGGAAATGAGCACCAGAGTGATGAATAGCAGGCTACCCAAGCAGCCAGTGCATTAGTAGGCTGCCAATTAATGAACTACACTGTATTAAACAAAGGACATAACATGGGTGAGTGGTATCACTGACACTCCCCAGAAGAGATTATAAACCCAATCCAGGATTTTTTGAAGGTTTTTTCCAGGCTTGTCTAAAATATAGAAGCTTAGTCTTGTTCCTGTATTTTGTTCAACAGGAAGCTGAGCCAGTCCCATTTTGAGCAGATTATGGAAAACTGAAAGGAAGGAAAAAGTTTGCCTTTTACCTTTATCCATCACAAAGACTCAGACAATGAGAACAGCCCATGCAGGTGGAAACAGGGACACTCACCTTTAGGAGAGGGGAAACTGAGCTCATCCACAGACTTCAAAAAAAGCAAGCATGACTTACTGGGGTATCTGGTTCCATCAGCTCTAACAAAAGGTGCATCAGCAGCATAAGAGGAGGTGAATATAGGAAAGTCACTGAGGGAAAAACCTCTGGTAAGATGCTTATTTTTCCCCCTGAGCAAAAAACCTCACTGTCTTTATGTGGCAGAAAATACTCTGCACACAGCCAGGTAACTAAGCAGTTGTTTCTACTCATTCGAGCTTAACCTCTGGATGAGAAAGCTACACACTTTGCTCAAGCATCTTTGAAGGGTTTTTCTTACGTGGTAGTAGGATGTGATTTTCCTGCAACTTGCTTGGTTGCCTCACCTGGGATGTCGACTTTAAAGATTGATATTTAGCTTTTAGTGCTCTTTACAGACTAGAAAGGCACCCTAAACTCAGAGCAGAGAACTGCTCTGCCTCAAAAGACTAGAAACACCTTACTGAGAAGTCTTGCACTATGGGAACGTCAACAGTAACATTCCTATTAACACCTTCATAGAGAAAGGCTGGGTTGCCAGCAGCCTCAGATGCCACTCTGCCTCCAGGAAGGCCCTGTTAAGCATGCGGTAAGTCCCAATATTTAAAACATTTTCATTTTCTGACTCTTTTCTGTCTCTTCAAGCTTAATCAAACAAAGCCAGAGCAGGCATTAAGCAGAGATTTGCTGGCAATAATCAGTGAAGCTGATCTGATGCTAAATAAAGATTAGCAAGGCAAATTAATGATGTGAAATACAGAAGAGCTGTCAATTTCTATGTATTTCATAGAGCTAAGACAAGACAGATATATAATTGCGAGGCTTATTCCTTTCCATTAGGAATAAATCAACCATGAAACAAGGGCAAGAGTAATGCTGTCCTTGGGCAAAAAGCTGAGATTTGCAGACTCTCCATTACAAACACATATGCATTATATGATACAGCACCATTTAAAATAAATAAGCAGCACAGTAAGGGATTACCTAAACCTGTTAAACAGATGATATAGAGGCATAGTGTTTATCTTTTCAACGGGGAGTCACTTAAGCTTCCCCTATGAGCGCATACAAGATTAAACCCTTCCCTTGCCCCAGTAAGGCGTTACCAGAAGAACTGCAAGTGCTATACTTTCCATACATCATATTTCTTTGCCCAGGCAACTCTACTCCCCAGTCACTCTGATGCTAGCATCATAGAAACCTTGAGTTCAGGCATTTTGTAACCTTGTAGTTTTCAGGATCTCACTTGTGGCAGATTGATGGCACAGCTTCCTTTATCCCTTCCCCCTCATCCTTTTTTTCCCCCTCCTCCTTTCCTCAAAAGGAATTGATCTTCCCCTTCTCATTCTGGGAAAGGTCAGTGATAGAGCATAGAGACTGCATGTTCACTGCAAGCTGAGAAGGAGGATGGTCCTGGTGCTGGGGAGCTGGCCTAGTTTTGGGGGGTTCTCCAAGAGAACTGAGAATCAGATCAATTCTTTTTGTGAAAGGAGTTTTTCCCTCCCCAGTTTTCAAGTCTTAAGTTACTTCCCTTCCCCTCCTCCACCACCCAAATTTGAACAGTGTTTCCTTTGTCTGTCCCTTATGTAGGCTTCCATTCTCTGGAGACAAGGCCTAAATGTCTAGCACAACAGGACCCTGATCTCAGCTGGGCCTTAGGCACTGCCATAAAAAACAGAGATCAGGGAAGCCTGGTTCTTGCAATGTAAAACAGCCTGGATAGAAAATTAGTCTTGGGATAGGTCTGTTAGCTGACATACCAGTTATGATGTTGGAACACTACAGTTTAACAAAAACTTATATGGCCTGAAACTTTATTCCAAAACATCTCATTTTGTGACTACATGTGCATATTTTAAGTTGGAGTTCACTGTAATACTAACATGAAGTATATGCAACAGTGTACCTCCAGCAAGACTAACTGGACTACTGGCACATTTTAGGATGACTAATAAATTGAAGTTTCCTCAACATGTTTCCTTCCCAAGGGCTGTGGGCAAGGATTAATGCAGTGGAAAGAATCCATCCTGGGTAGAAAGAAAAGTACACACTCCTGTAGCTGTTAAATATCTACTGGGAAAGAGGATTTCCCATTGCACTTCAGTGAGATCTATCCCCACAGCCTTGTCTGCATGGGTTCTTCTTCACACCACCAAAAACTCTTAAGACTCCAGCTCAGCAAAACATCATGCAATGCAGCCTGCAGAAGGCAAACAAGACCACACATTTTTGAGAAGGACAAACATCACTTCCAAATCCCCTTCTAACTTATGCAGAGACCCTCAACACCAGGTGTGAAGGGAGCCACTTCCAAGGCACAGCAGCCCCATTATGAATTTCTTGTCAATTACTAGCCAGAAGACTGACCAACACCTGAAGGTTCAAAACTGCCTCCCAATGTTCCTCAATCCCCTGATAAGATACAGTGCAGTTCTTTTGTACTTAGAAGTCATTTTCACAGAGATCATGCTTCCTTTGACCAATTTGTCACCACCTGCTAATGTAAGTCAATGAGTGGGATTGCCTGGTATCAACGCACATAGTATGGCTGGGAGCCCTCATAGTTCATGTTAATTATCATTTAGTATTAATCACACAGTATTAACTTGCTAATTTTATTTCTAAAGGAAAAAGTCTTCCAAATCTGCGCTGCTAATGAACAAGTCCACCCAGATGCCAAACAATAATGGAAATTGGTTTAATAAAACTAGGAAGCCAGCTTTACATGTTGCTAAAATTAAGGGCTTAATTCTCTGTCCTACAAGAGGTTAGTTTTGTTGGTCATCTGCCGACATGTACTAACACTACTTGTTAGTTCACACCTGAAGCTGAAAAAAAATGAAGATTCAAAGGAGGTTCAACATCTGGTCCTCCCTCTTGCATCTTACAGGCCATTAATGCTACATCATCTGGCTCACCAACACCACACTTTTACCAGACTATTCATTCTGAGGAACATGGTTTTATTCCATAACTGAAGTTACAATGTGGAGCCTATTCCAGAAACACAGGCATCAGCCACCAATATCATGCAGACATCTAACCTGCTTCCCAAGGTGCTTGGTGGAAAGATTCAACCTTGAAACATTTGTCCAGTTAGATTTTAAATTTAATTTTGTTTTTCCAATTTCCCCCTGTCACTTTAGCTTCTGCAGTTACCTTGGCAACACCTTCTTGGAGTCCCAAGAAACCTCAAGGCTGATCCAGACAAAATCTCAGGTATTTCTGTCAGCTTATCACATCAACAGGTGAGATCAGGATAATCAATTCAAAGCCTTGAACATCAAACCACTGAAATTCTGGAGTACAGTTTGACTTCATGACCTGTTTTCTAGTTTGAGCAAAATGCATATCTGTATTTTCATATTATCCTAAAGCCTGAGAATATCTAACCCTATGAGAGGATGTGACCTACTTCTACTTGGATGCAACAAATGAGATGACAGAGTGAGGGGGGCGTCTCAAGAGCATCTTCCCACTGCAAGAAGCAGTTAGTCAATTTTGCTGGTTTGTTACTTAAGTCCTGATATTTAGGGAGTAAAATAATACTCAGTACAGTAACCTTAGAGCTCAGTATGATATTTGACACATTCTCTGATATGACTTACAGATGTCAGCATGGCTATGACTTACTCCCAGGAACGCTACCTCCCCCTACTCCTTCCCTCAGGAGATGCAGAAACCTCATACCCATACCCCTTTCTTCATAGTATTTCTTTTCTGTAGGAAATAGGACGAGCAAAACCATTAACCAGTTAACTTTCCTACCACTTCTGCCTCTCCATCAGCAGGGCAGCCCCCTACAACACAGGAGTCAGAGGAAGCTGAATCTATCTTCAAAAAGAGGTTGTCTCTTTTCTGGCCTGTCTTCTGTCCAGAGGTAGCTCTGGTGCTTGCCAAGCACTACTTCCCCATCACCACAAAGGAATGGAGTTACTCATCTTTCATGCCATTTTCACCTCTATTTTTACAATTGTAAAAATGTTCACACCGCAGTTTACTTATTTAAAAAAATTAAACTTTTCTTTGACCTGGATTATCCAAGCAGGCTGCAGTCTCCTATCCAGTAAAGGTATTTAGCAGGAAAACAGTGAAGTGCCCCCAAACCACATGTTCTAGTCAAGTGCACGCTTAAGCACTTTGCTCAGCTGAGGAGCAGATCCAAGGAGTGAGCAACATCTTTAAGAGATAAAAACCCCATCTGTGAAGAGCAGCTTGCTCCTTTGCCTAGGGTGATGCCTGTACTGCAGTGCAGTTAGGCTAACTCATCACAGCTTTGCACCGTCACTTCCAGCCTTGCTTGGTTTTTCTTTCTAACTATGTCTCAGGTCTTTGGATAAGCCTATGCTTACTTTTTTGCAGCTCAGTTTTCAAATCCTGAGCCAGACCCAACAAAGCAGAGCAGTTTCTCCAGATGTCCTAGAAACTAGGCTACAAAGGTTTTAATACAGCAGAGTAAGAACGCTGCATTTGCCTCCTTTCAAAACTAAACGTGGGTGTGAAAGGGGCACGGGTATGCACAGCAAGTAAGAGATGAAGCCTTTGTGACTGGGGAAGTTACAAGACCCAATTCCAGCACAAATATATAAAGAAATTTAAAATATATCTTACCTACCCCAAACATTGGGCTAAGGTCAGGGACTGGTTTCAGGTTGGAGTTCAGGGGATTTCTCATCTGCTGCTTAAAGTCACTGTTCCTTTGCTGAAATGTTGGCAATCCTATCTAGTTACAAAGTTAGCAAGCAGCAACAGAGGTCATGAATGAAGTATACAGACAGCCATGCCTTCAAGCACTGCCAGCATACCTTAGGGTAAACATCTCACAGCTGCAGAGTTAAGTGCTGCATTGGGTCTTAAGACTATTTTGGGGCTTCCACTTCTGAGAAGCATTGTTAGGGCAGATTACTTCAGTGATTTTTATTTATTTTTATAACAGAAATAAATATGCAGAAGCATGAGTAGAGAGCAACCCTAGATAATTGTTTCTGTGCCTGTAGCTATACCATTTAGAACAACATCAACAGAAAGTCCTGCTTTGCAAGCAAGATGCCTGTCTTTAACCAGAGCTAGAAGCCTCAAAAGCAAGACATTTCATTGAGATATAGCAAAAGACTTCTTACGACAGAGATGAGGTATTGATTTAAAAAAAACACCAAAAAAAAGCAGCTGACACACCCCCTGCCCGCTCAAGCAAGCTGTAAGTTTGAAGAAAAAGAACAAAATGAACTTTGGTTTGACTCCTCTGAGCTCAGAATTACTCTGCAACAATGATTCCCTGCTGCCAACACACACTCCGGCTCCGAGAGCAGGGACAACGGTGTCCAAGCCAAACACAAGCGTGGCTGGAAAGACTCGCGGCAGATTAGACAGCTCTTCTTTGTACCGATACATGAAATACATCTGGGGCACCCCGGCTATATTAAGGGCACATTCCTTGGCTGGGACGATGCTTATTGAGCACTGCTGCAGGCACCAGTGACGCTCATTTCTGGAGCACTGATAAAGCACTTCCAGCAGCTCCCCTAGCTGGCAGATGGAGTTCTCTGGGAAAGAAACCTGTGAAACAACCCTGAAGAGTTGATATTCTCACTCTAAATCCCAACATGGAAAACACGCCCAAAGCATCCTTACTCTGAATCACAATGAAATGCTTCAATACGAGGGTGGATTTACAGAAAGCCAACTGCAAGCAAAGGCAGCTCCTGGTTATCAGCATTACAAGCATCTTGAGGAGTCTACTCATATCTACAGATAAAACTATGCCCAAGTCAAGCTCCTACCTCAAAGTCCAATACATGTTGTGCATCTGCGATTAAGCTGTTGCCACTCCAGACACAGTACCTCTCTAGAGAGTCTGTATCCTCCAGAGACACAGGTCTACAAATAGCCCCATTTCTTAAGGGGTTTTTTTTGTGGTTTAAGATTTCTTTTCTAAAAGTGTTTGTAAAAGGGAACAGAAATATTAGAAACTACCATTACAATGATGGTAACATCCAATGACGAAAAATAGAATATGGAATTCCCTTATTATCCATTTCATTAAATATCAGCACTCTTAGACACTTTATAACTAACCTATCAAGAAAATATGAAAATTTACATTGAATCAGAGTTTGGGGGTCAAAACTAGCATACCGAGGTTCTCTTTTAGGTTTATATGCCATGACTTTTTCATGAATTTAGCAGTAAAACTTACAACTGTATAACATGAATGCCCAATTTAACATTAGTAAGTACTAGCAACACCACAGCTCATATAAATAAGAGGTTATTTGATGGGACATCAGGAGGTTTAAGAAGAGAACAGACACCTCTACCAGAAGTGTGCTTTTGCCCATGCAGCACAGCCTGGGCCAACAAGAACTCCAGCACCTTCCAGTCTGCCTTGTGCTACTCTTGCCACAACATTCACACTTTTCAGTAATTTCAAGTTTCCAAATCAGAAGCTGTGCTGGATTTCCAATTTCTAGATATCCCCATACCAGCAAAGCAAAGCAAAAAGATTCTGAGGAATTTCAGTTTTTCCAGACTGCATACCAGGCTTAATTCCATATTCTGTTACTATTGTCTACGAGTTCACTTGACATTTTTCAGCTCTTCAGATTTACAGCCATTCCTAGCAAAGTATTTTATCCACAAATAAACGCAACCATCCTTTTTCTGAAGGCAAGGGGAAAATATATAGAAAGCACACAGATGTTTGGCAAGTACATCAAAGCTAGGCTAGTCAGTACAAAAACCCTCCCCAAAACCCCTGACGTTCTCAGTGCTTTAACAATACAATCAAATTTTAAATATGAACTGAAGGGGATTCCAAATGGGTACTTAACATCTACAATAATAAATTAATTGGAAGTGCACAGAATCTGGATTACAGCCTGTACACTCTATTAAACATTTTCATGTGCCACTTCATCCTATGAGGCCAGTCACACTGAGCTGAGCATATCTCTGTTTTTCACATTGATATGAAATTAGACCAGGATGGGCAGCGCTATCAACTCCTGACCAGTAGGTATCAACTTACTGTCTTTGGCAAAATTGTGCTTGTGTTCTCTGTGCTGTTGGAGAATATGATATTTGGCTTTTCAAACCCTGCAACTCGCTGCTGACTCCATGTACATTCATTTAGATGCTCTTAGATCTTTGGAAAGCAGAGAGCACTTTCCCCTCCGACAATATTTCATAACATCAGCACATAGTACCTTTTCCAAAGGAGGACAGATGTGCAGGAGTAGTTTTGGTCTTCCAAGAAGTTTTCCATTAGGATCTTGATTCTTCTCTGTCTGTGTAGTCCGACAACATAACCACGGCCTCTGCAAGGCTGGAGCCGGGAGGTTGCTGCCTGAGCAATCCATGCTGCAAGCAGGCCATCCAGCTGAGGCACTGCCCATTCACTCCCTAGGTTCAGAGATGCCACTGTGCGGAGGCCTGCCAACACACAGCTGCTCACCCTTTTCTGGGGAGCTTTGAAAGAGGGAATCATGGGCCAGCACGTCTTACAAAGGAAATTTCAGCCAGAAGCCATTATGTCAAACATTGAGGTTTTTGAGGGGTAGAGAGGTATCATATGGGATGGGTGGGGCAGAATGTCTCTATTTTGTTTTCAGAATATTGTATATCCTAGTTACAGGAAAGCAGCCAGCAATAATGCCTATCCCACTCACAGTTCAGGGTTGGGTGGTTTTTTTTGTTGTGGTTTGTTTTTTTTTTTTTTTTTTTTAAGTTTTGCAGGCTTTGAAGAGGAGAGGGAGGAAGAGGAAAATCCTGAGCTCCAAGAATTTCACTCTTAGCATGCCAAAGCCATCAGTAGAAATGCCCGGATTTTCCACCATGGCTTGGACACATGCCACAGTAAAAGAAGCTACTTCATAGTAAGCTCCCATCCATGACGAGACACACTTTAGATCACTCAGCTTTAGGGAGAAGGGGCTACATCCCTTCTCTACAGGGAGATGTGATTTGTACATAAACTGCTACTGCCTGAACAGTCATCAGGATGTTCTGTCAGCCTCGGGGACTAAGGACACAAGCAAGTCTGTTGTTATGTTCCACAGGAAAGCATCAAATCCATGATGATGTTCAAGGTGGATTACTATGAGGTTAAGTAGTAGGAACCCTGCAAAAAGCAGAAGGAAGAAGGAGCTGATGGGAAATAGGATGATTTTATCCCTAAAACTCCAAAGGAAGATCAGGTTTTCAGTAAAGATTTGGAGGCTGGAAACAGAAAGACAGGTACAAGTTAATTTTTTGATATCTGCATGCACCCTAGGAAACATTATTTTTTTCTGCACATTCCTATTAGACTGCACTAGTTTTTGCTTACCCTCCATTTTTTTGCCAGGAAATCCTGATGCTGCTATCACATGATTAAAAAGTTGCTCACTAATTCAGCAGAAACTTGACGCTCCAGTGGCTTTGTCCATAACCACTGTACAAAGAGCATTTGGGATCTTGTGGCATCTAACTGCTTTCCTCTCCTCTGAGGCTGACATTAAACAAAAGCCTCTTATCCAAAACAAAAACGCTTGACAGAACACAACCCACATTCCTCCTATTTCGGGAAAGTCTGGATTGGAAACCTAATTTCTCATCTTGAACCCATGTGTAGCTGTTCAAGTGTAGTTCAGGAGCCACATGACATTTACAGCTTATTCCTGTGAATGCCATAGAAAACTAATAAAAGAGTGAGAATCATCAGCAAAATGTACTACAAAATGCAACACAGAATAAACTGGCACAAACATTGATTGTATTCATACCCCTGCTGCCCACCAAAAAAGTGCTGCTGCAAAAAAGAGATGTGATGTTGGAAAAAGGCAATTTAGAGACAAGTTGAGGGCTTGAAAGCCCTAGTTTTAGGAAGAGGAGGCTGGGCACTCGGCTCCTACTTTACCTCAGGCCTGCTCCTCATTTCCACAAGAAACTGCATTTGGATTTTCCAGAGTCTCTGCCACCTCTTCAGAAACCAGTCTTGAGCAGAAATGGCAAGTTTGCACTGCTGCCAGTTCTTCAGCCCCTGCTTGGTTACACCAAAGTCCTTTGCCTCTAGATTCCCTCCTGTCAGCCTTCAAATGGTAAATTCTGAACGCTTTTGGGCAAGATTCCATATACAAGATACTACTGGCTTTGAAACAGAAAAGGACAGACAAACATCCAAATACAAATTGAAAGCACTTGCTCAAAAGGCTCCAGTAGTGTCTCAACAGTTCTTGACTAGTCAACACCTTGTATTTTCAAAGTGTACTTCTACCATGGTTCTTGGACCCCTTAAATCAACTTCATCAAGTTCCACTATGGATTTAGACTTCGCAATGTGACTTCAGTTCTCCAAGCACAGAGTAAGAGTCTTGTGAGAAGGTTTCACTTCTGCCAGCATCCACTTCCAAGTTCTCCAGCCCTGGACAGCTGAGGAACAAAACAGGATAGCTGCATAATAGTGGTCAGCCTCCTGCACGCTCAGGAGCTTCTTGGTTACCACTGTGTTAGGAATTTCATGAACTGTCAAACAGACCTAGGACCAACTGTGTGCCCGTTGGCTTTGAACTGCATGGTTTGGAGCCTCACATGCAATACTCTGTCACAAAAAGGCAAAGCTCTGCCAGTTCAGGGAAGGTTATGAAGCTGTACACACCCAGCAAAACAAAAACCTGATATCACCCATACTGAGAGAGGGAAAGGGGCACACAAATACTAAGCCCAGTTGGGCACCCAAGTTACTTCATATCATTAGATGCACTGTCTTCTGCCATTCTCTCAGTGGTTATTGTTCTTTCACCAATAGAAGTGGTTGTTTAAGTATGAGTTGGCCACAAGTAAGCATTCAGTGGAACATCATTACCTCCAGGAACCAACATTTACAAGTCTGCTTTCTCCCAGAGAGTGTTACTGTTCAGCTTCAGATATCACAGATAAGCAGTTCTGATCTCTGCTGTGGATCTAGCTGAGCAGCGATGACTACAGTTGTGAAATTTGCTTTCTTAAGTGATGGCTGCTTTTACCAATCTAGGTCACGCTTGACTACAGCAATCAAGGCTCTTTCCTGCCAACTCACTTGCAAGAAAAACATTAAGTACCAATGGATGGTCTGGCTCCAGAGCTCTACCTTATAAGTGCAATTCTAATCCACCCACCAAGACCTGATGAAGGCATAGCTCTGAGACAGCTACAGAAAAATGCTTCAGCATCACATTGTTGAGGTTAAGGCAAAACTTCAGCCCCACAGAAACACAGGATTTTGAATCTGAAGAATATGCTGTGTTACATCTCCTTAGATCAGAATGAGCTCCTGACCAGCAAAATTAGCAGAGGATTTAGCTATTACAAAAGATCAAAACGTATCACATGGGATTTTCTGCAGAAAGTATACGAGATCAGTAGAAAGGAACAAGAAATACAGCAGAATAAGTGATACCCAAGGAGGAAATTGCTGATCTCCACCCAGACTTGTTTCAGGCCTCCCCTCCCGCACACACTTAAGTTTGCACTGAGCTTACCTGGGGGCAGATGGTACAATCAGGCATCTGCTTAAACAAGCAGCAAAGAAGAAACTGAGAAAGGATTACATAATTTGGCAACATGGAGAAGAAGTACTAGTTTAGGCACGTTTCAGCTGGAGCAGGTGGTGTTCCTGATGCACTTGTAACAGTACCTGGCACTGTTATTTTACAGAAGCCAGAGTAGCTCACCTGGCAGGCTGCAGCCTTTACTAAGGTGCAGATGAGTTTGGCCCAGTCGCTATTTCTATTCCTGTTGCCCCAAAGACACACTTGCCAAAAGCAAGTGCATGCTCAGACCTGCAGCCTCTACTGTGTCTGCACATCATCAGTGGAAAAATGGCCCTTGTGCCACTCAAACACACCATGCAAGCAGCTCTTAACACTAGCACCTATCACAGCATTGCAAAGAGTAGCTACATCTCATCTGTAATGGAAGTTACCCTGAAACCATCAGCATTTTCCCTCAAATGCCACAACACAACAACTCCTGGTAGCCTGAGCCAAATTTAAACCAGTGCCAGCAAGCATCTCACAAGCTTTCCCCAGAACCATTCAATCCTCAAGTTCCCACGTGCACATTCTGTGGACAGTGTCCTCATTGTGGGAGGTTGGTTTCTGTTTAGGACTGTTTTCAAAGGAGACTCAGGGGTAGTGTAGGGCAAGTGACATCCTTTCATGTGGCTGGCTCTCAAACCTGGATACTTCTGCAAAGGAGATACTTAACTTCCCAGTTCTCAGTTCAGTGGAAGGGTTCACATGCCACTCCCCGAAGGCTCACTTCTTATTTTAAAACCAACAGGCTAACAACCCAGGAAGTGTATAGTCATCCTCAAAAATACAACAAAAATGTCTGGAATGACCAAGTGTGTAATTTAACTTGTAGCTGGTACAGGAACCAGTTCTGCTTGCTGTGCTCAGGAGGAACAAGAGAGGTATTTTCTATAGGGCTCGGTTATCCCATTTGCCTGGCAATGGAAATAGTATCCCATTTCTGGTCATTCTACTTTTATTCATGAACATTTTGGTCACAGAAACTATTTGAAGCAAGGTAATAATTTGCAAGCATCACCCTGAGCATACAGCCATCCCATAATTTTGGTTCTTCATACTCTGCAGAGAGTTTCCTTCTTGGTAGAGGTAAGAAATTTTAGTCAGGATTAAGAACAAAACCTCAAAGAAACAGTCTCTCAGATTCCTGATCCTGTATTCAGGCAAACAAGAAAGCTTCACCTTCTCTCCCATGAGTCAGTGTGTGCAGTCCTCTCCTGTCCACACCCAGATATGCAGATTTTTCAAAGTGGTTTCCAGGCCACTGAATAAATTGGCCTTGAGCTTAAGCCTGTGGTTTAAAATGGTCAGTGATGCATCTTCTCAGGTTCACATTACCCTCCCTGACACTACAGCTATACTCAGGTAAGACAAATAGGTCAAGTCTTTCCAAACAGCTCAGGTTTTCCTCATGCAAGAAGGCCTCCAATAACATCCAAATGCTATAAAAGCCCATGTAGGTGATATACTATTTATGAACTTAGTGTTCAAGCCAATGATTCGTGTTTAATATCAGATGCTGTTCTTCCAATTCTAGAGACACCACTGCACAGAAATTTACCCTAAACTCCCCTATTACCTCCATCATGTTTGAGTTGGGACTGTGTTCAGTGCTTCCTTAACTTCATTCCATTTCCAGCACACCGAAATTTGTTATTCCAATTGCCAGGTTTTGTATGCAGTCACCTAGACCCCCTAAGAGCTATTGTCCTTTAAGAAGGATACATTTCACCTGCACATATGGTCACCATTTGAAAGTCAGCACAGTGCCTCAAGACCTGTACATCAAATCATGAAGGTGTTATCTTACACTCATCAGACAGCACAGACATGTGCCTGCCAGCATTAGTCTAGCTAATAAAGCTGCTGCTAAACATGGAAGAGCAACAACTTATTTTCTTTCTTATCCAAGTGTCAAACCAGTCTGGGATTCTTAAGCAAACATATGGCAGCTGTATTAATATAGGAGCAAAGTGAAGCTAGGTCTGCAGCATGAGCACACTCAGCATTGCTTTTACCTTCCAACAACTGGGAAATATGCTTGCATTAAAGCCCATCCCACCGGAGCGCTTACCAGAAATGGTGTGCACATGCGATAGGAGAGAGAAAAAGATCAGCAGGAGGTTGTTCTGCGAACAGAATTAAAACAACTTTTCAAAGCAATATGCTAGGGCTTTCCAGTATGTGCTCACATTGTGGAGAGAAATAGGAGATACAGACTCAAGCGAGGTCTGGGAGATACTCGACATTATCACCAAACTGAAATTTGACTACTTTGCCAATATAACCGCAGTCCAGTTTTATTTGAAATAAAATGATGTCCCATTGCATGTGAAGCTTTCAGATGAAGTCACATAGTATCAAGATACAAAAACCCAGAACTGGCCAATAAAAATAGTTAAGAGAAGCCAGCCAGTAAAATAGAGATCCAAGAGAGTCCATCTGATCCTCTGCATCTTCCAGAACTGCTTCAGTTAATCCAGCTGTGAGCCAACATCTTTCTACCACAAAAATAATTAAAGTCTCCGTCAAGAATGCTGGAAAGTCTGATGTCCCCGCCTGAGGGTCAGATAGGAAGAACCAACATACACCCTTTTGTCAAGCCACCCTCTAAATCTGATTGTATTATGAAACTTCTAAGCAAGACAATTACTTCTATAGGTTTTGCTTAATCTGAAGATGGACAAGAAATTGGTTTGTGGGGAAACTGAACTCTTTTAAAACATGAAAACCAAAAGTAAGGAGTTATGTTGCTGGTCATAACCGAATCACGTCTGCTAATGATTACAGCTTCCATTTTACTGCCAAAGTATTATTAGAACTACTTATTTGCTGTGCAGCTTGGGGAAAAAAAAAAAAATCTCTTCCATCCTTTATTAATCTTGTCCTCATCTGACACAACAGAAATGCACCATCAGTCTTTTGCTTACTTTGAAAAACAGGCCTGAAAGTCACAACAAGAGCCAAAGCCTTT
The DNA here is from genome assembly GCA_013401335.1 of Brachypteracias leptosomus. NCBI lineage: Eukaryota > Metazoa > Chordata > Aves > Coraciiformes > Brachypteraciidae > Brachypteracias > Brachypteracias leptosomus. The sequence continues at coordinate 237,124 of VYZX01023003.1, forward strand.
GTGTGTAATTGCTTTCTTGATTAATGAGAACAAAGGACAGAAGACGTCAGTCACTACGCATTAAGTTTAGTGTTTTCAGGGCTTATTTAAAGCTATTTGAGTGACTTTCTTTCTCCAAAGAAACTCTGATATAACAAAACCCTATGAAAACAATGCCCTTTTTTTTTTTTTTAAAGGCAGTCATGTCTCAAGGACCATAGCCCACAAGGTACCTACAGGACTCACTGGAAGGCCTGAGTAATACTCTTGTATCTTCTTGGACTCAGGTAGTTTCTTGCAGCAGTGCTGAGCTGGTGACCTATTTGGCTGATATAGGAAACCCAATCATTAGAAAGTTTATGTATTCTAATATGAAAAGCAGATTTTCCTTGGAAACTTTTCTTGGTGCAGGTTTCAGGGTCCAGAAACTGGCAGTGACTGCATAAACAGAGGAGGTAATGAGTAAAGGCTCCAACCAGGGATGCTGCGTAGAATTTTTTCCCTTTTCAGCATGCCATCCTAGGCTCCAAATGGGGTAGGCAGTGGAAATAGAGAGAATTTAACTATCTGCGTGAGTATAAATTCTCAGCACAGCAGGATTAGATGAGAAAGGAATGAGGAGGGAACTTGCAGGCAGATGGAAATTTCAGCATTGAAGTTTTCAGAGGCCTGGTAGAGTGTGTACTACTCAGGAGTTCCTGGCTGTGTTTTACAGCAAGCTTAAAGGCATCACTGCTTGCTGTCTTGGCTTCTCCATGCTTACTGATGTGTCCTGTACCTCCAAGGCTAAATTGCCCTTATAGACAACTAAGTCTTCAAGTTTGTTGTTTCAGTGGTCACATCCCACCCCCTCCCCAGCAGCCAGACTAACAGGGCTGTCTCAGAAGTCCTGGAACAGATTTCATGCCCACAGCTACCAAACAAAGTCTAGACAGGCTTGTTCCCTCTCCTGCTTCTAGAGCAGGTCTTAAGGGTCTCAGTCCCTTAGATATCAGGAAGTCAAAACAGCTGCAGATAAGAAACAATCTTTGCAAGGGCTGACATTGACCTTTTCCCCTCTTGGAACTACATTTCTTGTGGCTTGGAGACTTTTATAGTCTCCACACACACTGATCTGGCAACCTTGTGGGACCTCTTTGAATCTCACCTATATGAAGGCTTTGCCCTTCTACATGGGCTTGCTCTGCTGGGTCTTGCAAGGCAGGGGATTTCTGCCCTCTGGGCTCCCATTCCCATTTCTTGAGAGATTAGAGAACTGTAGAACTAAGTGGGTAGTATTTTGTTCCATGTCACGCCAGGTGGAGGGAAGTGTAAAAGGGGACCTGTCTACATCAGTGAGTTGCTTAGAAGATAGATGGAAAACCCCAGCTCTGGAGATGCACGTTTAATATATCTGGAGACTTCCTTCTCACAGCAATAAGCCTTTCTCCTAGCTTAGAGAAATTTCAGGGTAGGGGACAGGTGTCCCACAGAGACATAACATCAGCTAAAGAAAAGGCAAATGAATGCAAGAGTCAAAGTGATTGGACCTCACATGTCTCCATAAAAACACAAAACCCCACATAACTAAACTAGCCCTGTCAGAATACCAGTTGCCCAAGATTAAGACAAACAATGGGAATGGGAATAAAAATTAAAATGAACAACACACTATAGCTCAAAGCATTTGAGAAAATATGCTCTAGAGGGATGATTTCAAATTGGAAGTTCAGTCTTATTGTGTCTCTATCTGGAGAAATGTTTATTTAAAGTGATTTAAAAGCAAACACTATGTAGAGGGAATCTGCTAAGTACTATTAAAGAGGAGAATGCTTTAGAGGAATATGACCTCATGACATCTCTTATGTCCCTATTACTTGTTAATCATTCTTTTCCATCCATAAGAGAATTAAATGAAGCAGCATTGTTTGGAAAACAATTAATTTCTTACTGTACTGAAAATTACACAATGAACCTAAGGGAGCATCACTACCAGTTAACTTTAGCAAGGCTTTATGAATGCACTGAAGGTCACTCCTCCATCCCAACAAGCAAAACATCCCTACTAGCAGAGCACCAGAGCAGTCTGGAGGTGTCCCAGGAAAGCTTCAGTAGAATGAGGCATTGCACAGGGCATAGTGTGACCAGCCAGCCATATTTCAAGCATTCATCATGAGCTTGTCACCAAGAAGTCAGAGAATGCATGCACTGCAATCCAAAGCTGGGCAAATGAAAACCAAGCAAGGATTTCTATGAAATGCAGAACTTCCCAGAAGAGATGGAAGTGTCACCACACAGTGAAAGGGACAATCTCTCCTTGTCACAGGGCAGAAAAGCAGGAGCCCAACTCAAGCCCTTTGCACAGTCACAAAACCACAGGTATTTCATAGGTGGTAATGGAGAACAACCTCATTTTCCACAGTCACTGGGGACAACTACAAACACCAGAGTATTAACAACCCTGCTTTGGTTCCAGCATAGCACATTATCTTTCAAGCTCTCAAACACAGAAATAAACGTCACTTGCCAACAAGGGGAGAGGAAAGACACTTAGATGCAAGATAGCAGCATGAATATTACAACACATTCATAATTCATGCATTTTGTTTTAGGCAGCAACTTCCCTATCTCAGCTGAGATGTTGGTGTGATGATGCTCAACTAATAGGCAAGTCTAAAAAAGTCTCAAACAGCTTATTGTTCAAGCCTATGTACAGTGCAGCCTTGAACTGCAGCTCAGATGCAACTGCTTCAGAAATGTTGCAGCATGCTTCCTTTCCGGGCACAGTAAATCTAAGTTAAATTCTTGAAACTCAAATGAGGGCTTCAGCCTTACCAACATCCTTTGCCTACTGAAAGTTGAACAGTCAGAAGAAAGCAGCCACCACCTCCTTACCCTTTCAAGTAGCACACATTTAAAAATCCAATCAGCTTAGGAAAAAAAGGCAAGGGAAAAAACAAGCAGTCAGAAAATAGCTTACAAAACAGAATCACCAGAGAGGTCAGGGTAGGCTGTCAAGGGCTGCTTCCAGCTTAGTACAGCTGCTAAAGTCATTAGATAGTGTCACCCCACCCTTGGGCTCCCAGGTGCAAGGGCAGAGGAAGGAGGGCTCCTCCTCATCTCCTGCTGACCTGGCTGTTTCTGGTGTGAGAGTAAATTCTCTCCATCCATTCAACATTGTGCAAACAGGCCATTGGAAGAGGGAATGCCTGTTTGCAGGGTTGGTCAGGCACTGTATTCCCAGAAAGTAGCTGATCTCCTGTGATAACTTGGCTAGAGCATGTCATTGCATCCAGTTTTACCTCTCTGCCCTAAGTTTGTCTGAGGCTTCCCCTGGAGCCAGCACAGAGCCTGGATTAGTCTAAATGTTCCTGTCCATCCTATCAATACTCCGTGGACCCCATTTCCATCGACTACTTTAAAACATGGCACTCAGGCTCCCTGCACAGACACCAGCTTCCAGACAGCTAAAGTTTAAAATAAAACCCATCCTTTGCCACCAGGCATACCAACAGGATGCCTTGCTTATGCTGTTGCAAAACAAAGCAAGAGAACAACCAGCCTTGATCACTACTTCCAAACAGCCTAAAGACAAAGACGCTGCTGTAGTGACACAAGCAAGGGCCCTTGAACATCCTTACCCTCACCACAGAAGTCTCTGAAACTCTGCCTGCACAGAGAATCCCTTCTCCAGCCAATGAGCTGACAGCATTTGAAGGAGAAAAGTTCTCTGCTTTGCCAGCATTGTCCGTTTGGAGGGAAAACTTCACTGTTTTTTAGGACATAAGACAACTTTCCAGTAACTCCTAGCCAAAAATCCCTAATCACCCACCCTGACTTCTCAGATGGCCTATGTTTGTCTGCCTTAGTACATAGATGGCAGAAAACTGTGGCAGGACAGGAACTGATTCATAAGTGGATCACGTATCCTCTACTACAGGGCTGGTGACAGGCTCAGAAAGGCAGCACGCACCACACAGCAGCACTGCATTCATAATAGGGCATTGGAGTCTACAGATTTTCATTTTTGAAGAAGGGGTTTGGAGTGGTCCTTCCTTGAACTCAGCTCTGCTTGTTAGAGAGTTATGAATACTGGCGTGCACAGCAGTAGTTCCACAAGTTACACAGGTATTTAGTGGTGGCCACTCACCTAAACCTGTCCTCTGGGATGAAGCCACCAGTGCTAGAGGAAAGGTGTTTGACCTACACAAGTGTTTGTTTCTCCTTCTCAAATTCCAGGCACAGCTCAAGGACTGACGAAGAGAAGGGGCTGCTGTATGAGGGAGTATTTACTTTTCAATATTATGACTGTGGTCTCTTACAAGGCTTAAAATTCAAATACGCAGCCATGCTAGGAAGAAATGGAAATGCAGAGAGCTGAAGTAGCTTTCTCAGAAAAAAATAGCAGGGCAGGGCTGGATGTACAAACAGAAATAAAGTCCTGCATCACATCTGATGGACCATGTTCTCTTGAAATGCTTTGTAAGGAAAAAAAGAGCTTTCCAGGGAAAGCCAGCATACACAATTACATCTCAAATAAAGCATGATCTTGGCTATTAGGTATATTGTGTCTGGCAGCACATCTGACCAGTGGATGCAAAGCTACTGACAATTCATAAGCAAACATGGTAACTGCATTTGCAATTTGGTGTAGAGCTCCATCCACATTAGAAGCCTAGGAAACTGCTGGCATGTCACTTACCTGTTGGAATAAACAGAAGTGTACTGGGTTTTGGCCAGTTTTTGCAAGATGATAATACTAATGCTCAGAGACCTTTGCTAGCAGCACACATAGTACCATGCCCCGCCACTCCCCCATGTACAAAGGGAAGATCATTAAGACAAAAACATTCTAGAGAAAAGGGTAAAACAGCAGAAAGCAGATACAAGACAGGAAGAATGGTCTTTACAGAATTTAAAACAAAAAACTCCAACACTAAAGAAAGTGGATGAGAAATCAACGCTACTTCAAAAACATATGGCAGAGGGGCTAGAGGGATAAAAGATTGATCCCTGAGTTACCAATGCCCATGTTTCTCTGTCTCTATCCGGAACACTTTAAGCTATGAAAGTAATTCTGGCCCAATCTGGCACCAAGTAAAACCACTTAATCTTGGAAAGCAACATCTTCAAATAAAGGGTTCCCTATGAATAGGCAGAAGCCCAATTCCAAAAGCCCTCAATCTAAGATGAGGGAGTTTACAATAGCGGAACCAGTACAACCCCAGGAGTTAGAGTCAAGAGAGCTCTGGCCTCTCTGAGTCCTTCTCCTAGATTACGGCTGCAGCCAGTGAGCAGTACAAGTGAAACCAAATGGTGTAGCAGAGCACATTGCCAGGCACACACTAGTCTGACACAGTGCAGATGACCAGCAAGTCCCAAGACCCCTAAGCCTGGGCACCCAGATGAGCAGAGACCTTGCTTATGGTGATGCTTCAGTGCCATGTCCCACATCCCAGCTAAGGAGAGAAGAGCAGCCTCCCTTCCCAGAGATCCCTTTGGGTCCCGATAAAGTTACACTAGCCATAATAGCTTTGTTTTACGTATTGCATGTAATATAATATTGGAAATTGGCTGCAGTTATGTAATTGCAAAGGAAATGGCTACAGTCCTGCTCAGCCCAGCTGAAAACACCATCCCACGATGCCTCCACCACAGACACTGCTCCCAGCGGCTGCAAGGGAAAAGCGCCCGTCCTGCCTGCGAGCAGAGCAGCAGCAGAGGTGCTCAGGAATATGCTTATACTTCACTGTCAGGTTTTCCATTGCAAACACTGCCACCACAGTTTATAGCTTGACCATTTCAAGCCACATCCATGCAAAACTTGGCAGAGAGGGAGCTGCTCTGTCCCAGTCCCTCCCCCTCCTACCTTAAAGAAGTCTGTGTCAGATTCCCGCTTTAACGTTACACCATTTCTTTTCTGCAGAAGAAACATTTTTAAGGCATTTCACAAGGTTTTTCCTGTTAAGGTTCAAAAGAAGCCTATGTACTTGATAGACAAGACTTGAGTCAACTATTCACACTGTTATTTTGCAACAGGTCAGAAATGTTTAGATAGCATTGGACAGTCCAAGTTGGTTACACAGTGCATTTAAACAAATCACAGTCACTTCTAGCAAGGAAAACAAGACCTGTAACCACAGTCTGTTCCCAGTCACCATATGTAGAGAGTATAAACCTCTGTTTTTCTCCTGATGCATTTGGTCACAATTGCTATATGCAGATTTTCTTTTTTCCTTAGCTGAGGAGGAAAGACAAAAACCCATCAGATACACCAGGCACACTAGGGGTTTTCAGCTCATACAACCAGAATTAAGGTCTGAAGGACAATTTCTGTTGAGTCAAGGAATATTTGCTGCAAAAATCAAGTGCTGAAGTCTGAGAGCTGGTACAACAAGTAATTTGTTCTGAAGCATAGAAATCCTACATATTTATTTCAGTCTAGCAAGGTTTGCTTCTGCAGCAATAGCAGCAACAGTCAGGTTACAGTGACCCAGAGGCTTCATAACAGGGATGAAGGGTTTCAGAAATTATTCATCACATATGCTACACTGACCTTGCTTTTAAGTCATAATACTGAATAGAATTTTCAACTTCAAATGATGTCACAGAATGTTAGGGATTAGAAGGGACCTTGAGAGATCATCTAGTCCAATCCCCCCAACGGAGCAGGATCTTCTAGATCAAGTCCAAGTCATAACTTTCATTAGCACAATAATGAAGACAACTTGTCCAACTCTTTTAGTGAAATAGAAAACTAAGTATGAGACAAGGCTCTAGCAAATGGACTTGCATATATCTGCCTGCAAGAAACCTTAAATACCATTCTTTTATATGGGAAAAGTAACACTGAATAATACTATACAGTAAGCACAACACACTTAAGATGAAATTAATGCAGCTTGATGATAACCAGATAGGACTTTGATATATTAAATATCAGATTTATTCTTCTTTTTATCTCTGCCCTATACACTGATCTTTGAAAGCAGAGCTTGCTTACTTTCGTGAGGTACACAATTTGGAAGCAAACATTAGAGGAGACAATAACTCTAGCTCAGGCCTTAGAAGTGTTCATCCGAAAACATCCAGCAAGATATGAAATAGACATTACTGGTGGGAAGCTAGTTTTGTACTACTTTGTGTAAAAAGCCTAGGGCCATTTGAGCAGTAAAGAGAAGGTGTTTCTTCCGTACAAAGCCACACAAAGCCAAGTTAAGGTTTTTGCCACTCCAGAAAACAAAAGAACCATTTAAATATCCCTAGACATTAGCAAGCAACCCTATTCAGGCAAGGTTTTAAAAATCAAGCAGTCTTCATGTGTTTTCATATCTAGCTTCCCCAAAGTACAGTTAAAAAAACCCCAAATCAGACATATGATATGCTACATACATGTATACACAGAAGGAATTTTGAGATACTGGCCCAGGAGCACATTCAATGCACACTGTAGAGTCTGATGGGACTTCACAGTCACATAGCTAACAAGCTAAGCATACTTCCTTCCTTTCACTGAAGAAACTGTTCCTGCTGCAGGTGACACCCATAACACCTTACATCACCTTTGTCTAGATCAGGAGAAGAACAAGCTTAATTTATACAATCACAGCTATAACTTCAGAACACTTATCAAGTCAACATAACCATACAGTCAGATGAACAATTACACATGTGCATAGTTCAACAATGTTTTCTTGAAAATGATATCCCCATGTTCTTAGAAGTCATAACCACATCTTCTAGGCTTGCTTGTCTACACTAAACAGATACCCAAATTCAAATAATAACTCCTGAGTTTTAAAAAGTTGACACTTGAGAAACTTTTGCTAGTTTCATTATGTTCATTCATAGGTTCAGATACAGATGAACAGACAAGAAGTCATAGTGTTAAAGTCATTCCTACTGTATCCCTAACCTAGGGGAGAGTGAGTGTATGTTTAGAGTCCTGTTCTTGGAACAGCTAAAACATGATTTCTCTGCCAGAACAGTTTAGACAAGCATTCAAAGCAAATGATGCTCTCTCTGTCTCTCTCCATCACCAATCTGTGACTTACATGAGGTTTTGTTGTTGCCTTTTTTTAAGTATCTGTATCTTTGTTTATATATATATATATATATATATATAAATAAAATGGGTGAGATCATAGCATGGAGTTCAGGGCTTCAGATTTCCTTCCTTGTTTACACAAACATTAAGAAGTCTGGCTGCTAAGCATCAGAATACGGTCTTAAGAACTGTAATCCAAATTCAAGGATGTTTCCTTAGAAGAGTCACATTTCTGGACCCACTAATTAAATTCAAACCCTGACAATCTCCATTTATCTCTCTACATACCATGTGATTCAATACAACATAATGTGAACTGTGCAAGGCAGAGAGGCCACATGAAAAGAAAACACAAAGGAACTGTAATTTGGAATTCAGACACTTCTTGCATTATTTAACAGCCCAATTCCCTTGGCTCCATAAGCCATTATCCACAACAGGGATATCATGGATACGAATATAAGATGCCACAATAACCAAGCTTGTTCTGACAACCATTACACCCACTGTTGACAATGAGGAGCCCTCAGGCTTGGAAGGGATGATGCTTGTCCACTAGCCCAGACAGTTTAAGAAGTTAAGACAATTTTCCCCTCCTTCAATCATAACGGTTGCTTTAAGGGGAGCAGAGGAGCATTTAGGGCTCTACTAGTTTTGCAAGTGATACAGTTAGTACCCAGGAGGAGTCACTTCTGCTCACACTAGCCAGTGCATTTTCACACACATTTTGGACACCACACTAAATCACTGGCCAGCAACTGGCTGCATCACTTGAGCCAGACAAGCATTAGGCTTTCATATAGCAGAGAAATTACCACTCCATTAAAAGAAGAAAAAGATGAAAATAAAATACACCAACAAAACCCAATGTGTAGTCATCATTGTGCATAACTTGACTCAGAGCTCTGGATGATGGGCTGAAGCCCCAGATCAGAGTGCCCAGCACACTCCAGAGCCAGCCTGTCGCGAGAGCCCTGCCTGTGGAACTACCACAACATCAGACTTTGCTTGAATGGCTCCAAACGCCAGCAACTCCTCTGGATGAGGACACACAAGTCATGAGTGGGCTGGAAACCAGTCCTAGACAACAGCTTTGGATTAATACACAAGGAGCGCTGGAGGGGAGGAGGGGCAGCTGCTGAAGACATGCAGTTATTCAAACCAGCTGCTAACCCGCTCCAGCAACTCACATGTACAGTCTCCTACATTTGTTCTGCCCTACTCAAAGCTACCAGGCATCCAAGAGTTAAAGTACACAAAAGACATCTATACAAACACTTGCCAAAAATCTCATTTGTGGAAGCTGGTTGTTCCATGGATGCTAGAAGGGATTTCATCTTGCTTTTACATGACAGCCTCTGCCTCCTTCCCTCGAAATTCCCCAATTAGCACTTCTGCAAGAAGTTTTGAAACTGCACAGCCACGTATTTATCTACGTACATTCTCTCCCCCGCCTAGTGAGCTCTGGGCCATGGACTAAGCTGTCAAGCCAAGTTTCATCTCAAGCAATTTTTAAACACTCATCCTATAAATCCTCTGAAAAGGGAGTTGTAATGGAAATGCTGACAGACTTGAAGAGACAGCAGGGCAACTGTATCAGTCTACTATACATCAGCTTCATTAACTGCAGATCCTTCTCTCCTTCACCTTCATTTTCCATTAGTGTACTTTGGCTAATTAACGCACAAAACCTATGAAACATTCTTATAGTAGAAGGCAACATTTGGCCCCCAGCCCAAATCAACATTAAGAAACTTCAACATCCTCAGCCAGACATAGTAACTGTACCAGATGGAGCTAACATACAGCTACAAGTAGTGATGAGGAAACCAAGAGAATAGGGACACATGCAAAAATCAGACTATTGGAAGAGTGAAGAGTAGCAAATGTGTCTTACCACTTTCGTTCTTCTCTATGACATCCACGACCTCTCCAGCCTGGAGGCTGATCTCAGAGTTCTCCTGCTTTTCATAATTGGACACCACCACATATTGCTCCAGGATCATGGGTTCAGAGCTAGCATCAGCACCTGGGGAAGGGAAAAAGCAAGCTGTAAGCCAGCTTCCAGCCATGGCTCCTTGAGAATGACCTCGGTCCATCCGATTCACGACAGGTCAACTTGTCACCAGAGCCAAGTGAATCAGCAAACAACCTTGGCTTGCAGCATATCTCCAAATGGCTGGCCATATAGAAACAGCCTCCTCTGGCCCACAACCCAGCAGCACAGAGGGACATTGGAGAGAAGAAAAAGCAAAAAGGGGAGGAAAAAAAAATACGAAGAGGAGCCGAAAACAGTGAACTAGTTGCAAAGTTTCATGATGGATTCTGAAAATAAACCTCGTCCCAACATGGTTTGCACAATCCTTGCTCCCATTCAGAGAGAAAAATCCTGGGCAGAAGCAGCATAAATCCACAGCTGAGCCATCCCCCCAATAAACCCAAAGAAAAAAAATAGCTCTCCCCTTGGCGGTTCGGCTCCTTCTCCACTCTAAAGGCTTGAGCTGAAAGTCAAGAGGGGGCTGTAGATGCCAATCATATTCGTCTGCACTGCAGCCCTTAAATAGAAACACATGAGCGGGATTGAAAGAGAGGGAGGTGGGGTGGAGGGAGAGAGGGGAGGGCGGGGAAGAGTGTTTACTTGAAACAGAAGAAGGAAAAAAGTTACAGCGCCAGATCCTCGCTCAAACACGGCCACCCCCGCCTGCCCCCCGCCAGCTCCGCAATTCCGCATTCCCCGCAGCGGAGCAGCCCTGCGCGGGACAGGGGCACAGCACACTCCAGCTTCCCCCTCTCCATCACCCTTTGGCACCTTTCTGGAGCCCCTGGAGTCTCTTTGTATTGAAAGCTTTTGGCTGTCAGAGCCATTTATGAATGGGAGTAGGCTCTCACACAAACAGGAGTGAAAAAGGTGCAAAATAACCATTCTCCTCCCTTCCCTCACACTCCTGGAGTTTGTTCTTGGCTTTTTTTTTGATTTGGACTTTTCCATCCCCAAATCAGAATCATACATTTTGGGGTAGAGCTGCAAGGCAGGCACACTGCCGTGCCAAACATGGAGGGAGACCTTCCTGCACTGCTGCTCGCCGCATGAGACGCATCTCAGCTCTCTAGTGCAACACAAACAGTGCAGACAGGGGCCTCTGTGCTCCTCAGTCCAGGCACAGACCAACTCTGCTCTGCCTGGAAATTGCCTTTGAAAGTCATGAAAGCCTGTAGGACATCAGGGCTTCTTAATTTGCCCTCATTTATACATTCTCCAAAGTGTGAGACCAGAGCAAAAGGCACCTACAATTTCTGTCTAAGAGCCAACACGCCTTAACGCAAAATTATTTCATAGGTTTCCTGAATTAAACGTATTAGGGCAGAGCAGTTTGGGACAATAGCACTATTACACATTTTACATATTAAGAGACCGTTCTTGTCTCTCTAGATTAAGACACAGAAGGATAGGGGAGACAGAAGCAGATGTATGACTTGCTGGAAGTCCCACTTCACATGACAGGCAGAGCCAGGAGCAGACTCCAGGTCTTCTGAATCTCTGATGACAAATTGGCTACAAGAGATGGGAAGGAAGCAGCATGGTCTGAAACTGTCCACCAGACAAGTCAGGGAACTGACAGCCAAGCACGGGATGCTCAGTGCTGTGTTTCCAAACGCAGCATATTCATATGCGTTTGGGCTGGAGATGCAAAGTGATTCCACAGACAAATAATTAACAGCCCTGCCAAGAGAGGTAAAAAATGCACCAGCCATTAAAACAGCATCCTGTGAAATGAAAAACCTAGAACAAAAAGCAATTAATTCAACCATTTCCTGAAAGGAAACGCTATCACAATGCCTCCCTTTGGACCAGATTTAAGAAATCCAAAAACTCAGAAGACTTCCTTTCTCCCTAAGCGTGCCTCTGACTCTCCTCAGGTTACGTAGGTTAATTTTCTTTAAAGAGGAGTCATCTCCTCTAGAAGTTTGTGTTTAAGAGATTTAGCTTTTCTATAGATAGTTGAACCAAAGCCAGTAGCAGGAATAAGGGTGAACTGACAACACTAAAATTTATAGTAGAAATTTACACCATAGCTGTTCATTCCAAATAAGTGTTGTGTTTCTGTTCATGATGAATCAACTTGACTTGTGTGTTCTGGTTTAAGCCAATGCTAATTGGGTTAGAGTGTGGTAAGATGCTTTCCCTGTCTCACATGGATTCCCACACAGTCCCTTCTCCATTCCAGAATGGGGCAGCATTATCATCTTCCTTCAACCTGTTCAAGCAAGTCACACCTACAACCCCTACTTCATTTTAGTCTTAAGGTAAATACCAGTTCTTTAACTAGAAACTAAAGCTGTCATGTCCTTATGTTTATGCTCGTGTATCAGCAAAGAATTCAGTGTGTGGAAAGGCAAAAGGAGGGACTCGAAAAGTGGCAGAGGGAGCAGGGGACATGCAGGAAGCTACTTGCTGAATATACACCTCAAATGACTTCCTCCTTCTAATCTCCTAGATAGTTTTCATGGGAGTAGAATAAGGAAAAAACACTCAAAACATAGCCTCGGCTTGGTGGCAAGGGTGCTCAGGTGATGCACACATCCCTGCTGGGAACAAGAAGAGGATCATGCTGGAACACAGGCTGGCAAACACCCCACCATCAGCCACCAAGGCCGAGCCAGGGACCATGTGCCAGGGGAGCACCCTTGCCAGGAAATCCAGAGGCGCAGCACTTGAAATCCACCTCCACAACTCTGGCTCTAAAAACAGTGGGTTTACAAAAGTCCAGCAAGATAGGTTATATCTGCACTCAAATACCCAAAACCCAGCAGGACTTTACGATGCTGTTTACTCTGTCCTGCCTCAGATAAGGTACCCCCTGCAGGAGGATTTGTCACTACAGTGGCTGGTGCAACATATACAATTAAGAGACTGTTTTAACAGAAGCTTGTGTAAGTGTTACAGGGTTCCTATTAAGACAAAAACACATAGGGTGATAAGTTTCTTGGTCTGGGAAGTAACCAAGGTCATACTAACTTGTTCATTTACAGCTACAGCAGATCGTGCCTAAAGGATATCCCCCTTTGGAGGCGCAGGGTCCCTGTGGCTCCCAGAGTGACACTTAAACAGGATTAGACACTGCACATTGGGGAAGACTTCAGTAAGGAGGAAAGAAAGGAGGAAGAAGAGGAAGAAAGACAGAAACACCTCCTCTGAGTAATCAAGTGCCTTAAAGATTTTCTGGGCAGCCTGGATAAGGTTGTTACTATAGTCCCTCAGGCACAGTCAGTAGGGAAAAACTTTAACCCTTCTCAGCCTTCCACCTCCCCCAAGCATCTTTAGATGATTTACTCCTCAGTGGCATCCTTGATGCCCACAACATCGCTAGCATGTTATGTCAGACTGCAGGTTTCCCTCCCACCACAGGGAATTCAGAAGAACAAGACAAGCAACACCACAGAGAGGACAGCAGAGCACCAATTACTCTGGCTGCCTTTGCGCTTCCGCATCCCTGCCAATTAGTTCAGGTCTAATTTGTAACACAGGACACAGCATTATATCGAAGAGTAACAGCCTGCTCAGTGTGCAGCATGCCAGAGAAGAGGGACGCAGAGCGGCAGGAGTTCCCCAGCAAGCTCACATGCACACACTGCAGTGCCCTCCTGACATTACAGCCCCACTTTAAAAGCCTCTTCAGTCCAGGCAGGAGAAACGAAGAGCAGAGGGTAGGATAAGGCTGATGATGTGCCAGGTAAAGCTCCCTCTTCTCTCCCCCCAAAAAGCAGAATTAGTGGTTTGGTTTAGCTCCAATTTGCAAGCCCTCCCCAGAGCAGAGCGCACAATAGACCACTGGCTGAAATAAGAGTTTGCTTGCCTCTCCATTTCTTTTTGCCTCGAGTCCGTTTCCTGGTTAAAGTCTTGAGGATACCCCTCCTCCTCTCCATAGGGCTCCACTTTACAATCCTCCCGCTCCTCACCTCAGCGATTCCCTTCCTGGGGCTGGGCAGGAATGTCATCAGAGCTTGTCCGTGCCCCTCAGAGCTGGCACTATTAAGTGACATAGTTACATCCTGTCTCCCTCACCAGGCAGTGAGGAGGGAGCATCATTCCTTCTGCTATACTCAGAGACCAACGACTACTGTGAAAGCCTCCTAAACAAAGGGCGCAGAGCACTCGTTCCAAGCAACGTCTTCCTCCTCCTCCTCCTGTGTTGCAACAGCTAAGACCTATGATGGTTTTGCAATAGCCAAAAATTAAAACCACCAACTGGACTCCAAAAATAAATCATCTGGATATGGAAATCTGAGACTCCTGGTCTTCGCCAGAGTGCTCTGTTGTTATCAGGCTATAAACATGTCTGCTCTTTTAGTCCATACAGTGCACAGGCTTTTACATTGCCCTTTTATGATTATCAATCAAGTGTTTACAGGTTCAGATTAAATGAATTAGTACTGGGTTGGTCAGTGGAAGTTTTGCAGAAGCAGCCAAAACCACAGAAACGGTCAGCGAACACCATAAGGCTGATTCACAGCTGAACAACCAACTGGCAGGTAGTCCAGCTCTTCTCAGCTGGGCACAACTGCTGTGGACACGTGCAGGCTCTGCATGCAGGGGGATCTGTCAGAAAGCGTCCCCAAGTGTCACAGCTTTCCATAAGATAATGTCAGAGCTTTGCAGTTTTCTGTGCTTAGGGAGGAGTAACTGCGGTAGCTTGGATCTGGAGCTGTGGTTTCTTGTTAAAGCCAATTCTTCAGGGGTAAGCCTTTACATTATCTCTGGGAAACTCCTCTGGGGGAGGAGGGTTGAAGGAAAAAAAAAAAAAAAAGAATACCCAGATAGCAGCAAGCCCTACTTACAATCCTCAGATCAGTCTATCTCCTCACAATAATTATATGCCCATCTCTAAACATAGGGATTTTTTTTCTCCTAAAAACTTTGCCTCTTTTCTTTCTTATGAAAAGGACAGCATTATGACAAATAAACATGTTAAAACTGCATGTTTTCTTTGAGTCTTCCATCAGTGATCTATCCCCAGGTATTTTAAGATAGAGGGCTTACATCTGCCTAAAAACTGGGTTAAGAGTATACTGCACAGAGGATAAAAACCAGACTTTACCACGTAAAGCACACAAGATTACACAAGAGCTCACAATCTCACAAGGGTCTCAGAAAAGCAGTTCCTAAAATAACCAGTTCCTAGAGTAAGCAGTGGGATGAGAGTGATGAAACCTCCTACAAATCTCCTCGGGGACTATATGGATTCAGATCAAAACCATGTTTCTAAGCCTAGGATCATTCTTCTATTCAGTCGGGGTTTTAAAAATTTTTTTTGATGATGTTGGTTGGTTCTTCTTTTGTTTTTATTTGTTCTTGATGTACCCTAAACAATCAGGCTCTTGACTCATCTCCTGCATACTCCTGCACTCCAGCCTGTCACTCTTCAGCCCACTTCCCACTTTCTAAAATTCAGGCTATCTGCATGTTAATTATTCCTGCAGGTAAAGGGTCACTCACAGCTTGTGGCAACAGGAAAAGGGATTAATCCCCATCCCTTCTACTAGACAGAAATCCTGCCAGTCCTAGCAGTGTATAACTTCCGAGATCAACAGCTCTTGGTGTAGCAGTCCTGAGTCACAAAGCTTTAGGGACAGAGAAAGAAGTGCAGCACCACTCACAGTAACTAAAGGAATTCAGCACAAGTCCAGACTCCAGGCCTTAGCAATAAAAGAATACTGGCAAAAATCCCCTTGCCTCACTAGAGATGAAAGTACATATATGGACAAGACTGTCAGATGGGTTATTAATACACTATCATTTCTGTAGCTCTTTCATGAGCTCAGCCAGGTAGCTCTTTTACAAAGAGCAAAGCAATTCCAATGCATTTTCAGAAAAATATCAGAGGTAGGAGACTCCCTGCTATTAGGCAGAGATAGGATTGGAAGGAGAAAGGGAAGGGTTTGGATCTGACCACTTAAGTGGTTCAGAATACTTAAAGCCAGAGAAGTTTGGCCTGAAACATTGTCCAGATCCCAAAGAATGCCTGAGAATAAAACAAGGTTGAGCACTTTGTACCCAGTGATGGCCAGGTGAGCATGCAAATCCTCTCACTCCAAGTTAGTAGCCATGATTAATGTACAAGAAGTTTCTCCATAAGTGAATATCCATCCATCCATCTTCCTCTACTCCACAGCACTCATGGGCTCTGCAAGCCTTTCAGTATGAGGGGCAATAGCTTCCCTGCAGAGTAGCTAAAACTCCACTCATCTTTCTGACTATACATGCAGAAATCTGCTACTGACAGTAACTCCATGAGCTGCACCAGCTCCCTCCTGACTTCCTGGGTTGCTGCTACAAACTGGTACAGAGAGCCCAAGCCAACAGCATACATTGCCACCAAGAAGGGAATATGACCAGCAATCATAGCAGAAGAAAATTAACCTGATGCCTGGATTCATTCCCCTTCTAAGAATAAGATCTGGATAAGACTTCAAGAGTTTGGGACAAGTGGCAGCTTTAAGGTAGACTATGGCTTCCAGCACTGGAGTACGTGTCTGACACAGTTAAAATGAGCAGCAAAACACAGCCACCATGGGGAGTGCACCAGGAATGAGCCTGGCCCATGGTAAATGGCAGGCACACTCTCAAGTGAGTGCTCCAGTTCAGTTCTTCCTTCTTTATGGTCCTCAGCAGCATTTCCAACAAAATCCTGACACACAGAGAAATTCAGTGCTAACCTTTGCCAATTGGAGCTTGTTAGTCTCAGGATTTTTATTTTTTATTTTTGATCTGCCAGATTTTAAGACAGAGCCAAGAAAAATTAGAGGCAGGAGGGTGAAAGGAAAAAAAAGTTGAATCCTCTTTCCACTCCTTCTTGGAAAGTTGGCTCTCTGAACAGTAATTCCAACCAACTAGGTTACAGGTAGCAATAGTTAAGAATACTTAAGTATTTTGCACACAAATCTGTTAAACTGCTTGGAGATTTTCACACAGCTGTTAAACAGGATCTTCCACCAGGCTGAAGTCACCTCTATACTCTGGCATTTGCCCTAGTCCTGCTAAGCAGTGCAGTGTATCCACGTTACTCCACATGGCACAAAGCAGACTAGCCAAGGAATTTAACAGCAGTTGGGGTAACTCAAACTAATGCCCCACCACAACACCTCTCAGGACCTGGCTGTATGACACCTGTCTTTTTCCAGAGTAGAAAGTGAAACCACTTACAATCTTTGGCTTGAGTCTTGACTGCTTGAAGCAGGCTCATGCCCTCAGCTGGAGTTGGGCAGTGCAAAACTGGCTTCTGTTCTAGTCTCCAACCTACACACAGCCTAGGACACTGATACGCACTACATGGGTAAAGATCATATTCAAATTCAAGTCTGCTTCATCAGCCTGCCATGTTAGGATACATGGCAGGCCTGGACTGAAGAGTAGCTGTGTTGGAAACTAGGGATTCTTTGTATGAGAAGTAAACTGAAAGGCCACGTGAAATAGAACAGCATGGGGAGCTAAGAACTTGCCAGATGTACTAGAAGACTTCTGAGTAGGACTACATATATCAACATTCACCTTCTCAAGCACCATGCAATGCAATTAATCACTTACATTTGTGCTATCATCACGCATAGAATTTTTCAAAGCCAAACTAGCAACATGCATTTAGCTAAAAGCAGTTAGCAGAAGGGAAGAAATTGTATCTATTAAAGATTTCACTTCCTTGCTTTTCAAGAAGGATGAAAGCCTTGGCATTCAATTTGTCATTTTACATATAGCAACATGGAACAGTTCCAAGACATCTAGAGAGCCAGAGAAACCCAACCTCATCCCCCAGCCAAATAATCTGAGGGCTTCTTGTCATTCTTCCCAAGCAACACCACCTCTTCTGTCTCCTCCTCAAAACATTTCTCTCCTGATCAGTGTTTCTCTGTCTGAACTCCCTGATGACCTACCAACCACCAGGCTCCTGTGACTGAATACTTCAGATATTTCTGTACACTTATATCCAACTACCACCCTGAAATTAGACCTACTCTGCTAAGGTTGGGCAGAACACCTCCAGGGATATATTCAACTTCTGTCAGGGATAGTATTCTGAAATCTTGCTTACTAGAAACTTCAGACAAGCAAGCACTCATTCACTGAGGATGGTAGGATTTTGTTCACATACTTTGAACAGGGCATGAACTTGAATATTTACTAAATCAGCTATGGAAAGCAGCAGGAGTGTTTCCATCTTTCCTTGCCTTGAGACCTGTGTGTGGCCTTAACTGCCTGGGTGACCAGGAAAGCATCCTGCATAGACACAGGTTCTGTGGCTCATGATCATTTTTCCTGAGTCTGAAGGATAAAAAGACCTCTTCTCTGGTATTCTATGTCAGGGGACAAGTGTTTGCAGAAGCAATCCACTGGTTTCTCAAGAGAAATTCTGATTCCTTATACTGTAAATCTTAGGTTTTGCCATATATTGAACTACTTCTCCCCAGACACTGACACCTCACCTAGAAGTTGTTTCCCAACTCCCTCCTCCTTCCTGACTCCTTGTGACAAGGAGTTCAGTGCTCCTGGGAAAGTTCTGCATCTTCCTCGGACTCCCATGTTTTCCATAGCAACCCCTTTCTACTTACTGTGGAAAAGAAAAAGAACATTTCAGAAACAAGGAGCACATAACCATGTTTCTCTCCTTTATCTCAACCCACAAGATTTCTCACTATTGCTCCACCTCTTCTCTCCTCCATCCCAAACAGAATAGTGAGATAGCAGCTGTGCAGATACTTAGGTATGGCCAGTGTCAACCCACCACAAGAGGGGAAGCTGCTTTGGATTGTGGCTTTGAATTAAGCAAATAAGATACAACACAGTAAACTACTATCCACTGCTAGTAGCAACAATAACATGAGACAGCAGCCAAAAAAGCAAAGCTCTTCCCTATCAGTAATCATGCACTATGAAAAAATCAATACACAACTAGACAACTCCAAAACCACACACAGTTTGAACTACAGACTTCTTTTTTAGTAGCATGCAGAACAACAAGGCACAAGAATTTACCTGGAGTGACACTCTTTTTTGGAGTCTCAGACAAACTGGACATCCAAACTTGAAATCCAAGAAGAGGGCAGCCATAAAAAGACAAAGTTGTTAGAGAAACAAGAAAATAGTCATATCAGGAAGTTTGAAAGTTAGTTAAGACAACTTTGAAAGAAAAAGTTTTTCTCAAGAGTGGTGTTGGCATGATGGGGATGCAGGTAAAGGTCAAGTCATAAGAACTACTCAATTAATTTTAGGTTTCAGGGGACTTGCAGAACTTAAAACTGATCTGTAGTGATCAGATTTTGAGATTTGGTAATAAGATATGCTCTGAACTTTTTCCCAATAGGACAGGGAATGCATACCAAGAAACAGTTTGACTTATTAAGCTTCAGAACTGCAAAAGTATTTAGCTTTGCAGCTGTTAATGATCCCCAAAAGAACAGCAGGCAACTTGCAGAGACTGAGCTTAGCTAACACATGCAAGTTTCTACAAGAATTTGCATTTTGTTACCCTGGAATGGCATTCAGGAAAATAACAGTAGACAAATAATACTCCATGGAAAAGAGTACAAAGCTCCAATAAAGGTACATTCAAGGTACAACTAGAAATACCATTTTTTAGCCAATGAATGCAAGACAGAAACCTGGTTAAGGAGAAAGCTAATAGAGCTGCCACCAACAAGGTCAAAAGATTTCCCTCCTCCTCAATGTAATGAGGTATAAATACTTGTCTTGGGACTCTGGGAATAATCTTCAAATGTTAAGTGTGGATTTTTTTGTTTGAATACACTGGAAGCATGTTAGAGTTAATAGTTTTGCCCCCATTTCAAAATAAGAACCAGCAAACATCCCCCTTCTGTGGGATGAGGGAGATAAGGACAGCTGCTGCTCTCATACTGCCTGGAAGAAGAGACGAGGAGAAGTGTTTATATGATAGAGCTAAGAATTTCCTGAATTCTGACAAACAATTCCAAAATGCAATATTAAAAATCCCTAATTTTGCAGTGGGGAGCTCAGATCTGGACCCATCAGTTTAACAACAGAGATCACACTTCAGTCACGTGGAGAGGGGCAAGCTATACTGGTGGCCTTGTCTATTTGACTTATTATTGGTTTTTTGACCTGCAGAATATCATCAAGACAGCCAAAAATCAGTAATAGATTCCCAATATGTATGTAACAGAAATTGCTAGCATGATATAAACATAAGAAATAACTCTTAAACCTTCCCACTGGAAACCAGAGGTCCAAAAAACACATTGCTGCATTTCCTTAGCACCAAAGAAATGGTAAGGTTTTGAAATCCTTTCTTTAAAATAAGGCACACAATTTTCATTGCACTAGAGCAAAACTGGGATTCAAATGGATTACATGTTCTGCTTACTTTTCACTAAGTTTTCAACAGTGGCAGCCTGGAGAAAAACCTGAAGTCTTCCAATCATCTAACTCCCAAACCTAGGCACTACACTGTCACAATATGGTACAAAATACACTGTGCTAAGACAATAATTTACTTTGGATTACCATTTAAAAAAAAAAAAAAAAAAAAGCTCTTCATTGGTAGAGTACAGCAGGAGATCATCTGGCAGAATAACTTGTGCTTTAGCTTATGGAGGGAATATCCAGCATGCTTCTATTACAGACTTGGGGCACGAACTGGGAAAGGGTGTGAAGGAGAATTGTCAGCAACTTGTCTATTAGCTTTTGAATAGACTTCTACTGCCTTCAGGTACAGCATTATGAACTTCAGTCAGCTGTCAGATCTTCTTCCAGATAGAAGAACCTGAATATGGCAGTGATAAATAACGCAGAAGACGATTACAGGAATAACTGGGAAGATTTCAAACAATTTACCCCAATCCAACCTGGCAGCAAAAGGCTTAAACAATGAACAAGTAAAAATAGAAGGAATAAGTTGTGCTTAACACAAGCTTAGGGCTACTCTGAATACGTTTGCCCCAAGAAGAGAGGGAGTTTAAATCTGTATCTGCAGTAGCTGTAGCTACAAACTCTCTGTGAGAGATCTCAAGAAACCAAACTCACCATAAAACTAAATTCTTCTAGCTACTATCAATTTTTTTAAAATTTCTTTTTAAACACTATTTTTTCCTCCTCAAAACCATCAGTCTAAGAAAGAATAAAAGTGTAAACTAAGTATTAACTGGAAAACAACCCCACAAGTCCCCAAGGTGAGCTCCCGGGCCCAAGAAGCAGCATAAAAGCAGCAGCACTTCTCAGCTGCCCCAGCCTGACAGCAGCTAGATGTGGATGAGGTTGCTTCTGAAGCAGAAGACAGCTAGCATATTTCAGCTGCTCCTGCACATCTGCTTAGCATTAAACTTCCTTCTTGGGGATTTTTTTTTTTTATTCCAAGACGTTTAAGCTTTAATTGCTACCAGCTTCTAAGAGTTCCCCCTACAAATAATAAAAATATCAGACATTAGTGATGGATTCCACTTCACAGAGAGCTCAAACGAAGAGCCGCAGAGGGAGCCAGGGTACAGGGAGGAGGTCAAAGGCCCCAGAAGCACACTGTGCCCAAGCCAACAAAACACAAGCTTTGAACAGCCCCAGGTTTCCCCTTTAGGACAGAGTTTTACTGGAATTCTGCACAGGGCTTGGAGCTGGTTTCTAATGGGATTGGTAACAGTAAATGAACAAACCCTTGCTTCCTGCCTCTCCTCTCCCTTGTCACTGCACCGCCAGTGCTGGCTGGTCTCAGCTCACTTGGGTGGGGGGGAAATCTCAGTATTTGGAAGGGAAATTAAAGTTGCCTACTCAAGGCAAGCCACTCCTAAGGCAACGGCATCCTAGTTCTGCTCCTAACACCAACCCCCACAGCCCTTGCTGCTGGCTTCAGCTGGAGCCAGAACAAACCCCTCCAACAGGAATTATTTTTAAAAGCTCAAAAGAAACACGGGTCCATAAATTACAGCTAAGCCATAGGCCAAGGTGGTTGTGAAGAGCACAGAGGAGGCTTCCTGTCAGAGCCACACTGCACAGAAATAGCAGCAGAGCAGGCGTGCCGCTGCAAGCAGCCACTCAACCCCAAACCAGCCAAGCTGCCAGCACAGAGGTGGGCAACCTCCAGATGGGTCAGCTGGGATCCTCAGGGGGGGAAGGAAAGAAAGGAGTTGGGGGGGCCAAGTGCTTTAAAGACAAAATTAAACTGATTGCTGTGGTGAATGAAACACATGAAACAGATAATTTTTAGATTTCGCCAGAAGCTTTTCTGCTGCCAGTAAGACTGGTTTGTTTGCTGCTCCTCCCACCACTGGCAAGAGGACAGGCGCCAGACTGCTGGGGACCAATGCTTTATGCTTGCAATACAGCCCCACTCATCTCATTTTAGCAGCAGACTATTTGTCTTATGTGCAGTTATAGCAGAGCAAGCTTCAAGGAAAACCTACAAAAACTGGAGTTAGACTAGAGTCAGATGCATAAGCTCAACGCTACTGAAATCCCAGAGATGTCACATTCATGGTTCATATTAGTACTGCACATCCAGCTGGGTACCTGGTCCAGCAGGTGCAGAGAGACTCCCCCTCCATGGGCATTTTAGCAGTAGCTACTGAGGCAGGTTTGTTAGCAACATTCAGTTCAATGTTGAGTCCAGCATGTTATTTAATACTGCTGTAAAGGCCAGAAGGAACACCCTCCTAAAGATTCACAGGTTGCATATCACTGGGGCTATCAGGGACCTTTGTAACAAACTTTTTTAGCTGTGTCTATATAATGCTGTTTAGCCCATTAAGCTACACATTGCCCAACAATATTCCTGCAGGAATTATAGGGAATTGTATCATACTGGTCATGAATCTCACCATGGTTGTAGTCCTGGCCATGCAGCCCTTGCCCCAGATGACTTCTGCACATATCAGAGAAGTTAGCATGAGTCAAAGACAAGTCAAAACAAGTGATCTGGATGTGGCTACCTTGCTTCGGAGGGTAAAAAGGAGCTGAATTATGCAAGCATGACCTCTTCTATGGAAGCTGCCTTCCACAGGAGATAACAATCCTAAGTCCATTTAATTAATAACACTCTCTTGTTGCCATGAAGCCCCACTTTAAATACCACATGGGACTACTGAAATCTCCCTGCAGTTAAGTCCACTTTAAAATATTGAGAACAGGATTATAAGAACAAGTAGCCATGCTAAAAAGATGTTAGGACCTAAAAGACTGCTCCTTTCCTACAGTGATAATTCTGTAGGTCATTAGTCCTCTCCACGGTGAGGTACTACCGACTCAGTTATTCAAGGACCACGGTGGTGAGTGCAGCTGAGCATTTTGCAGATTTACTTCCCAGACATACACCCTTCCTATCTTAATTGGTAGAGTGAAGAGAGACTAAGCAGTACAATCTTAAGAGTAAACTGAAACTATACTGGCTTCCTGGAAGTCAACCATCAGTGCTTCACTCCAGAGAACTTCACTGGTGGTCCAGTAACTGGCAGCAATTCCTCAGACTGGAACTGGGGGAAATAAATGCTGCTTCTACTCATTATGGTTCAAATAAAAGGCATTAAGAGAAGAATGGAAGTGTTCTCATCCCAATTGTGGTATTTGATAAGTCAGCAAGCAGCATGCCCCTCAGAAGTGTACATTTCTTAGAAGTGGCCTAGAGCCTTGTTCGCTGTAGTGTTTGTCACATATGGCAGAACAGAGAATAGAAATTAAACCTTTATTTGAATCTAGATTTTGGAGTTGGTATGAATGAAGTGCCATGTTGTTGTCTTGGGTGCTCAGGTGGGACACCTTACTGCCCAGATCAGAGAAGAAAACCCAGGTGGGCCAGCTCAGTCTACTCAATTCCCTCCTCTGGTTCCTCCAGATTTTGCCTCCACTTCTTCACTAATCAATTCCTTTCTGCCCTCTTCAGAGAAGCTGAGGAACAACCTCCTCCGCCTGACAAGGTGAGGCTGGCCATCCATACAACCAAGAGCAGGAAGCTCAATGTGAAACCCCCAAACTGTGGAGCTTGTTTTTGCTCCCAGCTGCAGACACAATGTTATGCTCAGTGTTCACTCATACCCCTGTGAGCCATCTCCAAGCCCTTCAATGCTCTAGATCCATTGACCACCCCTTGTTAGCCTGTTTCCACATTTCTCTCCTCTAGCTCCTTCCCCTTCAGCTGGGGCTTCACACTTTAGTTAAATGGGAAAGCAATAAGATGCAATAGACTAGGGGACAGAGAAATACTTGTTGCTGCTAACCTCCCCCAGGAATGGAAGTGCTTTTATAAAAAATGGATGCAGAATCTACATGTAGCTCTACAATGTGGCTGTAAAACAGCTTGGAAGGAGGAAAAATGCAGATGAGCCTTAACCTGAATTGGAACTGTTTTCACACATTCTCACACAATTAACTCATTCACTTAGGCAGAGAACAACAGACAGCCAGAGAAATTGGAGGATGGCACAGAAAGGTTGCAAGTATTTTGATTTATTCCAAGCGCTGCTGCTCAAGGCACCCTGTTGAACTGCACTATTGATGTTTCTCCCTCCAGGCTCCAGAGAGACCTAAACAAAAACAGTATTTGTGCCCAGTGTCTGACCCAGGGTGGGCCTGGTCAGCCATAACACTTCCTAGGTACCATGATGACAGATTTATTTGCTACTGTAATTGCTTGGCAAACAGCAGCCACCCCTATCCCTTACCAGAGCAGCTTAAATAAGCTTTCCTTGCTCTTATGTCTGTGGGACACTGATGCATCATGTCTAAAGAAGTTTTAAGATAGTCCTTGAAAGAATACAGAGACATATTCAGATTTTTTCCCCCATTGGGAGACTGTTTTAAAGTAAACCTCTCATCCCTGCAGAGAGGTCTCCTCTTCTATATACTTGAAGCAGAACATCACCTCCACTCCTCGCCATCTATTCAAGAGATGGTATCTTAAAGAGCTACAATTTAAAAAAAAAATATTTGACAAGTTCATTATCAAACATGCAAATCCAGCTAAAGTGCATAAGTAAAAGGATTGGCAGCAGGCATTAAATAATTTTAGCTCTATTCAGTGAATTCAGCCTCATCATGAGGAACCTGTGCAGGGCTTGTACTTGGGAAGAGGTGCGCTGCATTTGTGCAGGAGATGGGGGCAGATGGGCTGAGCCACAGTGATGAGCCCAGCAAGTACCTTCCTCTCCCCAGCAGAACTGGCTGTTTTGGGAGCTCCCCAGAGGCTCCTCACATCCCCAGCACCACACTGCAGACCAATCTCACACCACTTCCACTTGCCACGTAAGCAGAGCTGCTTGGCGTATGCTAGACCCACACACACTGCTTGGAAAATGTTCACATCTGGCTTTCACGTGACTCAAGCGTGCCTCAGAAATTCATCATCTGGATAATTCACTCCTGCAGAGGAGAAATCCACAACCAGAGCACCCTGTCCCAAGTTGGGACTGAGCAGCAGGGCAAGAGGATCGTGTGCTTGACAAACTGCACAGTGACACACTCACCAGCTGCACTTCCACAGCCTCACATAGTCCTTTGTCCTTTCTAAAAGCACAAACCTGAAGAAAAATTAGTCCAGGTTTTCTACTCCATTTACTTCTGAAAAAGCCCATCCTAATCCCATTCGCAGACCCAGAAGTATCCGGGATTGTTTAGTTTTTGTTCTGGCAGCCATAGCTCTTGTTAACTCTTTCCACATGACACACAAGGACTGCTTCCCACATGATCACTGTGGTACAGCCCCTGTGCATACAGTTTCGTAGCAGTTCCCAGTTTTGCTGAGAAGTGCCTAGAATATCTGAACACTAATCCACATCTACAGCTGAGAACATTACCCCTCTGAGGAAAAAAAACCAGCCTCCAACACTGCCAAGAAGCAGGGCGGAGAAGCCCCAGTTGTTGTGCTTAGAAAGTCACAAGTATATATGCACACTAGGATTCATGCACGGCTAAAAAACAAAAATAAACAAACAAAAGAGGTCAAGAATCCAATCCCAACTGTGAAGAAGTCATGCTGCCAAGCACAGAAAACATACCACAGCACTGGCATGTCCAGGCAGCCTCTTTTAACTGGCAGCAGACTGAGCTGGCCAATCGATGCATATGTTATAACTCCTGATGAACACCTTATAGATAGTGCTTCCAGATACCTCTGGTTAGATGAGCCACTTCATCCAGAGCAGACTGGTGAGGATTTTGCCTGTCACATAGCCTGGACACATGCCAGAATGTGATAGGTATAAAATCTCGCACAAAGCTGGAGGCACTTCAGGAGCAGTATTTTAAGGGTGAGTGCTCTTAATAGCCTAAGGACACACATCCAAGTTTTCTTTCTCACAAGAGATTCAAGTTTCAGGTGTTCAGACTAAGTTATCTAAATCACCAAGGTAAGAGGTCTGCTTCTTTCATCCAGACAGAGTTGTCCGTGCTGCGTGCAGATTCCTGCCATGTCTGAAGATCATCACCCTCCACTCCAGCTCCCAAGCACATTTCTCACCTGTCTTATCTAACATGCCAAAACCAAAATCCGATACCACACAGTTCTCTCTGCAAGAGAGGAAAAACCCACACATGCAGTGTTAATACCATCTGCCACTGACAGACCAAGGAAGAAGGCAGAACAGGAGCAGATGGAGAATTGAGAACTCCTTAAAGCCACGAGAAATGCTGTTACATCCCCCAAGGTACCGAGTGCTTTCTCGGCACTCAGCCGAAGGCTCTCCGAGGCATTCACAAGGGTGCATGCTGTTCTGCCATAGCTGTGCTTGAGCCACACCTCATACTTGCAGTTCTTCCCTGTCTACCCAGCCTCCCTGCCCTCTCTCCCCAACGCAGGGCTCTGTACAGCATCAACACTGAACTGGAAACGGCAAAGAGCACAAACACATTCCTTTCCCTAATCCTGCACCCTTTCCCCACACTTTAGTTTAAAAGCAAAGGACCAAAATAAAAAACCCACACAACATACAAACAACTCTTCCTCTCGTATCCCATCTTCCTCCCACCCTAGCATATGGGCCACCCAGAAGACAGTGATCCTATACATGTAACAGGCCATATGTCATGTCAGCAGAAACCCAAAGAAATGAAGAATAAAGTCTCCTATCTGCTCTTCTCAATAGCCTCAGGCAGAAGCCAAAGCATTTCAGTTTAAATGGTGACATTTCAGTTTAAACAGTGATGTACAAGGAGAAGTGCTGGATTGGTTTCATCCTGCCAGAATACTACAGGCTGGATTTGGAGTGTGGGACTGGAGTGGACAGATTCACAACTTGACTGGAGATGCAGAATTGGGTCACACACACACAGATGCTGCAAGGAGATGAAATCAGCCTGACTTAAGCAAATCCTGGTCTGTGCTAGTGCACCTGAGCACAGAGCAATAGCCCTGCTTTGGAAAAAGCACAGAGTGGATGTTCCTTCAGTTATAGAAAGAACTTGTTAAAAAGAGATACTTACAGGCTTATTTAAAAAGAAAAAAATCTGGAGAGAAAATGAGCTATTTTGGGAATTACTGCATCAGGCAAAAGCCAATAAAGGGAAGTTAGAGTTTAGGAAATTCACTAGTTGAGGAAGAATACTTCTCCATCATGAGAAGAGAAAGCTATGCCATCAAAGACTGAACTGAGGACGCATATTGAGATTATTAACTACTAACTCCTTCCAGAGCCAGGCCCAAAATGTACATCCCCAGTAATTACATGCTAAAGTTTGTTTGGTCCTCAGTCACTATGCTTCTGCCTACTCTATCCTTCTTTTATTACTGAATCCTTTACCCTCCTGTTTTAAAAAAACCAAAAAGCTATGTGAGAACCAAAATGTTCTGCCAGAATCTGCTGTTTTTAAATTCCATGCAGTAATTAGTACAGACAGCCAAGAAGGTTGATGGTATGATGAGGGAACAGATCCCGATTTCTGATCAAGAGCAATCCTGTCAGGACATGCTCATGAAGTCCTAAAATAGCAGCTGGCAAACTACCTTGTCCAGCCATCCTCAACAGGCCAAATGGCACTAAGGAGCCAGTTTCTGCACTAACTGTAGAAAACAATGCAAGGAACACAGCATGCACGTGTGATTCATCAGGACACAAACAAGAGCACATGTCTTAGTCTGCAGGGATCATGTCATACCACAGATTTCTTTCAAGGATTAAGACACCAAGCCCAAGCTACATGGTTTAAGATGTTCCTGGGACCTTGCCATAGGCTTGGACAAACTTAGATCCCCATTCATCATCTTAAAAAAAAAAAAAAGAAAAAGAAAAGAAAAAAAAAGAAAAGAAATTAACCTTCCAAGCTGAAGCTTCCTTTCAGATGGAGTATACAGAGACAGACTCCAGAGGCAAACCCCAAAAGCAGAATGCCTCAAACAAACATTTGAATTAAAAAACACATTGTAGCTTTGGTGCTATCACCTGGGCTGATTCATTAAGCAATAATCAACTTTCTGCTTCATTACTCATGCACTCAAGACAGATAGCCCCAAGACGTTTGCTGCCGTCACCACCCTAACAGAAGATGCATTGTCTCATGCTGGGATTCACCATGTTAGTTAACTTCAGTTTTCAACATCTTTAGTAATACGCTCTTAGATTTGGCCCCTTTAAGGACTCATTTAAAGGGTTCAGGCTTCCTCTGGCTGAGGGAGGAAAACTGGGACTGATTTAACAGTCAACTAAGTTATGGCATGCCCACAGCACGCTTGCAGTTGCATTCACAACTCTTCCAATATTAAAAGGGCATCCACCACTCCAGATGACATCCCATCAATACTGCAACAATCTTAAGGCAAAGGAAAGGCAGCAGTGAGAAGTCTTTCCTTCCCCCTCCAATGCAGCCATCTCCCACAAATATCATAGATTATCTGCCAGAGCTGGAGGCAGATTTTCCCTCCTCTCCCTGTACCCACATACAGCAAAATACTTGCTGCAGAGCTACAAAGCTGGCAGAGAGCTCCACACCTAAAACTGGGGCAACTCAGGTTGCACCAACAAACCTTTGTCCTCAGGGTCAGCACCTCAGTCCTGCAACAGGTAGAGACAGCTCCAGCCATGCAGCTTTGCTGGTCCAGCTAATGGCTCACACATTTGTGACCCCATTGAATGATTAAACACAGAAGGGCTAGCACATACTATTAATTTTCTCTATATCCCCTTCAAAGGAGGCAGTTCAAACCAAAGTTAAGAAAATAAAGCTCATTTATAAAAATGGAAAAAAAAAAAAAGAGACATGCCATGGAGCTGTAAGTGCAGGGTAGACACATGCAGTGTGACAGGACCAGGAAGCTTATGCTCTGAAGTGATGAGCATAGCTCAGCTGTAAAGACAGACACAGCCAGAAGTTAAGCCATTTCCCTTCAGTAGTTACAGAGGAACCAAAAATCCTATCCCTGATAACTCAGAACAATTAAGGCACCTCCCTGAAGCTGACTGAGCACACATCCTCAGGGCGAGAGAGCAAGGAAGAGGGGTTTCCCTAGTAATGAAGAATTAGGCTAAAGAAACAACTCTTGTTGGCAGCTTCACCCAGAAGCCCAAGGCAGCAATTCCACACAGCGATCAGCCATAAGGGCCCTTGGTGTCATTAAAGTGATCTGTTTGTTTTTCACTTGGAGGCCCCACTTCCATCACTGCTGCAATCTCAACTCTACTTAATTTCCCCACTGAAAGAAAATATTACAGTTGTTTCTAGAAGTTTGAGAAGTAGCTTCCAACAGACTCTTAAGTTTACTTACTTGCCAGCAGATACATCCTACCTAGTTTTAGACTAGAGGAGGGAAAGGAAGTGGAGACTTGTCTGGATGCTGCCATATTCTGCTAGTCCAATAATTGAACATGGGAACCAAGTTGAAGGATAGCTCTCTCTGCTGAGGAAGCCAAGCCTCATCAGCATCCTCACTGAGGCAACACTGGCTTGAACCAAATTCTTAAGTTAATTCTCTTAAGTCCTCAATTACAGGGGCTATTGAAATAGACTTCAGCTGGTAGATTCAGCCAAAGTACATCCAGCTTGATGCAGGCAGGAGATGATCAATTAGGGAAAGGAGATACTGCAATACTGATGGAGCCATAGACCTTTTTAAGTTTATTTCCCCCTCACTTGGAGAAGCATCCTACCACATAGCAACAAGGTGCCAGAGAACACTGCTGAGCAGCAGCTTGAAGCCAGCTGTGCCCTCAGCAGTAAGCAGGGCAATCAGAGCAGTGGGAGTGAGAAAGCAGCAAGGTTTCTTGTTACAATGTCAGAAGGAGATGGCCAGCAGTGCCACTGCTAGTGCACACTGAAAGCAGTAAGCACAAGAGTTTGGCCTACAAGGTATGTGGCAGAGATCCATGCCTTAGCTTTGAAAGCAAAGGTAAAGCAGCATCTCTTCTGCAGGATCTGACCCCACCATTTGGGAAGGGAATCCTCTCAGTAATTGAGAGGCACTAAGACTCAGTGTGGAAAAGTTGTAGAGCCCATACCAACCCCCTACTGCCACCAAACACCAGGCCCCAGACACTTGCTTCAGCTTCATGACTGGGGATCTGACAAAAACTTTGACATGAAATCAGCCAAGAAGTATTCTCAGCAAGGGAAGAGGGGCAAGATGATCTTACTCCAGAAGTCTGAAACTTGCTCTAGCCAGCAAGGGGTGTATGTGGGGGCAACATCATTGGGAAGAAACATACTTCAACTGGGTTTACAAGCCACATCAGGATTAGCAGATGTCTCAAGGGTTAATTCATCATGCACAGATGGTAGCTGGTTGAGTTTGCAGAGTGGATTAACCTAATTTGTGGTTTGTAATGGATATTTGCATGGTACATTACTAAACTTGCAGCAATTCTGCTCTTATTTTGATTTGAGGAGAGAAAAACCACACAATGGATGCTTGCATAGAAGTAACGCCTATTTTGAGTGACAAATGACTTGCTGTTCACTTGGTTAATGTGATCAAATTGGAGTCTTAAAAGTAGTTCCTTCTTTTTGCTACAGAGGGTCTTTGGCAAGACTGAGACGAGACCATTTGTTGCGACTGTAAAGAATATGTCCACAGTAACCACGCCTTGCAGTTGTGCTGAGGTCTCTGCAGCACTGACAGATGGTCATAGGGCAACAATTCAACTGCCGGGAAATATGAAGGCAGCTTTCTGAAGCAGATCTGCAGTATATCAGAAGGTAAGAGCACATATGGCAGTTCAGGCCACAGCAAACACTCATGCTTATGCAGAGCCTCAGCGAAGCTCAATGTTTCTGAGCTGACTGCAGGTTAAAGTATTTACAATTAGATCATCTTCAAGTAAAGGGCTGTATGTTTATGCATCACTCTGCACAAGAAGCAGCCCAGCTCAGGGCAGGCATGCAGAGATACCCCAGATTGGTGCAATCCTCCCTTCTGTTTAGCTAAGGACATACCACACTATTGCATTTGGTTCAGAAGGTCTCAAATGTTTACAACCAGTATTGGCTGCAGTGATAAATGTTTCCGTAACTCCTATTAAACTCTGAACTTACCTAATTTCTCTATGCTCTAAGGGGCAAGCACAGGACTAGCTAGACACACACCCTAGCAAGGCAGAGGTCAAGTTAGAGGTGACACTGCCTGTCAGATGCATTCTACAAATGTTTCTGCAATCAGCCATGGTCATGTCGTGCCTGCACATGTCTGAGCCACAGCAGCTGTGGGATTCCTGCTGGACAGCGTGGGACAGCCGTGCTCACACCCAAAAGCCTCCTCCCAGCACATCTTTGGTCAAGACAGAAGGTGTTCACAGGTCTGATATGTTGGGAGGTGCCTGCACTTAGAAGTGCCTATTTGTCCATTGTTTAAAGACTGAGTAGTGTCCGCACCTACAGAGGAAACCACAATTCAAAGCTATTTGTTATCTTAAAAGACTCTTGCAGCACACCCTGGAAATCTGTGCTAATTTACCCCATCACTTGATCAAGTGTCATAAAGCTGTTCTTTGTTAGAGGCTGTAATTTACCAACTCTCTTGGCATATTCCTTCGTTCATTGTGTGGACACTCCCACAATATCCAGTTCTGAACAGAAGGAAGCATTCCTCTGCCGCTCTAAAAATCAGGCAAGATAGCCAAGAACAGAGTCCCTTTATGCAGCTCACTTTGGTCAGAGAGATGCTTCGCATTCCTCTTTGTACAGGCTAAGTAGAGAAAGAGTGTCCCTAAACTGTTTCCAAGCCCTAGCTGTGCTAGCAGCCAAGCACCAAGAAGTAGAGAAGAGAAAACTGGCCCAAAAGAAGACCCAGCAGCATATGGAAGTGGGACAGCAAAGGGAGAGAGGCAGACCTAGCATCCATCCCTCAGAGCTGGATGAGCACATTGCTTGGGAAGCTCAGGGCAGGAGGCCAAAGAGCCCAGCAGGGCAGCATCCACAAAAGGCATCTCAGCTACCCTGACTCAACTTAGTTTCTCTTCCACCAATGTCTTAGCAAATCAGCTCCAGCTTCTCTCCAGAGCCACAGGAATGGAGGAGCAGTGATTTCCTCACACTCCCAAAGCAATTACTCACATTTCTTGCAAGTGTATTGCAACTCCTGTGCATGTCAACTGATGCACTGAGCCCAAAGCTCTCCTGGTTTCCTAATGCTGTTCTAGGTCGGTGCTAAATTAGGCTGCCCCAGAGACTTCAGCAAAATTTTTCAAAGGTCTTTACATGGCCCAAAAGCCCCCAGTGCTCAGGATGTGGCACTGAGCCAGGAGCTCCCATTCTCAGCTCTGCCTTCTACCAAGTCACTTGGACCTTTACTGTCAGTCCCTCTAGAGAAAATGCTGTTGCCAGTTTAATTCACGGACCATTGTGAACAAACACTTCACTTAATGTTACATTTAGGAGGTCCTAAAAGTGCAACAGAGATAGCAGCTTTGTAGGAGAGTAGGAAGATGAAGCATGCCCTAGTTTATCTTGTCAGGCCAGCACCTTGTACCATGCTTGCCTCTTCATTACCACAACCCACCTCAAGGAAATTCAGGGATAGGGTACTGAAAGTATTGGCCTGCAAAGGCAACAGCCATTTCATGCACAGGACATCAGGGTCAAGCAACAGCTTTGCTTTATTGCATCACTTAGCTTATTACAGGACTGCAGCTTAAAAACTCTCATAATTAACCTACAAATCAATGAAGGCAGTGACATTCATTGGAGTCCAGTATGTTACATTCATCTTCCCTTCCTTCTCAGCAACTAAGCCATTGCAATGTTTCTTCATCATCTTAAAAAGCAAGAAAAAAATCCTCCCCTCCCCTACACACAGGCCAGAGTTTTCCAGGAGTTGTTATTGCTTTGAAAGGCCTCTCTTTGGATGCCCTGAATGCAATTTGGAGAACCCAAGACTCCAAAGAAAGTCAATGAGAGTTGCAGGTGCTCAATGATGCTTGAGGAAAAGGAAAAAAAAAAGAAAAAAAAGAGAAAGCCCTGACATATCCAACTCAAAGCAGCCAAACCCAGAGGCCCATAACTACATGTCCCTACTGAAAACACATCTGTAAAATTCACTAAGAGGTAAAAAGGGAGGGGAAAAAAATTGGATTTATATAGTTTCAAATCAGGGTCTTATAGGACATTTGAATCCAGAATCATGAAAACAAAACACTGAGCTAGAGCTTTTGAGGCAGATCAAGCCCAGACACAGGCACTGAGAACATTCTGCATCAAAAGCCTCACCAGAGCCTTTTGGAAAGGTAAAAAACCCAAAAAAGATTCTAACCAGAATATTTCCTTCCCCTCTGGAAAAGAGCCCCAACTCTCAGGCTGCATTTTGACTGTATGCTCAGGTAAAGACTGACTTAAGAAAAAAAAAATAAATTAATATGATTATCCTCTCAGACTGGAGAAGGAGCTGTATAAATACAGTCAGTGCTGAGCAGTCATTTTAACTGCAATACTGTACAAGGGGGGTTTCTTCTCTCCAGTGCAAAGGAAATAAACTGATACCTGTCTCTAGCAGACTTCAGCAACAAAAAGTTAAAGTGCTACACAATTTCATGCAACATGAGATAAAGGGATGGCTTAAAAGGGAAGGTTT
>VYZX01023003.1:271161-459343 GCA_013401335.1 Brachypteracias leptosomus
GGGGGGCAAGGGAAGGGAAAGGAAGGTCCTCTCTGTAATCATGCAGTACATAGAAAGCCTGGTATCTTACCTGATTTCCTCTTTGAAGATCCATAGTCCCTGAAAAAAAGACAACAACAAATAGACATGGTTAGAGCTGGAGACAGTGGTGAGAGAACGGGTGCCTCCCAAATTTCCACCCATATGCTCAAGGGCTCATCCTGCACGCTCCCGCCTTTAAAGTGGAGCTGAGGACTGCAAGGCATTGGCAGGCAGGGGCCGGCCGGGTCCTGAGCGGCACCGGCTCATCAGCAGCAGCAGCTGGGGCTTCTGCAGCACCAGGGGCTCGGGAAGCATGTGATCAACGAGACAGAGCAAACCATCCACAACCAGGCAGGGGAGAAGGGTGTCACTTTTTCCCCTTTAAATTGAGCTATTAAATGCACAGCTACTGAATTAACCCCTGACGTTCTCCTGGAGAGGAGAGGGAATAATAACTGCTTGCTGCAGGGGTGCGGCTGCTACAGGCTTTTCTGGCATTGCTTGCGGTCCTCTCCGCTCAGAGGCTAATTAATTTGTGAATAACCTCCAGACGTCTCCTAGTTATCTCTGACAAGCACTTGTCTTCCCCAAGGCAAAAAAACCCCAAACCCCAAACTTTGTCCTTTCTGCTAGGATGGGGAATGCACCCTTACTTTTCAGCAGTGATTTAAAGGGTGCTGGCAGAACAGCTGAAAGCTCAGACAGCTGCTACAGAACTACAGAAGAGATGTGAGAAGTGGTTCATGATAAGCAGAATCAAGGACAGAAATACTTCGCTATGGCTGTGCTTCCTCTCAAGGCTCTCCAGAGCCTCTCAGACCCAGCTCTGAAATGGTCTGCGCAGACAGGAGCCCAGGCAATGACAGATCAGGCAGAGGCAGCATCACAGTGCGGGCACAACGCCCACGGCACGGTCACACACCACTGTTAAGGTTGGGAAAATCACCTGCTGAACGCACTGTAGAGGCAGACTGTGCCTGCAGGAATCCCACCAGAGGGGCAGGCAGCAGCCTCTAGATTATTTGGGCTGTCAGAAGTGGAGTTTTGTCCCTTTCAGCATGCTGTGTATTCCAGAGGAATCAGATAAGGATTATCCCAAGCTATTTATTTAATTTCAAGAGAGTTTGGGGGATCATCTGAAGAAACAACATGTATCTTGAGGGCAAAAGTATGTCTACCCATAAATTCTGTTTCTCCCAGCACTTTGTGTGCATCCCATCCATGCCTTATATGTCTAGAATTTGCTTCCAGTGAGTAATAACTACTTGGGAGTTTTTTGCACTCTCTTTGAATTTTCCACTGTCATTTCTAGTTCAATTAAATGGTTGTTTTGTCAGCCATGTCTGCAATTGTATTTGATGTTAGGATGCTCCTGCTCATGAATGGGCTGCTTCTTCTACACAAGTGATATCATATGAAAATATAATGCCTGCTATATGGCACCCAAAACAGAGATCCCTCAGAATGAGCCAGGGAAGGCACAATCCCCAAAATGTAGTCCTCTGCCCCAGCTCTGCTCCAGTGGCAGCCTGGGGCTTTCTAATTGCTGTCAATACATCTCTCTTGGCATGTGAAAGTCTGTGTTTGGTCCTGTCCTGAATTGCCTCTTTTCTGGCAGAACTAAATGGCAAGAGGGTGAAACCCTGCTGAGATCCACACATGTAATTTGCTTTAACCTAATATCTCCATTGTGCACATGCTTGATTATCACTTCAATCCCTTCCGTCTGTCCCAGCTCTCTGCAGCAAAGCTTCTGGACCTTCTCAGTGTACAGTTTGGAGCTGGGTTCAGCTGGCATTTCCCTCTGCATCATGTTGCATCCTCACCTTCGTCTCAGGCAAAAAGGCTGCACCCAGCACTTGCAAATGTTAGCACCCATGAGGACCCTGCAAGGACAGTGTAGCTATGCTCACCCCTAGAAAAGAAACACAACCATCCTTAAAGTCTTTGCCAGAAGGTTGTCAGCACACATTTCTAGGGCAATCTCCAGCCATGCTGGGGAAATCCCACAAGCATCCTAAGAGAGGTTGAGGGTGAACAGAGCATGCACAAAAGGGTGAAGAAAAGTGGCATTAGACAGGCAAAAGATCATTCAGCCTGAATGAAAACTCCTTTTTGACACTTAAAAAAAAAAAATCACTTAATTTACATGATTAGAAATGTGGTATTTATGGATTGATATGAGCAATAAGCAACCAAAAATGGATAAAGAGGTTGCTGAATGTCCTTGCCCACCAGATCAGGCCAAAGTTGGTACCCAAGTTTGGAGAGTACCATAGAAGATAATTTGTTTGTGTTCTCATTGTGCAACGGTGGCAAATGCCACAAAAGGCACAGAATTCAAACCTCCATCCTAGGTGCTCTTACACATCTTTCAGCCCAATCTCTAGCTGGTTTTAGGGCTTGTGTGAGTGACTGCAGCAAGGAGGCTTGTTCTTTTAATTCTAAAGAATGACTCATCCATTAAATTTAAATAAGGTAGAGGTTAAAAAAAAAAGGCAAAATTTTGAAACTGTTTTTTCTTTCTACATGCAGATCATGGGATGACAAGAGATGTTACTCCATAAAGATCTTTTTCACTTTTTGTTTCTGTTCAGTTCCTCATCTGGCTGGCATTTCTTCCACAGCAAAAGCATATCATTTATGGAAGTGTACTTGCCAATAAGTTTCCTCACACAAGCCCTGCAGTGGGCAGATATGTTCCACATCACACCGCTAATGCAAACACAGAGCGCTGTCCTCCATATGATGTGGCAAGCTACATTTCTGGTCAACAGCAAATGTGGTGCCAACAGAGGCAGTAACGGTTCATGTGGGCCAGGAGCCCTGCCCCAGTGAACCCATTCATTGCTTTGCTCATGGCTTGTGCATGGTGAAAATAAACCTTTAGGTTAGTTGGAAGAGGGGAAAAAGCCCCTTACTCTAGCTGCAAAGTGCACAGCTGAGCAATTTAGGGTCAGCTACAAGAGGATGAAGCAGCAAGTAACTCTCAATTATGTCCCTTTGAGATCAGGAGGGTATCAAGCATCATCAGAGCATATTCAAACTCTTGAAGACTTTTGAATCTACAACTTCTGGTCTTAGTTTCTAGTCTTAAGCACAAGATCATCCTTAGAAGGGAAATTAAATAATTATTACAAAGTATTTATTTGAATCACTACCACCCCCCAACTCACGAGGCTTACTCAAAAAAACCTCAACCAACCATTAACCTGTTGGGCAAGTTTTCATCTTTCCATTTATTCTTTCTGTAAGTTTTAAAGATACATTTTATTGGGTTCTGATTTTGAAGTTCCTGAAGTCCATGTGCCCCATGTCTCCCTGTCTTGTCACTTCTTTGTACACCCACATTTCACTCCTAAAATCAGGACAAAGCAGTATCAAATAAAATTGAGCTTGAAATAAAATCCTCATCTCCACAGTGAAACTCTGAAAACCAAAACTTGTTCCTCCTAGCAAGGATGGAAAAAAACCCCACTGTTGAAACAGGAAGCAAAGAAGGTATAGCAAGCAATCTCTCTGGCTGTGTGAAGTGCTCTTTGTATACATACTCTTCTCCTTTTTTCTGTTTATGAAGAAAGCCTGTGCTGCTGCTTTGCAATAGCAGCAGCAAGGAGCCCTGCCTGACTCTGTGTTTATTTTTTATGTCCTATTATTCTGCATGTGATTTATTGATGTCTTTTTCCTCTCCCAAGTGACAATCTATAAGGTTTGCATCACTCAGCATCACTGTTTTCAGAGGAGCCTTGGTGTGAGGCTGTGTCTCCAAAACAATAAAGGAAATTATTGAATGGTTTCTCTTAACTGTAACAACTTCCAAGTAGAAACCTGATCTTCTCCTGCAATACAGACTGCACCTGGCACACTGCTAGTCCTTAAATCAGACAAGAAACCTGGCCTTGCAGAAGATAAACTCTTCCTAAAGGGTACAATGAATGTGACATCTGCTGCTACACAGGGAAGCACACTTTCTCTTCAGCTCTTGCTCTTTTTATCTTTATATCTTTATATATACACACAAAATTCCATTATTCTTCCATTTCTTTATGAGAACAGACACAACTATCCTAATTTTCCTTTCAGCCATAGCTACAAAAATATCAGTGAAACCAGCGGGTGGAAGTAAAAATAGCTCTGGCAGGTCCTTTCTTCATTAGCCATGATCACTCCATACTGAAGAAATGCCTTTCACAAAGCCAGCATATTTCTAGCCTTTTTCGTATTAGAATATAGCAATTTTGTCTAAAGTCTTCCTACGAGGCACCACCTTTAGCTGACATTGAACCTCACTGTTGGCAAGGAAAATATTTCCTGCTGGTAACAATATTAAAATATCACTAGTACCAGACACATCACATACGCTGGACACACTGTTCTCTAATGACAAAGGAGAGGGAGGCTGGATCTCCTTTCTCACCGGCATTACACCAGGAGAACATTACTCATTTGAAATGTAGCAATGAATGTGAAAAGAAGACCACGAGCATTGCTATAGCACTGATTGCCTTGTTATCACATTAAGTCAGTCTGGAAATTTGTGGAGGATAAAAATACCTTATGTGATTGAATTTATATGTCTCTGGCAATCCAATTTAATTATGAAAGTTATATTAACAATGCTATGGAAAAGCTTTATGACACACCCTTTCTTTAGAGACTGACTTTGCCGCTGTATTCAGTGAGAGTTAATAAACATTGATGTGTGCATACATGTGTTTTCATCTATCTAAATACAGATATACACAAACAAGCAGTGGCACAATTGGCAAGTTGTTTAACGAATGATGAGTATCCTGATATTTGTTCAATAAAGCCTAAGAAATGTTCCAAGAGGAGGAGAAGACTGAAAGTGACTAAATTCATCTGTGATGGACTGTGCCCATCTCTTTAGCATCATTTCTAATTCAGTTTGATTTGTATCTGGCACAGAGGGTTTTCCCTGCATCTTCTGTGGAGATCCAGCAAGTCAGCAGAAGCCTCCTGCAGGAACAACACTGCATCAACGGAGGGGCTGCAAGGCTGCAACTTGGCTCCTGCACAGCTCCACCTCAGAGGTGACTAATTCAGTCAGGGGACCTCATCTCTGCAGTACCTGCGATGCAAAAGCTCTTTTAAAAGCTTCTCCCCTTTGCCACGGGACAGCAGACCCACAAGCTCAGTCTGTGGGATTCCTCCTTTCTCAGATACATCACCTTTTAGCCCAGGGCCTCTGCTTGTCAGTAAAACAAGGCTTGGCTTCAATCGAATTAGCAAAGATTTCAAACAACTGAGAGTTTCAACCGTGAGAGCAAACAGTGCTTGCAAAGCATAAGAAGCTGTCAGATCCATGGAGGAGCATGGCCAGGCAGGCTGCACAGCAGACATTGACAGAAGTTAAAGGGAGAGTAAATCATCTTTTTGTCTGTTCCTTAGTGTTTGCTGTCCAAAGGAGATGAGACAGTGACAAACCCTGAATAATGGAGGTTAGTCTGTGTCCTCTAGAGTATTTTAATATATAAATTAAAATTGTTCTGTATTTGTTGGCTTTTGATAATTCATGTTTAAATACGTTGCAGGCATTTATGGTCCCATGCTCCTTAATTCCTATAACTCTTTAATGGTATGGTCAGGCTGTGGTGGAGATATATGACATTTCAAACAAACAACTCGGATTATCATTTAATCGTCAATGATTTGCCAGGCAGATTAAAGAACAGAAATGTATTAACAACAAAGTCCACTCTTTTCTTCCCAACACTCATATGGTTTGCAGTCAGTAATGAAGAGTGCTTTTTCACAAACTGTTTTTCTTAGCACTGCTATCAGATTCTGCAACAGTGTTTTTAAAGTAAACCAATAAAAAAATACTTTGCTACTGCTCTTACACTTACAGAAACCTGAGCCTTGAGAATATATTTGCATCTTGAAACACTCCTCACTGATTTTCCTCAACTGCCAGACTGGCATCTTCTGTTTAAGACAAGGCACAAAATCAAGGATGACTGAGAACTGTCACTGGGTGCCTGCCTGTCACCAAAGCCTATGGCTGGTGGAGCACCCAAACACCTTAATACCATACAAACACACAGGAGCTATATGGAGAGTCCAGGGTTAAAATTCACATTCATGGTAATCAAAGTTCAAAAGTTTAACCATGTGCATGAAGTTATCTCCATTCCCACTGAGCTCTGAGAGCCATATGACATGTAATTAAGCAAAATTAACTCTGTATGCATGTATGAGGAACACAAACACATGGATGCATACAGCTATACATTTTCCTCCTCCAGCACTCCATCCTCTGAAATCATAGAAGCACAGCTGATCTCTTCCCTGAGCCAAATAAACAGATGAAGGCTTTTTTCCTCATTTTTTTTAGAAAATATTCTGTTCGTTTCCTGATATAAATCGTTGCATTGTGGAACCCTCTCGAACATGAATCTGTCCTTTCTAACCAGAGGTCGAGCTTTCCAGCCCTGTTAGAAAGGGCCCCATTGTGGCGGTCCCGAGACTCCAGAATTCCTTGCCGTGAGCAAAATGGACTTGAGGGGCAAGAAGAAAATCTGGCAACCTGGCTTCAAACCCAGGCTATCTTGCTGGCTGGAAGTGGTCTCTGCTTGCTGTTATGAAGATAAGTTGTGTAACCAGCTTCTTAAGAGAATGGAGACAACACAAAAGAAGGAATTTTGCCTTCCTGCCATCTTTCTGTTGTCTTCAGCATAGCTGTAATGCTGGCATAGAGCAAACAGCACAGCTTTATATATTATATACTTCTAGTTAAGGTGCAGTGATTTTCTCTGCATCATATAACAATGGTGGCCACCAGGACCCAGCTGGAGATCCTGATTTAGTGCTGACTTCTGATGGCTTCCTTGAACCCAACAAAGGAAGAGTCAAGCCAGGTTCTCCAGAGAAACTCCAAGCAAAGCATTAGAAACTCATCTATAAGTGCATCATGCATGCTGGACAGTAACCACTAACCTTAGGTTGCATAGAAAAGCCAAGGTTGGAAAGAGATGGACACTGCTTCCTCCCTCTGCACCTGATTCCATCCATTTGTATCATGAAGGGGAGGTGCAGGACAAGGAAAACCAGTGTCTTGTGCTCTGTACTCAGAGGATCCTGGAGATTAGCTCTACACAGCAGAACTTGAGCTTTGCCACCAAGTCGAAGGTGCCGGGGTGCAGACATCTCCAAGACAAACAATATCGGGACCATCACAGCCTCATGGAGACTCACAGTGTTTGGGGCAGCTGCCACCATTTCTTTTTTTGCATAGAAAGGGTGTATAAGAACAAGAGATAGGTTTGAGGCATCCTACTCCTTCTCTAAGTGATTGGGAAATGTCAGAGATTTCTGTCCCAAGATTCCTCAGTGATGAAGTTGATGCTTGGCTCCAGAGTGTAACTTCAGTATTTGGCTCAGGCTGAAGAAATACTGAATTAGCCTCTTGAATTTTTCATATTTATAGTTTTTTTATGATGAAATTATCCTCCTGGAGGAAGACAGGGCTTTGGAATTGCATATTCAGCATTTCACCAGGCTGTGAGATACGGGGCAGGGCAGTCTGACAGCAAAGTCCGGCCTCGCCGGCACCAGGGAGAGACAGCTCGGCACAACCTGGAAGCTGCAGGACACTGGGGCAATGAGCTAACACCATGTGATCCTCTACTGCAAGGCTTCAGCAGCCTTGAAAAAGACAACACAAATGTTTATAGTAAGCTTTTCCCTGGAAAGAAGTATAAAAACAAGATCTTGCCTAAGAGCCACATCCTCATCTGTTTTTGTT
Organism: Brachypteracias leptosomus; assembly: GCA_013401335.1. Taxonomy (NCBI): domain Eukaryota; kingdom Metazoa; phylum Chordata; class Aves; order Coraciiformes; family Brachypteraciidae; genus Brachypteracias; species Brachypteracias leptosomus. Next base: position 278,951 of record VYZX01023003.1, read on the forward strand.
TTACCATGTTTATTCCCTCAGATGGCAATTTCAGCACAGGACAGAAAAACGTATTTACCTTGGTAAGAACTCTGGGTGGAGGTGCTCTTCACCTCCTCTAAACTGACCTTGCTTGTCCCTTGTGGGGAGGCCAAATTTCTCTCTCTATCTCTCTCAGAATGACCAAGCATGTATCACTTTATTATAGCCTTCATTGTATCAATGTTGAGTGATAAAAACAAGGTAATAAAAACTAATCATTGTCATGTGCAGCTTTTCCTGTTGTGCTTTTCACTTTGGGAGTTTATTACATACATCTACATGCAGATACAATATATGTTATAAGAAGCATCTAATCTTAGTTACAAATAAAGTACTGAATATCAGAATCATAAAATGAGATGTGTTGTATAAACTAGTCAGGCTAATGAGCTTGCGTATATATCATATGAATTTGATTAAGAGCTTAAGAAGGCAAGATAGGCTTTGAATCTTTGCTTCTTTTTTTTTTTTAAGGCCCTCCTGAGCTGAGGGTGGGCCCCTCAAATCCTAGTTTCCATAGGAGATTTGGGTCCAATATCTGATTAGCAACCACATGGTACAGATAACCTCCCCAAGAGGAGAGGGTTGCCCACTGCCCGCCAAGTTGTGCCTGCTCTTGGGAGGCAGGATGCCACCACCTCTGCCAGAGTGTGCATGGAGACCAACAGTGTCACCGCCAAACCTCTCCAGAGAGTCCTTAGAAAAGAAGGTTTCCAAGCCTCAACCCCAGGTCCAGACATAGCTTGCCCAAAAGGACTTTTGCCACTGAATTACTGCACCAGGAAGAATATTTGGGGCACAGCAGTTTAAATCAAACTAAGAGAAGAGCTTTTGCATGCAACTCAGTTGAATCATGGTACTCACTGGTGTTAAGACACTGTAATCATCAAAACTAGGCATGGGTTCAAAAAGCAATGAGATAAATTCATGAAGCAAGGATAAATGGTGGCTATTGTACTCCATGCTCTGGATGCTTTGACCCAAAAAGTCCCATAACTGCTGAATGCCAGAAGCAGAGGGGATACACAAGGGAAGCTCACTCTGTATTTGCTTTGTTCTTGTATTGGCTTTAAGCCACAGTTTGAGACAGGAGGCCAGATGGGGCCCTGGTCTCACCTAATTGTGGCCTTATAATATATTCTGTAAAAGATCAGACTGGATTAGGATAAATTACATCCAAATCATGCTGCATTACTCAGCACATTAAATTGTCCTTAATCACATACTTTGATGGTCTATATTCCTGCTTAAATTTACCTCCTGTGCATATTTCTGTAGCTATTCTATTGAAAACACTGCTGAATTTCAACTATATATAACCAGGTTCTAATGAAAAGCCAATAAGGCTCTTTGATCAAGCTTTAATAGGACTCATCATGGGGACATACACTGCTGTGGCAAAATGGTTTCCTCATCCTCTTTCAGAAATGTTTTGTGAGCCTTTAAAAGCAATTTAGCCCTGATTTATGTTAGCTAAGTGATTTCTGTTGCACATGTGAGTTACAAGAAGAGGGCTCTCATCTCAATTTGCTACACTGTTCAGGAAATCAGTTATAAATGCTGCAGTGCCTTCAGCGTCTGTGACTTCAATGCAGCGGAAACTAGCAATTTGAGTAAATACTTCATCATTCCCAATTCACCCATATGCCACATCCAGTACTTGACAAGAGACATCCCATAGGATATTTTTTTTGGTAAAGGGTACTGAGTTTCCCCTGTCTAAGCTGTTTATCTAAGCTGTTTCCAGGAGATATTCAAGGAAAGAAACATGCAATTCTTTAATAGAGAGCATATGAAACATGTTGATGACTATCTAATAAAATCAAGCATGCATTCAATAGGAGTGAGTCACCTCATCACAAGTTTAGAGATGAGGGATGTAGAAATGGTGACTAAGCGAGCTCATGCAGTAAGCCAGGGGTGCAATAGCAGCCCAAAAGTTTTGATGGCCTGGCCTGACCTGACCTGCCAGTGGCATCTAACCATAGAATCATAGAATGGTTTGGGTTGGAAGGGACCTCAAAGATCATCTAGTTCCAACCCCCCTGCCATGGCAGGGACACCTCCCACTAGACCAGGTTGCTCAAGGCCCCAAGGCATAGCATAGAGCAGGTCTCTTCACACCAGGGGACAGACGCCAGCAGAAGGACAGGAGCCATTGTGAAGTGCCCCTGATCACAAGATGTATTGCTAGGAGTGGTAAATGCTACAGCAACTGCTGCTGCTCTGCTTATGGTATTGCTGAGCAAAGAAACACCTCAAAATTTATGAATTCCTGAAGTAAAGGACTTCACACAGCACACTGACTCTTCTCCAAAATTTCCATATGCCAAAGAGAATAATGATGGTAACTACTAGGGAAATAAGGAACTACATTCTGCAAAGTTTCTTGTATTGTCCAGCTTGAGTCTCTCACACTGGTTTGTGGTCATTGCTCCTGTTTGTATTATTTGCCACTATCAACAAGAGTTTGATTCCAACATTCTTCCAAGCCCAATTCAAGAGGCTGTAGGTTGCTATTAGATCACCCTTTTACCTCCTCTTTGCCAAACAAGTAATAAAAACATTAAAAAAAAAAATCAACTATTTTTTTCTCCCATTTCTCCTTGCTCCTCATCTTGGGGCAAAGGGACCCAAGAAAGAAATAGTGATCCAAATGACAGTGGTCCAGGCTGCCTTCTCCTACTTTTTCCCTCTGCTTGCTGGAAAGCCTTTGGCCCAAGCAATCCCCCTTGACCCATATACCCTCATCAGCCACATCCCACCCATGTGCATGGTTCCCCAAGACAAATTTGCAGGGGCTGGTGACGCCAAGCCCTGGGAAGCCCCTCAGGAACAGGACTCTGGAGGAAGCCCACTGGGAAGGAAAAGAAGAGTCTCCTGTCTGCCTTTCTTCTTTTGACTGCCCAAACTACAAGCATACCCACTCACAGCCTCCCCCAGATGCTCTCCTTTGCTCTCTACAAGCCTCAAAACCACCCTGTGGTGGGTACTAGGTCTCAGTGTTGCTCACCGGGACTCCTCTCAGCCTATCCCAGTGCATGGTGCAAGTGCTGGCACCAGCCCACATGCTGGAGGCTCGCACGGGGAATTCCCAGGTTGCTGCTGGCATTTTTTGGCATTTTAAAGGCTCTAAATTAGCAAAGAAATGAGTTACAGGCATTTCCAGACATGGCTTGGGCCCTGCTAGACCTCCAAGCTCCCAGTATAAAGGAGAGTGTGCCAGATGCTTGGTATTATACAATTTCGCATTCCTTTCTGGTGCAGTTCTTACAGTGTTCAGCACTTCTGCGTACTCATCTGGCTTTTTAGCAACATGCTGCTTGGACCTCTCTGTCTTGCTGCTCCTGCTACATGTCCAAGGGCAGTAGGACCTGAAAGATTAAGATTGCAGTGTGCATAGACAGCAGATGGCTGTTGCATCTGTACTTACTTTGCACTGCTAAATACCCTATTGCCCTAGCTAGTTTTACATCCTCTTTTAGTGGTAGATGTCTCTCCTGACTTTTTAAAATCATCTGCTGTACATATGGCCCTAAGAATGGTAAATATTATTTCCAGGAGAGGCAAAAACTTATGATGCACGTGGGAAGACATGATCAAGCCCACAGTATGAACTCCAGCTTCTTCATCTGGTGACTGTAGTCTTTCCTTTCCTCATTACATTTCCTTCAGTCAGAACAGGGAGATTAAAACACAGCCGCTTCCCAAATCTGCCTCAGCAGCATGTCCTCGGTTAACTGTCTTGCAATATCAAATGTCTATCCAGCATACTAAAAAATAATGTAATTCTCTATAACACATCTATTTTATGTATCTTGGAATTGTTTTCTGCCTTTTTCTACAAGGCGGCACAGGAAGAGATCTTTCAAGTCATTGGGTTCTTTACTTTACTATGTCTTACTAGAGATATAAATCATGGCATGTAAGATGTACTATGAGTTCATGAACTCTAGGAAATTTTTGTAAACACTGTCCTTTGAACTGAGCTTTTTCAGAAACTGTAAAACTCCAAAACATATCTAGTAAATTTTGCTGGATTGGCAACTACTAAAAGCAGACTTGTCTTCCCTGACTACTTACCAGCATCAGGCAGTCTTAAAACATCCTCTGTAATTCTAACACTAAAACATGAAAGAAAAAAGAAGTCTTGAACTTGTCCAATATAACTGTTTGGATTCATTAAATGATTCCAAATTAGCATTGACAGGCCCCAATTAAGCCAGAAAAATAGACAACTCCTCAAAGATAAAGCCGTTCAAACATTAGGGTTACTTTTCAAGATAATGACCATAACCCCTTTCAAATACCCAACTCTGATATCAGATCCCACTCTTATCTGCTCCCCAAAAGGTTAAAGAGCTGAATTACGTGGCATTTGCAAAGAAGCATCACAAAACTTTCTGAGTACTCCATCCTTGGAAGTAGACCTGATGAACAAGGATTTATTGAGCACCCCACGAGCAAATGGCAATGCTATTTTTTGTTCTGTGGGTATAAAATAATAATAATAATAAGCCCTATACTTCAAGATGGTGTAAGAGGTTGTTTCAGTCTCAGTGCTCAGTTGAATCAGAAGGAAACAAAGAAATAGCACAGCTATTTCAACCTGGACCAGATTCCTGTGGCTAGGGATGGACAGATATACCCTAAGTCTTATAGATCCATACTCAAAATTATCAAAACTTTCAGTAGATTTTTCCTGGTTGGCACTTGATTACACACTTATAAATTATATTACTGAACTTAAACCTCACTTTGCAGAGGTAGAAGGTGTTTTTGCTAGTACATGTACAGATCCATACTAATACTTCCTTTTGAGCCTTGCTCAATGAAAAGGGCAAATAATAATAAAAAAACCATGTTGACCTCAAATATAATCATTTTATATGCATTTAAAACATTTGCAGATCATAGACATCAAGGCACAGAAGTGCAATCACACAACATGAAATACTGCAATGTCTCAGTAGATCAAAAATTTTGCAGCCCAGTTGAGATACATATTTGGATGTTTTTCAGACCTGCTCCTGCAGAAAACAGTAAATTTCTCCATGTTCCTTTTATTTTACTCCTGTCCAATTCTCAATCCAGACATTAACTTTTAATTCACCTCATACATCTCCAAAGGATGTGTGTGTGTGGTATTTCCAATATCTTTTTCCATATTCTAGGTTCATAAAAGTGAAGAGGCATAATGAATGAATTTAATTATTTCCATCCATTCAGCTGGTTATAGAAGAAGACCTTTTAATTCAGCTAAAAGATAAATTACTTGTTCCTTCAAAATTAACACTGATTTGGGGAATATTTCTGGCCTGCAACATGAAAGATTTCTATGTTTTCAAAGCTAAATGACCATTGGCAGTTTATTACTGCTGTAATTGTTCACATTATCTGATATATAGATACTACATGTGGGCAAAGGGAAAATGCCATTGTCAGGAATTACACCCCCTCCCTTTAGGCTGTTGATCTCAATTGCTCAGTAATTCACAAGCTCAGAATATCAATGAGGTTCTGCAAGTGTCCTGCCCTGCAATCAGCTTTTGTGCACTATTTTTCTACACTATTTTCTTACCTAAAATGCCAGAAGCAGGACGATAAGAAACCACACTCTCAGCAGGAACATTGCCTTTTCTATCAGGGGCATGCCATGCTGTGCCTGGCACTGAGCTCCTCTCCACAGAGCTGCATCTACCACAGGATGACAAGAGCATCTCTGAGGTCCAGGGGAGGTTTGTGTGTCCTGAAGTCCACACTACAGTGTCCAGCCAAGGAGATACACTGGGTATCACACCATACCACCATCATGCTGCATAAAAACAACTGTAAATGTGAAATGCAAAGTCTGCGTTGTTCTTAGCTCCCAGTACCGACTCTGAATTCAGTGCTATTTTGAATAATCTCTCATTGCTGTAAAATACTGCAAAGTTCAAAACTAGGATTGGGGCACACCATCCATGAGATGCGACAGTAGGGATTATGAATCAGAGCACAAAACGGTGTGTTCTGTTGCCAGTAATCTACTTATTAATGATTTCTTCCTCTGTCATCCTCTGGGACTGAAGCTAATTCCTGCAACCTTCTGCTTTGTCTCTGCTGTCTCTCCAGCACTATCTACCCACCCGTCCTTGCCTCGCTGCTTCTGGCCTCGACCTGCTGTCCCCTCCAAGGCTGGCTGCCTCCTTATAACACACACCTCACCATAATGCAAAATTGCTCTGTTACTACACAAACAGCCCAGGCCCTACACAAAACCCAACTCTAACCTACCTAGCAGCGGTGTGTGCAGCACCAGAAACTCAGCTCTCTGTCTTACCCAGCTAGAATAAAAACCTTCAAGCTGTGCTATGCATCCCATTCATTAGCAGTGTCTGGGGAGCTGTGCAGAGATGTACCTCATGATTAGATAAAAGCTTTTCCTTCTAAATCACTGTCCAGAAGAAACCAAGGGTCTGGAAGGGTGAACTCCATGCACATTAGGGGCTGGGCACACCCCCTTTGCTGGTTATTTATGTGTCCTTGTTTTACGCTGAAGAATGGAAGGTTTTGTGATGGAGAATAAGTTGCTTCATTTATTTACTGTGATAGTGATACCAAGACCCTTTTCTCAGTAAAGATACCAAAAAGGGAAAAGCGCTGTGGTCTTAGAAGAAACATTTTTTAAACAATTTTGTTAAAATCTTGGAGCCCTATGTATACCAAACCAAATCCAGGATGGTGATGAGAAGGAAAGTCAGAGATTTTTGGTCAGCTCCAACTCCCCCAGAGACTGCAGGCCACCTCATGCCCAACAGGTCCCAGAACAGCTCTAACCAGCAGAGAAACAATCCAAAATACAAACATTATACACTCTCAATGACCTCTCCTTTATCTGCCTTGAGGGTCTTCAACAAGCAGATGAGGAAGCCATGAAAGCAGCCAACCTACTGGAACATGAGGACTTGCGTAGAGATGGGGCACACCATGTGCATGCCCTGGGGCTGTGGCTCACTGCCAGAAAGTCTCCCAAAGAGGACTTGAAAAAATAACTGCAACATGACAAGAGAGCTGCAAATGTGTCTCCAGGTGCAGTTTTGCTCAATGCTTAAAGTCAGGAATGTTTCAGGAGGAAAACTGCAGTTCAAGCTAGGAACAGACCCTACTTGAAAGACCCCAGAGCATCCAGTTGCTAATGCAACTGTGGCCATGTTATCTTCAGAACCGAGCACACAAAAGCTTGGTTGGATCTCTCTCAGAAGTAGCATTTCACGTGAAGAAACTTCAGCAAACAGCTCCTGGCCTGAAGTTGCAAAGGAAGAGTGGAGGCTGGGGTTTAATTTCTCAGTCCCTCAAAGACTCAGACTCAGTTGGGCTGACCTTCATCTCATGCCATAATGTGAGTTTAAAAATACACCGCTCCTCTCAGAAATGTGTCACAGCTCTTAGAAGCAAGAAAATCAGGTTGTGGGTGGGAGTAACTGCACAGTATTTTTTTTTTTTGAGCAACAGTCTTTTAGATTCCACTTTACAAAAAGCAGATTTTTTAGTACTTCAGGAGTCGAACACACAGTTATTATCGGAGGCTGGGAGTAAAACTGTTTTAAGAGATAGGGGTCATTTTTTATTCATTTTTTTAGGAAATACACCTTTCTTGCAGGTCTGTTTTGTTTTTTTAAATAATTATTTTATGCTATGTCACAGTTTTTCACTGGTAATGTCATACCCTATATAGAAGCACTATATGAGCACTAAATGATTTGGCAAGGAAATATACTCAAACAAAGGAAAAGAAACTGCTTACAATTTATTATATGCTTTGAAAGCTGCAATTTAAAAATGCCAGTGTTTCATTTCAGCAAATGTTACAATAACAAGCACAAGACTAATGACCCGATGCCTTGTCAGAAATGTTCACAGGTCAGATAAAACCACCACAATTATACCTGCAGGATCCAGTGTTTCAAAGACAGCCCTGTTTGAACTTCTCCTGGGCTTTGATCCCCACAAGCTGTATGTCAGCACTGTCCTCCCAAAAGCTGGCTTCATGCTGAGGATTTTTCTGCTGACACACTTTCAAACCTCTGAAATACGTCCAGGCTGTCCTACCTCCCATCCATGGCCATCTGAACCACTTGAGTGGTTTCCTGCATTATGAAGAAGCAGCAAGAGGGAAGAAGAAAACATTCAGCCCACATCAGGCTCTGCCAAACAGCTGGCGAAGAATAACCTCAGAAAAATTGATATTTAAGCAACTGTTGAGGAGATTTGTCGATTTAAGAGGAGCAGGGTGAGATCATCCATTGCCTTCTGTTGTCTTTTGGCTGAAAGTGGTCAACGGACAGCTGGATAGCCCCTGATCCTGCACTTAAACACAGTCACAGAAATATTTGCATTTCACCATCAAGTTGCATTTTTCTCTTCTTCTCACAGACTTTCCCTCAGCTTGCTCCAGGGTTTCCAAGCATGTGTCCCATCCCTTCACACCTGCTGTGGTCTGTTCACATTTAACATTGAGCACTTCATGTGAGCAGTAACGGATACTTTTCTCAGCATATTTAGTATCTCCTTTGTTCAATAAAGTTTGCAATTTTTTCAGAGTTCCCTGTTACTTAAAATTATTAACTACATAATCTGGAGAAATAAAGCCAGATTGTCCATAGGTAGGATGCTCTGAGGATGTGATTGCAGGAGCTCAGAGGTGTGGTAGTGAACTGTACTAATACATTGCAGCATAGACTTGGGCTGGTGATGCTGCTCACAGAGCAGGATTTCAGCAGCACCTGCACTTTTCAGTCATTTCATTTGCCACAGAAAAGGCTTAATTTTCTGGAAAATCCTGCGGCATTTGGACTCCCTCATCCTGCCACCCTGTGCTATCCTTGAAGAGGCTGCACAGGGACCGTGTAGGCAGCCCTGATGTAAAGGGAATTGTTGCAGTTACTTAAAATGACCTGATGGAGAAATGAGGTTTTGTTGGGTCTCTTCTGTCTGCCTTTGCATGGGCATGGTTGAAATTCCTCTCTGGGTGCTGCAGAGTGGCAGCAACACTCATTCCAGCCCTTGGGGTGAATTGCAACCATATCTTCAGCCTAGGCAAATTGAGTTTTACCCTTTACATCTGACACTTCTCCCTCCAAAGAGAGAGACACATGTACAGGGTGTATTCACATGTAAATATTACACTGTGGTGTGTTGGGTACCATCATACATGGTCTTTCCAAGGCCCACATACTTGCAAGAACAACATCTGATATTCACAGAATCATAGATTCTGCAGGGATCTGCACCCTCTCCCTGGACCAACTGTTCAGTCATGTCAAGTCTGTCAAGAGATAAGAGCCCAGAGACACAGTGACGCTCATCTTCCCTTCCCTCTGAAAGATGCTAAAGAACAGCTGATGCCTTGACAAAAGCAGGCTGGTTAGGGCTGACTTTACACCCAATCTTCACCAAAGAAGGCTTTCCCCTCCTCTGTATTACTAAGAGCATTTGCATTAAGACTTAGCGCTCCATTTCATTACAGTCCATCTGCTCCTCGTGGCTCATTTCCTGTTGTCTGGTCAATACTTCAGCATGACTTGGAAATGATTGCAAAATAAAGGACAGGGAGTTAGGTGAAAGCTGTGCAGCCCTCAAAATAGGACAGTAATCTTATTTTCCTTGGAGAAAGGCATGCAAGCAGAGTTGCCCAGAAAATGGAGATCTGAGGCTCAAGGTGGACTCTGAGGTTCCCAAGGACCAGGGGCCAAGCACAGAGCATGACTTGCTGCTGCCTGACGAGGTTGGGGCATGATTGCTGCTTCCACCTGAGCACTACAGCGTGTCTGCCACCACGTTTTCAGCTGTTTGACAACTGGTGACAAACATGCATCCCTTCTTCTGGCAGTACACTAAATTTTCCCTGCTGTGATATATGGGCTTTTTAACTATGCATGGCTGACTCCTGCTATGGCCAGCTTGCTTTGATTGATAGGTGGTAAATGGGCTTTATCCCTGTCCCCAGCCATAGACCCTGAGTCCTTGTCATGTGTCGAGGCCACTGACCTTCACTCTCTGCCCACTGAGTCCCACTGGGGCTCATCTGGTGCTGGTTTCTACTTGATTTCAGGCTCCTTTCTTTGACACACTGCTCCACACATCCTTGTCTCTCCGTGTGTTAATCGCTTCAGATCAGCAGACCCACAGCAGGGTGAGGGTCGGTGTTAACTCCAGTCAGCACTCTTAGCTTGGCAATTTTTCGTTTTCAGACCAGATATCACTTTTCAGGCAGGTTATGGCTCACAGCAAAGTCCTGGCAGCACCCAGCTGTCACAGGATGGGGGCTCAGACACATCATCATCTCCCGCATCCTTTTCCGTCTCCAACTGGAGTCAACCACAATGTAGACAGGCCCAAGCCAGCTCTATGGGGATATCAAGCTTGGGTTCAAGCCCAGACATTGAGGCTCTGCTTTATCTCTGCCTTAGAACAGAGCATAGCAAAAAGGAATTCTTGGGACACTGCAGTGACCCATTAAAATTAATGGGGTTAAATCATCCTGGTGTAAGCCACCAACTTCAAAAGAATTACACAAGGGATTAATCTGGATCCATTATTTTTCTTCTTTGTGCCTTTCAGAAAAATGATCTACTTTCCAGACTGCTACACTCAGCCTGTCTTTCTAACTAAACTATCTACCCTCCCATTGGTCTCTTACTTCACACTCTCATCTACTATCCAAGCAAGTCCAAGAACTGATCACCTGCTCTGTTTTTCCCCATGCAAAACAGCCCTTGTACACTTCCAACTGGCCTAATTAATTTCCTCTTTCGGGGGCAAATAAAATCAATTAAAAAAAAAAAGAAAAACCAACCCAAAAAGCAAAGTTTCATTAGGGAAACCAGGAGGGTTACATACCCACATAGCACATTTCTTCTCTACCCTAGATTGAAGCAGCAGGAAGAGGAGCGGGTACAAGTGCAACACCCCTCCACTTAAAACTACAGTGCACAAAACCTGACCATGACTGATGTATGTCACATACAGTTTTCTGTAATTGGAAGCACTTGTGTGAGCTAAGGAAGTGCAGGAGACCAAAGAGACAGGTGGGGAAACCTCACATGTAAAAGACAGAAGCTCCCAGCTACTCTGTGATCTGGAAGCCAGTCTTGCTCCTGAGGTGGCTCATTCAAAAGCAGCGCCAGTGGAGATGGCCTTCAACTCTTTCAGCTAAAAGCTCAACACTGTTAAAATTGGCAGATGACTTGATAGGAAGAAATTGTCTTCTGGGGACTGCTTTTTGTCTGCCAAGTTCACCCAGACACAGATCCACATATGGATTTCTAACCTATCCAGGTTTCAGTGGTGATTACTGCAGCTATTGTGGTATGAACCATGCTAGACACATTATTTTGGGAGAGCTGAAGTATTAGAGGTAGACAATGAAAAACTCTGAGTGTATTTGGTCTGTGAGTTAACCCACCTCCATAGTTCCCAGGTATTCAGCTCTGGGGGTGCTGGCACAGGAAAAGTAGACTTGAAATTCAGCTCCTGAACTGGTTTCAAACTTTGCTGAGAGTCCGGAGGTGTTTGGATCTGTGATTTTGACTAGTAGCTCCCAAAAGAGGCTGTTAATTTCTCAGGGTGAGGCAACAGAGGATGAGAGGAACTAGTGTTATTTCACTTTGGTCTAAATGCAATGCAACCATCTGTGCAGCCACTAAACTACAGGACCTTGAAGAAACTACAAAATAGTCTGACTATAAAGTCAGCCACTGAGAAACAGTCACTGCCGGGCTGACACAGCCTGCTGGTACTCCTCAAACCCCTGGAAGAAATGCTGCCTGACAGCTGCTTTCTATCTCCCATGCTTTGCCCCCATCATATCCCCGCTAGCATCTTTCACAGCCATGGTTAGACATATACCAATGATGTATCAAGATGAGTAACGGGCTAAAACCAAAAAAACAGAGCAATCAGGAGCTCCACAAAGCTGCTTGTAAATCTACTAAAAGTGGCATGTTTCCATAATAAACAGTCTGCTATCGCACTGCTCTGTTCCCACTTAGCAGTCTGCTGAGAGGAGAGAAGAAAGAGGCTGGTTTGCAGGGCACTGAATTTAACAGGAGACAAGCAGACAGTGTACGATGGTCCACGCTCCCTCTGCTGGCTGCATCCTCCAGCTGCTTTCAGAGGTGATGCTTCTTGCTCTGATGGAGGCCAGGCATGATTAATTCCTACCTGCACTGTGGCAACATCTGTGTAGGCACCATCTGTGAAGTGAGACCTGTTTTGCCAGGATTTATGCAGATAAAGAATAAAAGCAAGAGCACCTATGTGAAAGATGCTGAGCTGTGGCTGGTACAGGACTTGTGAAGAAACACTCTGCAGCAGGGACCAAGAAGTCCCTGCTGTCAACTCCATGAGACATGATCCATCACTGTGCACAAAGCATGCACAAGGCACGTTGGGTTTGAGTGGCAAGCCCTCTGGGAACCAAAAAGTTTGCAATTCTGTTACAGGCAATACTTTTATTTCTCCTGCTCCAACAAAGTCTTTTGCCAATATCCCTGGAGAAGCAGGGCTCCATAACTGCAAAATCCATCTGCCTTCCAAAAAGGTCTGATCATGAAATGTATTCAGCTCAATATACTTGACCAAGACATGACAAAACTGGCAATACCTGAAAATACACTTGTATATAGTTATATGCAGCTGGGAGGACCAAGTATGGAGCATGCACTTATGTCCATGTATTTCTTGTTTGTAAAGTATGTATTTCCAATGCACAGACTTGATGACATTACACTGTCATCAACAGGACTTTGGAAAGTCTGAATCAGAGAGCACAGAATGGCTGTGTTACCCATCAGCCACAGGTATTCCCTATCAGGAGTCAGCCTGAGAGCTAAAATACAGACTAAGCAAAGCACAGGGAGACTAAGCAGCTTCTGTAAAGCAAATATGCAGGAGAGAGAGAATCTGAATTCAGGACTTCTTAACACTTTCCTCCCACTCATTCCGTGAGTGCTGCTGCAGCCCTGTTTGATGAGGCTCCCACTGTGCTGGCTATGCAGAGCCCCTGCCCACCCAACAGCGTCAGCAAGCACGGTCACCCCAAACCTCCATCAAACAGCCTGCTTCCTCCTAATTACATCTTGAAGGCTAATTCCAGACTTATTTTTCCTATGTCACTTTTGATATAATGGGGGCAAAACAGCTCACACAATAGCTTTTAAGATATTGGGCAATTTAATTTTTTGCTTCTCTGCTGATGTGTGAGTAGATGTAGTCCCTTTGATGTCCTGCTCCATGTTTTAAAAGGATGCAGCTATCATGACTGTTTAGAAATGTGAACACAATTATGAATGCTAATACAATTAACAGTAAAAGACTCATACTTGGATCAGAAACCCATCTCTCTTCCAACTCAAGCCCTCCTTGCAGGCTTCTGAGTAAATGGGTCAGATAGCAGTACAAAACTCCAAATAAAGAAAACGAATACTTATATAGAGAAAAAGATCAACAAAATTCTTCAAAAAGCCCTGACTAGGCACTGTCAGATTAAAGACAGGAGCAGCTCTCTAGCTATTACATGGTAGGGTCAAATTTCATGCAGGGTAACTCAAGGAGGAGTTACCCTGGGGATGTGAAGGATTTGGATCAGTGGTGAACTGAGTGGGTTCTACCCCTGTGCTGAGTGCAGCTTCAGATTAGTGCCTGTACCCCTGCAAGGCATGTACACACACACACCAGTTTCCCAGAAGAGAAAGAAAACCCCACTTGGCCAAATCCAGAAACAATTAGCCCAGCCACTGCAACAAGGGGAGCCTCTGACACAGCTGGGAATGCTCAGCACTTCTGAGAATGAACCAGCTAGTACAAATTTAATTGATTCAAGTAACTGAACTGAAACTGGTGCCTCTTCTCAGAAGCTTAGAGGAAATTTCCCTTCCCAGGCCCAGGGGTCCACAGGCAGCTGGCTCAAATCAGAGCCTGGTGAGCCAATAGCACCTAAGCCTGGGTCAGCATCTCCATCACTGGGGTCTGCTCCCAGCTTCTCCGCCTTTCCCAGGTCACTGACCCACCTGTGTAGGGCAAGGATGCACCTTGACCAGGACCTGCAGCACCAGCTCCTCTACTGAGAGGAGCATCCAGTGGCCACGGCAGCTGCTCCGAGGGGGCCTGACTGGGAATTACTCCAGGCTCTGCTGACTGGTGGGAGGCCATGAGAAGGGCAGAGACCCCAAGACTCCCAGCAGAGGCTGGACATGGCTCTAAAAAATCAAGAGCTGTTCTTCAGGTTTTTCAGTTCATAATTGCAAATATATTTTCCTCCTAAGACCATTTTACCAACAGTTCGTAACTCTGTGGCTTGCAAATTACTCAGCTCTGGGTCAGATGGTTGCATGCAATTGCAAAACATCAGAAGTCACTTGATTAAGTCAGGTTAAAGAGGTCCCCAGCCTCCATTCCCTTCCCCCAAGGGCAGTCATTCTTTCCTTCACTTGATCACTTAAATATTTATTCTGCACCACTCCTGCCCTTGCACTGAATCTTCCCTTTCACCTGCAAATGAAGAGCAATTTTCCTTCAGGGCAGCATTTGGAGGTCTTTGATTGGCAATTTGTCCTTGTTCCATCATTTTTCAAGGTCTTTGTAGTTCAAACCTTCTCACTACTATGGGTTAAAAGCAGCAACGTGGACAGCTGTTGATTTCACTGCAAGGCAGGAGCAGGGCCTGGCAGGGAATACCTCAGCCCGGCTAAGAGGGGATCAGCTGCTGGCTGCCAGATTCCCCTAAGGACTGTATGTGGTCTGTATGCAGACACCACTGTGCTGGAGAGGGAGGGACGGATGGGTGGGAAGCACACAGGACAAGCAGGAGCAGTTCCTGCCACTCAAGGAAGAGCTGTGCCTGGGAAGCTGCAGAGGGAAAGACCTTCTCTGGCTTTGCTAAGGAGCATCCTTGTGATTAAGCAGTAGCCCAAGGGAGCCTCAGCAGATGTGGGGTGGGGTTTAATCCTCCTAGGTCAAACAAGCAAGCCAAAATCTGGATTAATATACAGTGTGTCCGGCTGCACGTGCAATGCACTGGCAATACTATTTGGACGATAGCAAATGCCCAGATTAGGTGCTGACAACTCCCCCAACAGGATCATGCATGAAATCTGGCCATAAGAGGAGCTGTCACTCTGACTTTCATGGCCAAAAATGCAAGCAAGCCAGTGACACCTTCCACACTGAAACCCTGCCGAGTGCCCTGGCATGGCCAAAGCTGGGGACAAGAAAGGTTTCCTTTTCCAAGTTGGCTCTCTAGATTAGTGGAGTGGGAGCAAGGAGAGCCTGGTGATCAGCACAGCTTCCCAGGCCTGAGATGATTCAGTCCAGTACTGAGTATTAAAGAGATAATTAGATAATCCTCAATCTTTTCCATATGCTTACAAATGTCCGATCCAGGTGTGGTGCTGGAGTCATTAGTATTAATGTCCAAGACTGCAAGTCTACTTCTTTCCCATTCCCCCGTCAAGTCTTAGATGCAATGCTATTAAATACCAAAAAATTACTACCATAAGACCAACGGAAAAAGATAGGGCTGTAACACCTAATAAGAAGCCAGGTGGAAAAACTATTTCATATCTGTTCATAGCAACACATCACAGCTTTCTAACTGCTGTCTAGAGGAATTTCTGCCCTCTGAGATGAGAGACAAAAGAAAGTCAGCCTCGCCAGATGAGCATGGCAAGGGGGTGAGGCCGGGCACATCCCCAGGGAGAGCAGAACGCACACACCACTGTGTCCAATATCCACACAAACCAGAGGCATTTTTTTCCGGCTCAGGTTGTGTCTTTCTCTGCAGAGTAAATGCATGTAGAGCATCATCTCCCCACGACGTGGCAGTAGCTGCCTGCAGAGCCTGTTACACAGGATCTTCCCATGCCCGACCTCTTGTCTTCAAGTGGGAGCTATTTATACAGGCTGCAACAAGCTGTGTGACAAATATAGTTTTGCAGGATGGTAGAGGAGTTCAGCAGAAAACACCAAGTACGAGTCTTACAATTTTTAAGTTTGCATGTATCGTTGGTAAGGTTTTTTTGGCTAGGCTGATCTGCAGGTTGCCTGGGAAATGCGAACACTGCCATTCATTTTTAAATAGGAAGTCAGACCTGAGAGATGGTGAGCTATGGCTGTGGTAGAAGGACGGGAGACATCTACACATACATACACATGCACACAAAGGCAAAACTTTATTCCCTGCCTTAAGTAGCTTTTCACACATAATGTACTTTTGGATAAGTTGTGTGTGAAAATCATCGAGAAATCTCTGTCCTCTGGGGCAATGGTGAACATGGGGCATTTTGTGGACAGGGGGTCGACATGCCTGTTAACATCCCTGGGTGCCCTCCAGCATGATGAAGTATGCTGAGAAGTATTTCTCTCCTGGCATTCTGGGAAGGGAAGGACACTGGGCAGGTGAAGCCACGCTAGCCCTGCTGTGAGTTCGGTTTGCTGTGCCAGCCATTGCTAGTGAAGAATGGGATGTTAGAGTGAAGTGGCCTCTCCCAGGGGGAGCTCTTTCTGAAACTCAATTTCACTGCAGTCTCAATGTAGTTTGCAAGAATGAAGAACGGGACACATTGAAAGAGTTTGTGCAAGGCTGGGAAAGGAAGCTGTTCCTTCCCTACTGGTGAGTCCTCCTGACAGCTTGAAGGGTCCAATTCAGCCCCTGGCACCTGGTCTCCAAGAACACAGCCTTCACCCTCTTGATCTTCATGCTGCTCTCCTCAGGAGTTATCCCTGCAGCAGCACTCATGAGATCAGTCCTCTTGCGACACTGCTCTTGGAGGACACCTTAGCCCACCCACACATCAGGCTGACAAACACTGCCCGTGGGTGGCCCTACACTGGATCTGCTGGGAGACTGAATGAGTTGTGGCACTACTGACAAGAGAAACTCTTGGAATAAGGGGACAATAAAAAAGGTAATAGAAGAGACAAGGTGTTTATCAAGGGGGGACCCAATGGCAGCAGCTGAGTCCCATTAGATATCATGGCATTTGCCTTCAAGTGGTATTAGTTCAGTAAATGTTACAAGAACCATGTTCAGCCAGCAAGGTTCAGAGGAGAGACCTATGTACAATCCACCACTCCTCTGGCTTAGGGTGGAGTCATGTGCTGGCAGCATCACCACCACCTTGCCCAAGTGACTCAGGTGCTGCCATTCTCACACTACGGTTGCTGCTACAGGCTCCACCTGTGGCACCATACTCCACTTTTAGAATCACAGAATGGTTTGGGTTGGATGGGACCCCAAAGATCGTCTAGTTCCAACCCCCTCTGTTATGGCAGGGACACTTTTAGAGCTAAGGAAGCTTTTGATGGTCCATCCCTATACTAGCAACACAGGAGCATGCAATGCAGGGATGGCTCTGCTTTCAGTGGAAGCTTCCAACCCCGCACAATCCACTTCCCAGCTCCCTTGTAACCTGCCCCCCAGGCAGGGAGGAAAAGGTGACATGTGCTTAGTCTTCCATATCCTTCCACCTCACACTGGAAACATGAATGAGGACTAAGGTGTGTTGAGACAAAATTTGGATAGGGTCAGCCCTACACACTGGTCTCTGGTTTTTGGAGGAGAGTGGGGTCCTGGCCAAGAAGCTGCCATGAGCCGAAACCTGGCCAGTGTGAGGTGGATGGAGCCCAGGCAGGTTGTGAAGCCACTTGCCACAGCACACACAGCCTGACGAGCTCCCCAGTGAGCATAGCTCAGCTTTCCCAATACAATACCTGCAGCAGCAGGAGCCTCTCCATGGGCAGCCATGCTCCCAGGCAGTCTGGTGCTGACTTGCCTCTCCCTCACATGTGGCATTTCCCTCAGCACTGCCAAGCCCTGAGCTCTTGTCTTTCTGGGAAGCACGGGTATCTGCAGGCAAAGCTGGCAGGGCCACATGCTGGAGTCAGCAAGGCTCCTGTGCTGCGGGTGAGCAGGGCAGGGGGCTTGGGAAAGTGGGATGGGCTCCCCTCCGGCTGCCCCCATCAGGGCTGCTGTTCTCTTGTGATAAGAACCAGCTCACACTCTCCGTTCCGCTGCAGGAAGTTTGTTCTTGTCACCCCATTTCCCACCTCCCTCCTCTCTCCCTGCAGGTTGGTGAGGTCGAAGTCCTGGGATGCGCAGAGGAAGGAGGCACACAGGGCTGCCCTTGCCATCCTCACCCTAACTGGCCCCCAATGCCTGTGGTGGGACCTGCCAGCAAAGTGCTTACAGAGAGGAAAGCCTAAGAGCAGCTCCAGTGGTTTGGTTTGCTTTGTGTGCACAAGCCTGCAGCAGGCTGTTTGTGAACAAACAATCCATTCCCATTATAAATCCTTTATTTGTTCCCTTTTCGCACCCTTCTGCCAGAGGGTTTGTCCCCTGCACTGCGCGGGGCCACCCAAACAGCTGATTCAACATCCAGTGTGAGGGGGGAAGAGGTGGGAGCCCTGGAGCCACCCATGCTTGACACTAGAACTGCTGGCAAAAACAGCTTCTCTCCACTTTGAGGGCTCCACTCCAAGCAGATCTCACTGCAAAGTGGATCCTCTGCATTCCCTGATGCATCCTCCATGCTGCAGAGTAGCAAAATAACATTTTGAGTCCTCACATGGGCAGTCTGGGAAGACACCACAGTGAGGAGAAGAAAGAAACAGGCAGAAACGAGTGGCTGGGGATGAACCTCTTCAAATGATAATAAAAGAATACATGGCCTTAAGCAGCCGAAGAAATGGCTTAAGGGAACATATTGCATGCTTGCATTCAGACCCTCTGCCCTCACTCCTGTCTTCGTGCAGGACTGATGGGAACCTGAGTAGCTGAAACAGCAGCAAGTCCCTCCCAGCTTCAGGTTTCAGCATTGCACACTGAGGCTGTTGGATGGAGAGGCAGAGAAAGGGAAGCCAGTGGGCTATTCCAGCAAAAAGCCCTCCCTGTGCCATTTCTCCTCCACCTACTCCCCCACTCTCAGACACACTCAAGATGTAAGTACAGTGCCTGCTCAGCAGCGCTGCTGATCCACAGGGATGGATATTGCAGGTGAAAGGAAACTGCCAACAAACTGTTTGACAATAATAGCACTTTCCACACATTCGGCACCTCCCCTGCCAGAACCTCCAAGCCCTGAGGGAGTCAAATAGTCAGGCGGGCTCCCAATAAAGTCCATTCTTTTCAGAAAAGTTGGATTAATTTAGCCTATTCTCTTAATTTTACAGATAGGCAAATCCCAGATATTTAAAATATGGAATTTGTTCAAGGTGTCCCCTGGTTCTGCGTGCTGTTACACACCCCAGGCTCTCTTCAGACCTAACATTCTGAAGTGAAGAAACCCTGGTTCCTGAGCTGTCGAGTCAGCACTTTGAAACGCCTCTGTTTCTGTGAGCGCTGCACAGGCAGGTTCAAACCCTTCCTGCAGGTCAAAGCAGCACCACCAACAAGAGATGTGCAACAATGGAAAGCAGGATACGTGCTGCGGCATTGTGCAAAGCTGACTAATAAACTGCCCCACCTCATACCTCCAAAAAAACCTAAGGACTGATATATCCCCAGGGTAACTCAGCTGACATCAACAGCATCACTGCACATGGTGTCCGCACTGTAACGTTATACAACCCCTAAGAGGTTGCTCACTTTGCCAAGCACCACATGGCTGCCCTTCAGCAAGAACCAGAATTCTTGCAGGACCTTTTCCAAGTGCTGGACTTTGCTGGTGTCCAGTGGGGAGGTGGTTCACAGCCTTTCCCTCACTGCAGCCAGAGGAAAGTCCTCACAGCATGGCACAGGAAGAATTTCAGGTGCACGCTGGGTTTGACAGGGCATTTAGATGCCAGAACAAAAATTTTCCTATTATTATTTCCCCAGTGTAACTAATCAGAGCAAAGTGAAGCTGTCAGTATCATGTCAGCCCATCACAACCAGAGTGTTAGTGCTATCCATTGTTTACATTTATCCTTCCCCTGTCTCTGACCCAAGAGATGTTAATAGCCTCAAGGTCGAAGACAGGAGAGCGTAGAAGAGACTTCTTTCACAAATGACCTTGCACCAAATGTATTCAGCTTCTAGAGGTCATAGGAAAAATCTCTATGAAAAGAAAAAACAGTTCAAAAGGTTCTGTCAAGCCCAGCAGATAACTTCTTTCCTACCCTTGCTTCATTTAGGTGTCTAAACACTGCAATATTGTTCCGTGTCCCCATGCTCCTGAGGATCAGGGTCCAACACATTAACGCTTCCAAGTCCAAGTGGGTTGTAGTATGTGCTGCCACTCCTTTCCCCTGCATGTGGCATCCAGCACCTGGTATGGGGCAAAAGGAGTTCTCTAAACGTAATCATAGTAGTTACTTGAGGATTCACTCCTATCTCAGCATAGCCAGCAGTAACCCACATTTTAATCCTCAGCCTGAAGCAACAGGGAATGAAGAGAAAATCATCCATTTTTACAGCCACGAACACTCTGTCTCCAGCTGCAAGGGCACATTTTCTCCACTTCTGTATTTTTGTGCCTATTTTTCCACTGGTGCAACATTTGAGCTGACACAGAGAGGATATCTGATTTTTAGTCTCAAGAGAAAAACAAAGAAATAACAAGCAATCAGAACAGATTTTGCAGTGTCAAGTTCAGCTCTCCAGGGAGAAAGGACCACCTCAAATTCCCAGTGCTTCTGGCCCTCCCCCTATCCCTTCAAGTCCCATCTCCACCTGACTCCTCCATCCCTCTCCTGGGCCTCTGTGAAGCCTCCGCTATTTCAGCGCATCCCCCAGCAGAGAGCAGTTGTTGATGGTATATGCTAGATCAGCCTTCGTGGCCAACCCAAATGGGAGCCTGTATGTCTGCTGCAGAAACACAAACCTGCTGGCTTCTGCCCAAAAACCTGCAATCTGAATAGCCAGACAGGGCAGGGGCGAGGGAGCAGAAAGCCCTAGCTGAAGAAAGCCAGTGTTGGCAGCAAGCTCAACTGCAAGCCTGTATTTTTCTGAGGCCAGTGTGGTGAGTGGTAGAAGTGAAGTAACAGTGCTAGAAGTAGAGCTTAGAGCAGAAGGCCAACTGGCCAAGTGAAGCAAAGCCCACAGGTGAACTGCAGGACATTTTCTGAAGGTCCCAAGGTCTTGGCTTGGTTGCTTTTACAGCTGTAAGGGCTGGCCAGAGCCTAGCTAGTTTTTCTCTGCAGTTTCTTTCCTCAATCCAGGTGGGACAGAAGAGAGCAAGGATCAAAGCAGCAGGACTGTGGCACTCTCCCAGTGGCATGCACGATCACTGCACGCTGCCAGGGCTACAAGATGAGAGGCAGAGATGGCCTGGGCTGGGTACCACTTTTACACCACCATCCCTCAAACACAAGTCCTGTATGTGCCCATTCCTGCCCCTGCATCCACCCACTGGAGTCTGGCTGGATCATGTTTGATGTCTGGGATCAAAGGGAAGCTGCAGGCTTGGAGAGGGAGGGAATATCTTCTTTGCCACCTGTCTGAAAGAGCAACACAGCCTTGGCTCTTAGGTGGAGTCTGTAGGTGTTTCCTCATTTACAGTGATGCAGGTGACTTTTGCCCCACTTTGCATCCACGGATTCCTTAAAGGCTTCTCCTGAGCCCCACTGGCATCAGAGCAGGGCTTGCCACAGCAGCAGCACAGAGGAAATACAGCAAATACATGCAAAATCCAGTACTTTTTATTAGACTTTCAGAAAGGGGAGATTTGCTGCAAGAATCCTGGATCGAATCCAAGAAATTGCAACTCTTTGCTTCTTATTTCCACTTCTGCAACCTCAGATCAAGTGGCATTTAAAACCCAACAGAACAGGGCTGAAGCCACCAACCCTGGAAAGCTCAACCAAGAAACTCATCTCCAAATGTCAGCAATGGCTGCCCCAGCTCTAACGATCCCCTTGGAGGCTCTTCTGCATCTCAGCTAAGCACAGTAATATTGCATTACATTTATTCAGACCATATGTAATACGCACAAGAGCCCATAAAAGCTTAAACAGCCCAATAAACATTTGGAAAAAAAGCACAGTCACCAGATTTATGGGGTTTGGATACCTGCCAGCATGACCCACCAGAATCAGATCCTTAAGTTTTTGTGTAAGCCCAAGACATACACACAATACAAACGCAAATGTGCTGTTATCCTTGGAAAATGATAAACAGCCCCGAAGCCCATCCCCAGCTCTGGAATATGATGGCCTTCCACTGTGTCTGATTGGACTCAGTTTAAATCAAGGCCATAAAGGTCTTGGCAATGAGAAATAAGTGTAGCACAGCAAAACTTCACCCCAGAGCACACAATAAAACTGAGAGAGAGGAAAAGACGAAAAGATTTAGACACTTAATTTCCATTAAAGGGAAGATAAGCTCTGCTGCAGAAAGAGAGCCAAATTCCAAGATCTGTGCTAATTTTCCTCCACAGGGATGATGTGATGTCTCCTGTGCCACCTACCAGGCTGGAAGAGGGGACATGACGGCTCAACAGAAGAGGTGTGAAATGATGATGGATCCCAGTGGGTGCAAAATATTTTGTCCCAAGAATCTGCAAAAAACCTTGAGCTTTCATTTGTACAAAGCACTTCGGTATAGCGCAGCACTGGTGGGATGTAAAATTTCCTCTATTTCCCAAGGTGAAGAACAGTTGAACCAGTTCCAGTTTCCTGATTTCTTGGGCATTTTGTGACACTTTTTTTCTCCTCCTCTACATTTAATACTATGGCTAAACACAGTATTTTGCATACCGACAGCCCCTTCCAGTTCACAAAGGTACTGCACAAGCAGGATTTAGTACAGCTGTGAGCACCCGGTGCTCAAGACAGAAGCCAGGAGTCCTGGCTCCACATTTTGTGCTCTAAAACACATCCACGGCAGAACTCCATCTCCAGACTTAAAGCAAAAAGAACGAGATAAAAGAACAGCACAAGATGCTGCTTTTGAGGAACCTGCCTCATTTGTTATGATAAAGGAGAGTCTTACGGATTAGCTGGCAATGCAATGGAAGGAGCTGCCCACCTCCCACACAGAATTGCCCAGAAAATGTTTTTACAAGTTTAAGATGAGGTACCACATAAAGTTATACAAAAGGAAGACTGAAGCGTGACGACAGATTTACTTACATGAGGCTTAGGACTAGAAGATGCCCTTGCTGTTAAAGAACCGTCTCTGAAGCACTGCTCTGCTTTGCTTAGTAAACAGCAGAGAAAGGCTGTTTGTGTTTATCTGCTGCTCTGGGAGGTGGGTTGTGCGCTGAGAACAAAAGCTACATGCAAGGGCGCATTCTCTCACCCACTGGCACAGGCATACTCAGGGAAGGCTTTGCAGAGGACAAGGTCTATCTTCAGCACAAGTGGCCACAGAGGAGAACGGGGCAGGGGGCATCTGGTCAGACTGCTGCATAGTATGAGTTGCTGAAAGACCACACATTTGGTGACTGCAAAATCTAGTGAGGAGGCACAGAGTAGTAAAGGGTCCTGTGGGAGGAAAAGATGCATTGAAGCAAGGGCCAGGATGGCGTGGGTAACAGAGCATGCACCAATGGAAAGTTTTAGTAGCTCCTGAGGGGGAGGTCAGGCAGTTAAAGGTCTATCCAAGGCAGATGTGCTCTTGTTAGCTCATAAGTCAACAGGCATAAGAGTTAGGGATGGAAAACACAGGACAGGACAGGCAGGGAGAGAACAAAGCCAGCAGGAAGGGCAATGCACTTTTGACACATCCCTCTTCCACCCGCTCGGAAAGGTAACTCAGACCAGAAAAGCTCTGCTCAAGCTCAAAACTACAGAACTGCCCGACTGCTGGAACGGCCCCAGCCAAACCTCCCTGTGCAAACAGCCCCATGGCGCTGGGGGCATCTCCAAAACAAGTTACCATCAGCAAACATCACAGTAAGGGATACAGAGGACAAATGGTGGAGGAGGAAGCTGAAGTGGAGAGCAGAGGACATCAAGAGACACCCAGGACTGATGGAATAATCTGGCCAAGTGTCACAGGGAGCTGACCCTGCAGCTCCAACTGGACCAAAGTGCTAGGAGCTGAAACAGAGTTTGGGCTCCTTAGCAATTTATTCTTCTACAGCAGACTGTACTCCCAGTACTTACACAGATTTGGTTGAGGAAGAAGAGGGAGACCGAGGAAACCATCAGCCCTCCTCCCTTCCTCCATGGTCACACTTGACCCTTTCCAGAACAGCTATGGGGCAGAGCCTGTGCATGAGAGCAGCTACTTCATCCACATCACAGTTACAGCCCACCCTGCTCTCCGTGCTGTCCCAGCATATGAAGAAGAATGGACTGGTCTTTGTGTCTCTTCTGCACAGGTATTTGTTGTTCATCTCAGGAGCATGACTTTAAATGAGGTAATTCACCACATTTTGGGGTAGGAAGGCAACAGGTTGAGGTTGATCTTGGGTATCTTTAGATCTTGCACTTACAAGCAAGGGATGAGCGTGTGTTTATTTGGAGGACAAGGGGGCCAGTGGTCAATGTAGAGAATTTAAGGGTATCTTGAATCCAAGATCCTGTAACCTATGGCAAATTAGTTCAATGTTTCTTTGCTGCATTTTCTTCAAATACAACATTTTCCAGAAATTGATATGGAAGTTGCCCCACTTCTGCAGATCCAGAGAGTTGTATATCAACAAGCCAAACTCTGCTAGTGGTGTTTACAAAGGCAAATAACCTAGAGTATGCCGAGAGTCACAACATGAAGCTAAAATTTAGACCTTCTGGCTCCTGTTCCAGTCTTGGTGACCTTTCAAAATGACTTTTGTACTTTTGCTTCCCTAGCTCTAAAATAAAACCTGTATTTCACAGTCAAGCTGAGAGAGTGGGTTCATGTTTGGACTGTACCTCAAGGTCTATTGTGAGGTAGCTCCATAGAAGGGCAATGCAGTACTATGGCTATTACTATTACTGTATGATTCACATGATGCTTTCTTTCCAGTGTTATTCTTAGGGGCTATCCCTGGGAAGATTTTGGCTTCACTAAAAAAAGAAAAAAGATAGATTATAAGCAGCTAGGGACAAAAATAATCCCATTCTCATGTGGTTTGTGCTATTTAAAGGGACATAATACCTATTTTTGAATAGATGTGTTTCAGTAGACAAACTACTGACATCTGTCAGCACAAATAAATTTGGAAAAGTATATATATCATTTTCCAAAAGCTTTAGGTGTGCCTGAGATGACCCAGAGTATGGGATCAGGGGGTTGAAGAATGCCCTGTGCAACAGAGCCCAGCCATCTCTCCAGCAGAACATGAGTAAGGAGTAGCTTTTCTAAACAATTTTTAGAGGAGGATCTTGGTTTAAAGCCAGGAGGTTGAAGGGTGAACATAGCAGAAAAGGACCATGCACACAGGGAGAGTATTTTGTCCCAAGTTCTCACATTTCTGTTCACTGTCCTGGCTATGGTCAGGTGGGAAAAAATGCAATGCCATGTACTCAGCATGAATTGCAATTCCATACAATGGACCAAGTTCTCCTCTGCTGAAGTGTCTGGCGGTTGGACAGAAGCCACTGAGCTAACATCTGTGTCTCACAGCAAACAACAGTTGGAGGCACCAAAGAACTAGCAGATGGTAGGAATTTACCCCAGACAGCACTGGATAAAGCAGAAAACTCTTATTCCTCCTGCATTCCCACTGCCTTCTTCATGGCCGGCTGCTCAGGAAAGCAGTCGGCTGGGATCCAAAGGTGTGAGGATGGGCTGAGGTGAGTGCTGGAGCTTAAGGACATGAGCAGACAGAGCAGGAACTGTAGGAGGAACAGAGGGACACAGCTAGAGTACCAGAATTTCACAATATGGAAACCAGGGCAGGATCACTTTTGGTTCTGGTATGTCCTGATGCTCATGCAACTGCCATGAAGCATTAACCTTGTCCTAGACTACAACCTGGATGTAATTTAGATGTGTCCACAACATGGAAAATCCCAAGCCACAGACTCTAGAGTTAGTTTGGGTGTGTTTAGATCTATGTGTTTTGCTCTGGGGCCATCTCAAGCTCCAGCAAAAACATTGGGAAAGAACCAGCCAAGAGAAGGACCACATTCAATTTGTGCTGGTGCCACCCCTACAGTCACTAATGGTGGAAAATCAGTGAGAGATGTCTCAGACACAGCATCTTCAGAAGGAGATGCTCAGCACATCGTCCACTGCTGTCCTTTTTATTCCAAAGGCTTAAAACAAAAGGTCTGGGGCAACTTCAGATGAGACAAGGCTAAACACAGAAGAGTAAACTTGCTTTTGTTTGCCTATAATATTAATAGGCGCATTATGTAATTTCCTTGGCTTACTGATGCAGCAACTCTGGTTGCAAGATGGGATGGGATTTCCTTGAGGTCATTCCCCCAAACTGTGTGAGTTGTTATTTTCCTGGCTCACCCACAAACAGAGCCGTTTGCTCTTCTGAAACACTAATGTCCAACTGTTGAAAAGTTTTGCCAATCAAAACATTGTGGCCTTACCCCATTTTAATAATCTAAGGCATCTATCTCCCCCTTAGTATTTGTTTGATGTGTTCTGCACCCTGCTGAAATATCCCCTCCAGCCCTCCCTGAGCTCAGGCTCTGACTGAAGAGAGATGCCATGCACCAGGCCTGCAGCTTTCTCTCTGAAACATTTAGCAGGGGATGGTGGTAAAATGTATTTATTTTCATGTATTGAGGAAAGACCGTATATTCCAGCCTCTTTTTTTTCCATCACTCAGAGATGGGCCTGAGGCCAAAACGGTGCTGCTAAGCTTGTTTTCTATTTAAAACCTTCATTTTTATTAATAACCCTTTACAGCCTACACACCAGCACTGCGGGAGTTGCATTTCCGTGTTATGTCATCGTGAACCGTTATGTATTTAATTCCTGTACCCACAAACCCATATGGACATCATTAAACACGCACCATACAGTATTAAAACTGTGTTCCATAAAGTGTGACTTAGAAAAAAAAAGACCTATGAAGTGTGGATTTTTTTTTTTTTTCTAAGGTCATGGGAAAATGAAGAAATAGGGGAGAGAGAAAAGGTTCAGCAGTGCTGAGGGTTAGCTCACAGCTCTCCATGCCTGCAGAACAAAAACCTAGCCCGCCTTATCCACCATGGAAGATTAACTACCCAGTAACTTTGGGCCAGAGATGATGAATTTATGCTTGGCAGACCACAGAGACAACTTCTACAAAAATTACAGGTTACGAACCAGCACAAGACCTTGACATTTTTTTCTGCTAACTTATGTTTCCATCGCTTCTCCTGAAAGAAGTTGCCTTCAGTGGGGCAAAAGAGCAGGTTTCCCCATATTGCTGAGGGTTAGTTATCAGGGTCATCAGCACAGGTGGAAGTAGGCCCTTGTCCCATGTACAATGCACTGTGTGGAGCAGGGTTTACTCCCACTTTCTGTTATGGCCCCAGACTGGCTTGTCCTGGCTGCAGCCTATGCTCGCAGCAAATCCAGCAACTTGTGCTAAGCAGCGAGGGCACACTTATCCTCACCCTCAGGATCTTGCCTGTGTCCAGGACACCATCCCTCTGTTATCTCTTATGTGGGACTGGGGATGAAAAGATATGAGAATGAGAAAGTGATAGAAGAAATACATCAGAGAGTAAATAAAGACAGTGTACAGAGTCCAAGTGGGACAAATAGAAATGAGTGTAGCAATGCTAGGGAAGCAGGACAGAACATCGAGAAAGATGAAAACAATATCCAAGGGATATAAGGATAATGAAAAAACCCAGAGACAGCTAAAAGTGACACAAGAAAAGATATGCCAATATGAGCAGAGAAATTGATGCAGTCAGGGATGGTAAGAAAGTAAAAAGAAAGCAAAAGATAAGAACAAAGCACAATTTATAAATGTTCAGTAAAAGACATGTACGCAAAATAGGAGACGATAAGTCAATTGCGTACAGCACTCACTAGACAGTTTACAATGACCTAGTCCTTTATACTGGAGTGAGACCTGCCAAACCCTGTCTGATGGCTGAATTTCCTCTGATTGTGGAGCAAGTTCTAGTTGAAGTGAACAAACCACAGTGAAAATGGTATCTGACAGGATTTGCAGCAAGCATGCCACAGAAGGGTATTCTGCACAGCCTTAGTGCTTTGCCTCAGAGCAGCCACATTCCGTTATGGAGACCATACTGGTGCTCCATCAATTTTACAGCTACATGATTAAAAGGTTCCCTCAAAGACATAGATGGAGATACATCCCTAATTACTTCCAAGCTCTTTTTGGTTTTCTTTATGAAATATTAGTAAGAATAAATGCATTAAAAATGTATTCAGGATGTACACAAATTACCTGCTATATAAAACCTCTAAATATTCAGGCCAGTTGAGCCTCTCTGCTGGCTTTGCTGTGTGACATCTGTGTTTAGGAGTCTCCAAGAATAGATGTTACCTACCCTCATCCCTTGAAAGTTGGTGACTTAATTAAAGTTACATTTGTTGTGTTGGCTCCAAAGCCTGTGTGCATGTACTCCATACATGTCCCTCTCCAGGCAAGAGAGAAGTGTTAATATGCTTTGCAGAGGGGGTTACTGATGAATGAACCTCCTTTTATCCAAGCCCTCTCCAGAATTTTTCAATCCTATCAAACAAACATACTCATGAATACACACACAGATAACTTTGGGTGCACATGTGCTCCTGTTGATTTCAATACAGTTATTCACTGTGTAGAAAACTATCCACGTGCATAAATGTTTGGAGGAGGAGGGCCACTCTCGGGATGAGGCTGACAGTGAGTTTAATGTTACCTAGCTGCATTACTCTGGAGTGAAATATTTTCGACATATGTCTCTGTAGGGCTGTGTCCTACTTCATTCAAAATCAGACATTTACTTTGATGTTTTGAAAATAGAAAAAGGAGACATGAGTGACAAAACTTCTTCAGGGAACTTGCAAAGGATCATTAGAGTCCTAAGCCGTTAAATGGTCTATTTGGGGTCAGCACTCTCTTAAATGATAGTCACATCTTCTACTTATACAGCTTCATGGCATGTGAGCATACCTGAACTGAATGTATCTGAAATGGAGATAAGACTGGAGATTTTCTGAGCACATATTAGAATAGACAAAATCATGGCAGAAAGTAACATTTGTTTGTTAAAACCAAAAAATTCTCTGTTTGCTGATATTAATTCAATCTTCTCCCACAAACATTATTTATCCTGTCAGAGATCAGGACTTACTGGGCAGTAAACCAGGGCTCAGTAGTTTATACGCCTGTCAACTAAAAGAAATAAATATAAACCGCTTGTCATAAATCTGCACGGACAAAATTTTCTGATTTATGAGGATGCTGAATGATTGAGGCAAGAACGTATTTTAAAAAAAAACTTAAAAGAAAGCAGACAAAGAAGTAAGAAAAAAAGGCAGTAATTACATCAGTCACTGGAGACTGGCCTTCCATAAGAATAGGGGGAAAGGGAATAAAATAGGAAAATGCCTATTTTATATCCCTTGCCTAATAATCCAAAAGCACCTAACTTTCAAAGTACTGTGTTTTTTCATAGGCTGGAAGCACCACAAAGCATCCTTCATTGGCCAGTGTTTTAGCAGTTCTTCTTCTCCAAATGCAAATGCTACATCTGGAGAAGGCAGGAATCCTCTCTCCTGCCTGAAAGCCTCCTTTTATCTCCACCCTCTGCAGAACTCCTACTTCTTGCAACTACTCACTCCAACATACCACTTTATTGAAGGGATTCAAGGCTTTCTCCTCATCTGTTGAATGTCTGCCTCTTCTTAAAGTCCCAGCTCACCTTTGGAGCCTGCTTGCTAGCTAGTGTGGGTCACCCTGCCATTCCTAAGCCAAGCAGCTGTAAAACAACCCCCTCCCATACACACAGATGAGCATGAAAATTATAACAATGAAGATTAACAGAAGCTTATTTGTCAGGCCTGGCAAGAAAAGAATCTCATTAGCTGGTATGGCCTGTGCAATTCAGCTGCTGGGGGTTCCTCCTCCCCCCAGGGGATGACACTGATGCACCATGAACATTAATAACACTGTTAGTGCACGCCCAACAGAGCCCTGCTTTGTGTATTGAGACGACTCAGCAAACAACAAGACACTTTTCCACTGACCTCTTGCTGGAAGAGTTTAAAGCTGTTTGCAGGGATGTGAATGACTCTTGTAGCTTTCTCTAGTTGCCCCTGATCCTTAGCTTCACTATAAAGGTATGTATGGAGGTGAAGGAACTAATCCAGACCTAGAAAGATGCCTCAGCACCCAGGTTACCAGCTACAGGGTCTGTAGAGGTTATGTGCAAGCTAGAGAATCTTAATACTGGGACCACAGAAAGGAAAGCTCTCAGTTTTGTCACCCACATGCTTCCCCAGATTTGGGACCTGTATTGCTAAAAGGTCCCATCCTGTAGGAAGAAATACAGAACACTGCCAACATGTACTGGTCACCACTACAGAGTAGAAGGTACCTCAGTTACTCAGTCTGCATACCTTGTTTGCTTTTGCCCATATTTTCAGGGTGTGATGACAGCCTTACACCTTACCTGTGGCCAGGCTTTTTCACAGTGAAATCCTCCCTCCTCCTCTTTTATTTAGCAAATATTCTTAATGCCCCAAACAGGTGTTGTACCAGGGCTTGCTCTTTAATGTGTTCATGAGCCCTTTCTTTGCTCAACAGATGCTGGCAGGGGAGGAAGGAACTGGCCACATGACTGATGTTCTCCCAGAGCTGCCCGCTGGCAGAGTGAGGCTCTAAGTAGATGGGACCAGGCACACCACAGCATCACGAATGGCAGGTCAAGTCCCAACCACACAGCACCCAGAGAACTGAACACCATTACAGAAGAGATCACCTGCAAAGCCATCTGCCAGAAGTCTCTGTACACATCTGTTCACTCTACAGCCATTCTGCTGCTCAGGAGGGCTGATGAAAACTATCAAATTCTAGGTTTGGGAACTATGTTTCAACAGGAACTGAGATGTTCATTTTTGATAAAACATTTTCATGAAAAGAAAGCTCCTCTTTTAGCCAGATCTAGAGGATAATCAACATCTTCACAAAATACTGCATTTTGATGAAAATAAGGTTAATTTATTCTTAACATCCTCAAGAACTCTACAGGTCCCTAGCAAGAGGACACTGTTGGTGAGGTTCTAATCATTAGAAAAAGGACTGAGGTCAGCAACCTATCCAATGGAAGCAACAAACATGGCAACATTGCTAATTCGCTAGTGAACCAGGACAGCTCCAAGTGTCTGATGAAGGCTGTCTCTGGTATGAGTCATTCACACTTCATTCCCAGCATGCTGGGATAGGAAAGGAAAAGGTTTATCTGTTAGATACGGTGCCCCTGCCATCCTAACCTCACATTGTTGCAATGGATCTCTTCTCATAAAGCAAAATAGACATTTTTTGGCCCCCGACATTCAACATTTTCTTCTTCTTTTATATTTTCAAGCACTAGGTATCTCAGGTTACTAGTGATTTTTTGCAGTGGTTCCCAAATGAGCCTGAACTACTCTGATTTTTCAAACCCACAAGACTGTAATTGAAAGCAAATGTAATCAGACATATACAATGTTCTGAGGTTCACCACAGTGCACTGCAGTCAGCATTACTGTAGTGGCTATTAAAACTCCTTGGAGCTGGGAAGCAAATACAGCTTGCAAGAATCCAGCAAATAACCAGCATTTATTAGATTAGACTGAAGTATTGCAAAGCCACAGTCAATCCTCTATTCAGAATATATCTGAGGTCTGTTTAAACGAACATCTTTCCTGAGCTTAGGCCAATTGTTTTAAGAGATGTAAATGGAAACAAGGAAATAATTCTATTTTTAACACAACAAATTCTGCAATCCTTACATCAGCGTAAATCTCGAATAGTCCATTACTGTCAGCAAGGTTGTTCCAATGAAACTCTGGCATAACTGGAAAAAGAAAGTGGCCCAAAGACAAAGGGTATCTTTGAATCCAGACACACAGCTCTAGCCAGAGAGAAGCAGTAGCAAATCCTTTCTCTAAACCTCCCAAACAAAATGCAAGCATTAAAAGATGGGGGGTGGGCGTTAATTGAATTCCCACTGGCACTTGAGTCTGCACTTAAAAGCAGGTCTAGGGTTATCTGTGAAATTTCAATTAAATCAAAAGCTTTGATAACATGATAAGTCACTCCAGAGTTTGGAGTCAAAACATGTTGTTATTTGATCCTCTGCTTGTGTTTCTGGGAACAGCACGCATGAAAGACAGTCAGCTGCAGACCAGTCAAGAAGATGGAAAGGGTGGAAATGAATCTACCAATAGATCACTGTGTCTCCTACAGCCAGAGCCACTTGAGGTCTGGTATTTTTTATATATCTTAAGTCTTAAAGAAGGCACCCCATTCCCCAAGAGACAGAAGGACAGAACAAAACAGATCATCTCAGACATGTGCAGCACTCCAGGGGACAATTCCCCACCGCCACAAATGTTTTTTTCTTTCCAGGCTTGCCACAATCAAGATTTAAAACAGCAACAGAATTGGGAGCTGAATGCAAATCTCTGAGGACACAAAACACCAAGCTCTGTGTATATAATGAAATGGATTTCCAGCACAAATCCTTTGGTGGCATGGGGTGAACAGGTGAAGCCAGGTGCACCAAACAATAATTGTCTAATGCACTGTTATGATACAGCCAAGTCAGAAAGGAAGCCCAGCTCTTCTCCTAACTCAAAGCAGGAGGTGGTGCCTCTCCAGAGAGATCTGACTTGCTTTACCTGTTGTTCAGCACTCTTGGATTGCTAACACTCCCTCCTCTCTCTTCAGTGGCAACTGCTGAATGCTAAGGGCAGTACCAGAGACTCTCAGGGTTCAAAGTCCTGTCTACCAAGAAACATCACCTCAGTTTTCTGGTGTTTAGACAGAAATGCTCCACCTTAAATAAATGTGAGATGTCAACTCCACCTGGCCTGTGGTCAACAGCATTAAAACACATTTTAAGCAATGCCATCCCTTGTAACACACAGTATAGCCTGATAAAACCCTATCAAATTCAATGGGATGTCTTACCTTGCCCTCAACCATTTCAAAATTGCATATAGGGTTGCACTAGGCACATGTACATGAGAAAAATGTTCTTTTTATAACCAGTGAGGCTACTGATCCTCAACAGCATTAAAAATAAAGGGCTCTCCAGACAAGTAATGTCAAAATTACACAGCAAACAACAATAGGAAGTACAGAGCATTGAAAAGTCCCATCTGATCCCAGGCGCCACTGGGGGATAATTTATCACCCTGGCAGCAAACACCCCATTGAGCAAGTCTGTCCCAAGTGCTCTCCTCTTCAGAGTGGAAAAACATCTTCATTAAACAATAGTGCAACCATATTAAATATAGACATAGCAATGACAAGCTGGATTCTTCTCCATGATATAATTACGTTTGTAACATAAGCTGACTATTCTTGTTTTTCAGAGACGTGGCACACAGAGGACAAGACAGGCTATATTCAATTGTCATGTCAGTGAAAAGAAAACTCCACCCCATCTCCTCCTGCCTGTCAAGTCATGAGTCAACGGTGACAGATGCCTCGGTGCCTGCAATTAACCTGGAAGCAGGGGCTCACCAGAACAAGAAATCCAGATGAGGAAGTCCCCATCCCTCTTCCTTTCCTCAGTGCCAGGGTAATTCACAGCAGGACTAGTAAAGCACAGCAGGACTGGATGCTTCTCTTCTGTGTGGACCTGAAGATCTCTCTTGTGTTTATCAGCACATAATTCAACCTTATAGGCTGCCCCTATTCTGGAGTATGAAACCAAGCATCATCAGTCTTTAAAAAGAGATTTTCAGAAGATCCTGTGGCACTGAGCCAAACGTTCTAGAAGTGAGGGCTCAAGGATAATGGTTGCCCCAAATCCTTCACAACAAGCTTGATAAGCTCTGAATCCAGTTATTTTGGTTCTGCTCCAATCCTGCCTCATTAGCCCAGTTTTCCCTCACTGTCAGATGAACAAATCTGTTCTTTTGGATCCCTAACTGGTTTGCATAAAGAAGCACCAGCATCACAGGCTTTCCTGACAGATTTTGGAATTAAAGTTTCTTCCAACGTTGACTGATTATTTTTAAAACAAATTATTTTTCTAAGTGGTCATTTCTAGAATTACATTATGGAAGGAAAAGGATTTCTTTACTAGAATCAAATCCTCTTAGCAAATCTCTGAAACTGTACCTCTGCAATCATACTGCAGATATAACCAGGAGATGTGAGAGGCCTTTCCAACATCACAAAATAGATCAATGAGACAGTAAGAAGCAGATTTCCCAATCCCCTGCATTAACCACTAAACTTCTCTTCTCTGAAAGCAAGGGTTAGGTTAAACATTAGGCAAACTATTACTTCCTAACCTACAAAATAGGCATTGGCAAATTATCAGCAGTGATTCTTCCTTTAGGATATGAACAAAAATTACAGGACAGGAAAAAGGCACTCAAGCCAGCAGGCCTGGCATTTAGTTTTTCTAAAGGCAACATTTCTGCATTTCAAAACACCTCTTCAATTCTTCTACAGAGAACGTAAAAAATAATATCTTGAATTTATGCTCACAAACAGTAAACTTTTACTAGCACTACTGCTGTGATTTGTCCCAGCAAGGCAGTGCCCAGTCCCCCTGCTGAAGCAGCAGCATGTCGGCAAGGGTCTGATCTTGGTCACATTCTGATGGGTTTCAGATAAGTCTGGTTATTCTTAATCCATCCCGTGCCCGTGCCAGCATGCCACTTCTAAACCCTGCAACTTGCTCATAACCAATCCAGGCAAAAGCTATTTCTGTGGACTTGGCTGCCAGTGCAATGTGTCAGTACATTAAACTACCTTTGTTCCTCTCAGCCCTGTGGCCTTTCACAGTCAGACCTAAAAGCCTGCGGAAACCCTAACATGATACTCAAGGCAAGGAATAAAAGCTCTTGCTGTACAGTAGCAGCAGTAATGCATGCTGTTCCAATTGCCATTCTTCAACATCTTTTTTTTTGTGGCTGCTAAACCTATTTCATTTGACATGCTTTCTGCTTTCCCCCAGGTTTACTGTTTGATGCTTATCTACATATAATTTATTTTTTCATTTTCTGGACGAGTAGCAGAAAGATGCAAATCTTCTCTCAGGAAGGTTGATTTGCTGGAATCACCTGTGTTGCAGCCAGTAGCAAACTTCAATATTCTCCATTTGATATTCCAGCCCAAATCATTTATAAGTTGCAAAAAAAAGGGAAAGTCCCATGTGAAACTAAAGAGGACAAGTAATACATCTGTTATTTCCTTTTTTTTTCCATTCCTAGAGACACCTCCATCCCTGCATTGGCTTAGTTTATTTAAGATAGCAATCTCCAAGCAAGAGCTTCCCAAAGATCATGATAATGGGCTTTGATGAAAGGCAGCGTACACTGTCAGGGTATCTAGAGCCCTATCTGACAATGACCGGGTCCCAGAGACTGAGCTCCTGCTCCCTGGGTCAGGGGGTGCACGACTGGGCATCAGCCACACTTCACTCCTCTGTTTCTGGGGCACAAGGCTGCCTGACTTCTCAGCCACAAATTTATGACAATTCCACACTATGAGCAGGATACTGTAAAGCACTCCTGTGATGAAGAAGCGAAAAAACCCATTTTCACAACAAATTTAGGTGTTGAGGCCAAATATTTCTAATTCTAGTATACAGAGCCCTAAAACAGGCACAGTTGAAAAACTAAACACAGGCGCTCTGTTTGAGAATCGCTTTATGATTCTTACAGGAAAAATATTCTCAGATACTGAACACTGCTTTAAATTCAGTTGTTAATATTAGTAGTAGTGGTTTAAACTGAAATCTCATTTGAGCCCCTCTGCTTTTCAGCAGGTAAAGTACTGGAGAACTGAATCCTTGGCTCTTGGTAGACTGGATCCAGACCCAGAAAGAAAAAGCAAACACTCACAAGTGGTCTGGCTGTGATATTTTGAATCTAACTGCAAAAAAGCCCTAAAAGCAGCGAACCATATGAAATGTCTAATTGATTAATCCTAGTCTTTGGGTATTTCTGTTATTTCTAGTAAAAAAGAATCATTAAAAAAATGGTTTCTGAGATTTTGTTTGTTGATTATAAGCCCTGGCCTGACCTTAGCCTTGAATTTAAATCCCCAGTAGAAGTCTGAAATCAATCTACCTCTGGCTTTGTTATCAGTAATTATAATTATTAACAGAAGTATCCAGTAAATGAATGGTTTTCAGTGACATGGTGTTTTAACTTAGAATAATGGATAAATAAAAATGCACTTCCTTCTTACCTTACAGTATCTTTTCCCAGAGCAATGCAGGATCTTGTCCTTACAGGGGCACAGTAAAAGACACAAAAGCCCAGCCATTTGCCTACATACATATGCACTTGCTTAAACACTAAAATTCCACATTTCACAAACATAAGCAGTTGAAAAATGCTCCTCCTGTACCAGAGTTGATGGTTTGAAGCTTGCTTTCTCTGCAACTCATCAGTGGAGCAGAGCAAGCACAGCAGAAACAGCTGCCCTGGGAACACAGGCACCAGAGCTCCAAACCCTGGCTTGCACACCAGTGCACCCAACACGTGCCAGCTCCCTTGCAAAGGCCATGCTTTCACCATGTGGAAGAGCCTGAGAGAGCTCCCAGACTATCCCATGGAGGGATTTAGTGTCCTCCTACGGTATCTCCCATGTAGCATGAAGGAAACCTGCCATTGGGAGCTATCTGACCTGGAGCTAGCTTCACCACCAGGAGCAGACTCAAGAGACTGTCAGCCAGTTCAAACACTGTGATTTCTTGAGACATTTCTCCAGCTATCTGCCTGTAAGCTGCTGTACCCAGAAGAGGTTTAAAAGGGCTGAAAAGAATACCTTCTGCCTATCGCCACAGGACTCGAAAGACTGGACCATCACCAAAACAGGAAACAAAAAACCTAAGCTGTGAATCCTACCAAACAAATTGGCTGGATTATAAGAGTGCTGGGAAAGCCCAGCTTTTATTATAGCTGGATTGCGTGCTGCTCAGCACTGTGGGCAATCAGAGCACAGCAGCAGTAGGAAATGACCCTGTAGGGAGCAGCCTGCAAGCCAAACATGGCATAACCTGGAGAGGACAGTACACAGAAGCAGGGAGAGGCAAGGGTAGGGCAGATGAAGAGCTTTAAGGAAGAAGCCAGGAAGACATTCGTAAAAGTGCTTAAGGGACTACAGGGAAATGTTGGCTTCTTTTAGGACAATAAGGACAGAAGTGAAGGGCACAGCTTCACAGCTGAACTACTGCAGTAATACACAAATTACTGCACATGCATCATTGCGAGTCATGGCTCAGCAATAACGAACACAGATACCCCACCACACATCCTAGCTGTGAAGTAAACCAGACTTTTTGTGCCTCCTCCCTCGAAGTTTAAGCTTCCATGTGTTTCTGGCTGGGAGCATGTGCTCAGTCACTGCTCACATGCAGTAACTCAATGGACTCTTGGCTCAACAACCCAAAAGCCCACGGGATTAATGCTGCACTCCTGAAAATTAGGGAATGAAACTCTGGGTCGAGTTTTGTCTTATGAGGCTGAGCTGCTGCAGAAAAACAGAGCAGGTGGTTATGAAGCTGTGCATCTCATTGTGCACAGAGAGAAGACACAAAGGCAGCACAAGTGACTCCATTCTGCCATCCCTTGGTGACCGAGTACCTCACTTGGCAGTATTTGTTCTCCTTTAACCCAGACAGTTGAATCCATGTCTATATTGATATATCAATAGACACCTCCGCACTGAGTGCTGAAAGAAACAGCTGAAGAAATAGATAAAATAATTAGAGCAGATGCTGTCCCCAGGCTACACCCCTACCACCACCAGCGAGATGAAAGAAGGACCATGAGGTCCAGGGAGGACTGAATGTATAGGGCTTGGGTACCACTGACTCAGTGTTTCTGGAGGGGCTTGGCAAAGTAGCAAAATGAGGGAATAAATTTGGGATTTCTCTGGCTGATTGTGCTCCTTCCTGCAGTGACTGCTGAGGCTGAGAATTGCCCTGGAGGTGTCCTTCCCCTGGACCCTACACAGTGGTCCAGCGAGCCCCAGATCTCCTCCCTTCCCCCTCAGTTCACAGAAGAAAAACACTAAGATGTTTCCATTGGCTTTTACATCATCTTTTTGTAGAGACTAATCTTCAGTTTCAACAATACATCTTTTGTGAAGCACTCCCAGCAGAAACCTTAGACACCTTCCCTAAGATCTGTTTGCTTACAGAAGACGAGGTAGGATTTGTTTAAACCCAGTTAGATTAATGTCTTGCAGACATTAGTGAAGTGAGATTTAATCAGGTTATTGCTCTACATTTTCCAGGGAAATAAATCACACTTATTACTAGGTTGGAATAAGATGCAAGGCTTGGGCTGAGAACATTTAGTCTTTTTTGTTTTTCTAGGGGGGAGCGAATGGATAACTTGAAAATTGCTGCAAGGCTGTCAAACAGGGAGCTCAGCAAAAGGCTCTCAACAACTTGTAGGAGGTAAAAGAGAAAGCAAGCCATAATGGTTAGTGCTCGCTCAGGGGTGGGCCTTGGTCCCCATTCCCTGCCTTGTGGAGCTCCAATCCTGGCTCTGTTTTACTCAAGCCTAGCGCTGTAGGGTCCATATTAGCAGAGAAAGCATATAGGAGTGTTAACAGCATTTAAAGCAGACTCCTGAGGTCCATTTGAGATCCTCCAGGTAAACTCTCCCACAGCCCTGGGAACCCCACTCCTCTTCTGGGTTTCTGTTTCTGTCGAGCACATGGGGATGTCTCCTTGCATCAGAGGGTTGTTGTGGGATCAAGAAACCCCTGCAGACCCTAAATGGAAACTGGGATGGTCAGCAGACCTCAAGAGTGTAGGCATATTCTGCTGCAATGGTTTCTAAGTTTTGCAATACGTGTTTAACAATGAACGTGCAACTATTTATTCACCCTGGACATGTTTCTAAAACAAGGCCAGCTAGAAAAAAGAACAACAACAAAAACCCCAACAACCACAAGCAGCTCTTTTTCCAGATCTTGAATTTAAAACCTACTCTTTTCCTCCTTTAAAAAAAAAAAAAAAGAACAAGACTTCACTCTTAGCTAGGCTAGCAGTATTTTCTTTAGTACAAATGCTAATATATTCCCTTGGATAAAATCATGTATGTGGAAGAGACAAAGTCTGAGAAATCAAACTGCAAAGGTCCTCTCCTTTACACCAGCATGGGGACAAACAGCTGAAGCCAATACAAATCTTTCTACTAACTACAGGTTTGTGTGTGCTGAAGTGCCCCATATCCAAAAGCTTTACATCCATCACCCCTTACCCAATGGGCTGTGCAAATACCGGAGAATGCAAATTACGGTAACAGCCTGCAATCGTGTCTCAAATCATGCTACAAAACAGCACAAACCACAGTGGGACCAAGTCAAAATCTTACTGTGGAGCACAATAAAATATATCCTGTTTGGTATAAAGGAGAAAAGGAAATGTGAGGCGAGGCAGCACAGTTGCTTGTAAATACCCTCCTACCAACGCTTTCCCTGGATAAATTAGTCCTCTGAACTCTGACTGCATCAGCATGAATCAGCCTGTCTGCTCCAAGGTAAAGGCTACAATTCTGTTTTGTGTTCAACGGGAATTCTTTCCCAGCCTTTTCTTGGCTTCCTGCTTAGAAAGAATAGACTCTCCAGAGACAACTTTGGATCTGGACCACAATCTTGCTCCCTTTAGATAAAATAAGTATCTTTGGGCAGGAGTACATTTAAAGAAGCAGCTGGTAATTACGAGCCAAGTGCTTACCCGCAGGATTTCCCCCTGCTGCTGAGCCAGTGCTTTTGGGAACTAAATGACTCCTTCATGATAATTATCAGGTAAAACCCATAAGCCAGGGGAAGCTCTCTCATTAGAACCATCAGCAAGAAACAATACAAAGGTGGGAGGAGGATGGCTGAAAATTGCATCTGAGGGTTGCTTGGCTCCCCTGTCCTCCACACACTCGATGTGGTTGTACGTAATTGCTGGGTATGTTCTAGGTAGTGCTTGAAAGCTACAAAATCTGTTACCACAACCTACAGCAGCACTAAAACCAAATGATCTTTTCCTTCCAGCTAACCAAAATGAACTGAGCAGCACTGGAAATCCATCACAGCACTTACTCTTTTGGAGGGTTAAGGTCTTCTGGGCGAGCCTCAAAGAACCTGAAGACTTCATCACACTGTGAAATGTGAGGAGGAAGCCGAACCAATGCCTGCAAAACAAAACAGGGAAGGAGAAGCCCTTAGAAAAGTCAAGTTCAAAACATGGTCTCAAGCATTTAAACTACAAGCAAGAGGAGGCAAACCAGTCATGGCAGCAGGAAGGGAATATAAAAGGAAAGCATCACGCCTGGCTACTTAGCCGGGAAGAAAGGAATAGCATGTCTTGACTGCAAATGTCAAGTAGGATGCAATGACTCGAGACAAACAATGGTTCTTAGAGTCAGGCAATGAAATTTTTTTGCCATGTGTACAAGAGCAGAATATGGTCCACATGTGCAAAACCATAACACTGAGTAGATAAGTGCTCTGTGGCTGGGACAGTGTCCATGACATGTTTGAACAGCACCTTGAACAATGTGGTTTGGGCTTATAGGCTTTATGTCAATGCACACAAATTCAAGCAGTAAAAAACTACAGACTCAATACACACTAATACAACAGATTAATGTGCTCCATAAAGCTTTCCATTAAGGACTGTCAACAGAAAAAACAGAGTTTGCTAAAGAAACCCCACCAAACCAAACAACAATTGCTCCTAAATTAACTGGAAAGGAAGTTTGATTAAGTGTCTGAAAAAAAAAAAAAAAAGGCAGAGTCTATTTCTACATGAAGAAGGCTTCACAGCACATCCTGGCTAACAATGTCCATGCACTCTGCAAGTCGCAGGTATGCAGCGCTTGTCATGTTCAGCAATAGTTAAGAAGAAACCACATCATGTTGAAGTGTACTGGCAAGCAAGACTTCAAACCAATGAGACAAGCATGCAAGGCAGAAACATACTACGAATTTGCTGATCAGAATCTAGAGCTTGATGGTG
The DNA here is from genome assembly GCA_013401335.1 of Brachypteracias leptosomus. Lineage (NCBI taxonomy): Eukaryota > Metazoa > Chordata > Aves > Coraciiformes > Brachypteraciidae > Brachypteracias > Brachypteracias leptosomus. The sequence goes on from VYZX01023003.1 coordinate 319,976, forward strand.
CCAAAAGAGGCCAAAGAGCTGTCCCCAGCCCACAGAGATGGAACAGCAGCTCTAAGTGACACAACTCTGAGATTGCCTCCAGAAATGACCAGCATGAGAGGAAAAGAGGCTGGAGTTCTCCTGTGTTGAGTTACATTGAAAATAGGCCACAGGTTAAATATAGACCAAGCTTCTTAGAGGTGCTGTAAACCTGTTTCACAAAATGAGATTGTCTGGCTCTTGTTGAAAGAGAGATGAAAAACTGCACCAGAGCTAAATGAAGGTGCATTAGGGCAAACTGGTTATGCTAACCCATGAGACATCTGATTGATCTTGGTCAGACACACCAGAAGGCACAGCCAAAGCACAAAGGCAGGACAGGGCAGTTGGTTATCCTCATGGATGCTTTTAACCAGGTTTTAGAAGTGGACAAATATGTTTCCAAGACAACTCCTGATTTGGGACATGAAGGAAAAGAGCTGAAAAAATGAAAAAATCCTGCTCTGAAACCACAGGTGTCCAGTATTAGATGATGGGGTCTTGCTTTCAGGTGGCCTGAAATTCAAAGCTAAATGCTTCCATACCTGCAGCTCTCCTTTCCCTGGTGGAGGAATGTTATAAAACCACAAGGAAAATCCATTTGATACCAGCAAGCCTGTGAAGAATGAGGCCCTGGACTCTGGTCATATGCTACTGCATTATAGAGCAGAAAAAGATCCCTCATGATAAGGGGGTGGCATCTGATGCAGAATCTGGGCAACAGCTTGAAGGGTCCAAGTGCCATGGCATGTGTACAGAGCATCACTGGTTGCTGCACTAACACAGGATGAAACATAATAGGTGGAAAACTCGAGTGCTTTAATCTGAATGAAGGATGCCCTGGTCCCTGCTGCTACCATACAATCTTGCCTAAAACAAACAAAGGTGTAACAAAGGTGTGAGTTTCTGCCTTTATTCTTAGAATGCATAAACGCATTCAGATGGCAAATCAGGACTAACACTGGGAAGTCAGGAACTGCTGGGGAATAGTAACAATAACAGCATGTTGAAAAAGAAAGAGAAATGCCTTGCCAGCACAGGCTAACAAGGACATAGACAACATTAAAGCATGTTTTATTCATTTGCTTCTCAAGCAGGAGACAGACTTACATAGGGAAGCAATGCTGTCTAACCAACAGTGGATGTGGCTGAGATCTAGTGATGGCTCTATTACTAATGCCCTTCTCAGTTCAGGCAGGTTACTTAACCTCTTTCCACCAAATTCAGCAGGGATATTTCTTCAATTACCCATTTACAGTGCTGAGCAATAACACTTACCCAATCTGCAGAAAGATTATGAGGCTCAGATATTTAATATCTACAGTGTGTTTTGAAATCTCAAAGGGCTTGATCCTGTGCAGTCAATGGGGCAAGAGCAAGCACTGCAAATGACACGTATCATTACTAGAGAAACACACATATACAAGTTATACCTACCGCAGGAGGTCCTAGACTTCAGATGTCTTCTCAAAGAGTCACCACTTCCCTACAAGTCACAGGTGTTCACCCTTCCCCCAAAACAGGCTACAGATGTCAATACTGAGATGGAGCACAAAGTGGGTTTTCAGTGATGGAGGAGCACAAATCCTACCCAGCTGCCATGGACATTTGTGTTTCTGACTCTTTAGAAGCTCTAGAAAATCTGACTCCCCTGAATCAGTGGTCCCCTCTCTGGAAATCTCCAGGAGCACTGTGGTCCTGCCCGGCCAAAGAGGGGTAATTGGAAAGCACCTCTGTGACTCCAGGCTTTCGCAGGCAGTGGATAAAAATCAGCCAAAGCCATTTCCACACCCAGCCATTCACCTTCCCACCCCATGGACACAGCAGCCCTGGGGCAGGGCAGGCTCTCTGGCTTCTGAAACACCTCCCAAAGTGCTGCAATTTTCAGCCCAGTGCTTGGAGGTGAAATGAAATCCACCCGGTAGTAACTTGCCATTGCATGTTTTTCGGGGAGCTCAGGTATAAGTCTGCAGTCAGTCAATTTTTACTTGTTTTCGTTAAGGAAAAAAATTTAAGAAGGGGTAAGAAATGTTAAGAAAGGGTAAGAAAGTGCAAACAAGAGTGTAAAACCAGGCAGAGTTGGGCTATTGACTTTGGACTGTGGCAGGGAGCAGCAATGCTTTTTTGAGAAACAAACGTCTCTTCAGCAAACACACAACATCCAGCCAGGAGCAAGCCAAGTCCAACATGATTCCAGTGAGCAAACAAAAAGTGCATTGAGGAGATGAGGGACACCGCTGCCACTCTGCAAGGGGAAAATGCAGATATCTGGCATTTCCAGCAAGACAGTTCCAGAGCGGAGCTGCAACAGCATGAAGGAAAGACTGCAGGGTCAAGGAAAGAAGGGTAAAGAAAGAGAGGAAAACAGATGGTGAAAGGATGGAAAGGACAGGGAAGTGACATTCTTCCTGGGATGTGGAAACCAGAGGTAAATGCTACAAACACAGCTACCAACAGCAAGGAATTTGCACAGGAAAGGTGAGAGATAAAAAGTGCCAGCGAGCAGAATTCATCCTTGCACAACCCTCAAGTATTACCAGTAACAGCATGTTTCCTCGCCCAGCATGCAAAGGCGGACGTGTGCTCCTTAGGAGATACGCGTTTACGTGTTATTTCAGCCTGCAACGATGTCTGTCTCTATATTACAGGTTTCAGACAGTCGTGCAGAGTGGATAATTCCAAAGGCTATTAGAAAAGTTGTAACGCCAGGCAGGGTGCGAGCAAGGAGCCCTTGGCACTGGGGGTGGCTGGGGACTCAGCCAGCAGCGGCTCATCGGTGCAGGCTGCCACACGCCCCACACGGCATTCGAAGCACATACAGCACCAGGCATGGGCAGAGGCTCAATGCTTAGGGTTATGTGAACTGCAGACAGCTCCGTGGGACTACATTACAGCTTAAGAGAGAAATTTAATGAAATATAACAAGAGCAAGTGTAGAGTCTTGCATCTGGGCAAGAACAACCCCAGGTACCAGTATAGGCTGGGGACTGACCCGTTGGAGAACAGCATAGAGGAAAGGGACCTGGGGGTCCTGGTGGACAGCAGGATGACCATGAGCCAGCACTGTGCCCTTGTGGCCAAGAAGGCCAATGGCATNTGCACATGAGTATAAAACCATACAGGTACTTGTGAGGATGCACTCAGTGCTGGGTGTTGCATTATGTGGATACATTTATAAAAACCAGATGCACAGACACGCATATTTAGAGATACGCAGCATGTGTGTAGGTGTGCGTGTATATAGACACAGAATGATATCCACCCCACTGAATTTTATATGTCTAAAATGGGAGACAGGTCACACTTGTCTATCAACTTGTATAATCGTTAAAGACCAGTGCCTTCAGGGGCTGCTCTGCCTACCCCACTATGTACGTCTAGCTCAGGGTTCGGTGAATCACGGGCTGTCTCTCCCTGCAGCCCATTGAGGGAGTTCAGCTATATCGCTCTTGGATCCCTAATGTTGGGTGGGATTAATCCCAGCTCTGCACATAAATACACAGAGACAGCCAACACGGTTGACTCCCTCACTTTTCATATTAAGTATCCTGTTCTCAATTGTTTATAATTTTAATTAACATTAATCATTAGTGCCAGACATTTGGGAATGGTAATGAGTCCAGAAAGGGGTAAAGTGAAATTAAAATAGTTCATTTCTCAGAACAGAGAAATAAATTTTCACCTACATGAAAACACTTTCCATTTGTTTTGTTGAGAGCCTCAAGTAAGTCGAAGTTTGAACCCAAAGCACTGAAGTGTGGAGGTTAGAAGGCAACAATGAGTGGGGACTCAGACTGGAGAAGAAGTGGGGAGAACGTAGGAATAAACAAAGAGCTAAATGAAGGAGGAAAAGAGCGTGCAGTTTTGGAAGTAACTGGGACACAGTTCTGGGCCTCTGACATTGAAGGACCATACGGCAATGGAAAGCGAGGCTCTACCTCAGATGCTGAGGGGCACTGCACATAATTAACTCTCATTACTGCAGCTGGTCTAAACAGTAGGATTCTGAAATGTAGATTTAAAAATGACAGACAAAGTTTGAAAGTTTTTCACTTAAACTTTTTTATTCTTGACCAGGACTAACTATTACTGCATCTTTAACCAGCACTAGCTTAAATGTACAATGGATAGAGACAGAAATGTCTGTGCACCTGTCCGGACAGGTTCAAGGATTAAACCTTGAAAGAGAGGTAGGACTGAAAGATCAAGAGCGAGGTAATTATGTTTTTGAAGTGTGGTCTTTCACACTGTGAACATTAATAAAAGAATGACCGATATTTCCTACCATTGATGTGACTTACTCATCTAATTTTTATTTAGGTGGTGTGCTCTTGGGTACTCAAACTTCACAACAGAAAAGCCTGTAAGCTTTCATTTAAATCCACCTTGAGTCAGGACAGCATGAAAGCATGTGACAAATTCAGGTAAGTGTTTTTGACAATGGGACTTCACATCTTAATAGCTTCCCTGCATAAACAAGCTTCCATCTGTTATGACCAACACGCACAAAGATGCAAGTCTGCAAATGCTGGCCCGAGTCTTCCCAGAGGGTTGTGTAAGGAGAGAGCAGTGGTTTTGTTAACCACCAACCTGAGAGGTCCTTCTTGAACACAGGACAGTACATACTGGACAAGCACACACCAGAAGTGTGTTTGGGAGATCAAAAGCTTAATAAATAAAATGCCCTTGGCAAGGCGAGGCTGTGAAGTTGCTCTTTGTTTCACATTGGCAAAAACTCCTAAATAAATTAAGAAAACCAGGCCCAATGAGCCCAGAAGACCTTAAATCACACTAAACTAATTCTAAGCCTACAGTTAAGAGGGAAATCATCCAGAGAGACCCATTCCAGTGGGCAGCACACATTTACTGGCAAAATGCTGTTTGTTTGGCAACTCACTCAGGGTCCATCCAGACCCTGCACTTTCATGTTTACAGATGAGAAAAGTCCTGTAAATCTTCCCCTGTGTGTCCCACTCCTCTGTTTTTCATTGCAACTTCAAAGTTTCTTATGACCTTAGCAAGAACACTGGCCTAATTACTTATGTGATGGCATTTCTCTAAGCTGGTACGATGCAATGAAGAATCACCCAGGAGTGCCAGGTCAGAAGGCTCATGCTGTAGGGTCCAGAGGGCTCACGCTCCTGATACAGAACATTCTGCAGACCTCCCCTTAATGCCAAGCATCCCCACAAACACTCAGATGTCCTCTGCCTGTCACTGCTCCTGTGCCCAGTGCAGGAACTTCAACCCATCCAAACAGCACAAGTCTGACCTGCTTGTCAGCCATGCAAATCACCACACTCTGCCAGAGACAGTCTGCAAAAACAAAACAATAAATGGTTGAACATTTGCACAGCTTATTTGCCAGGGCCCATCTGTGCTTTTTCTTTCCATGACAAGTGAAATGGATAGAGAACTCTCATCTGGCAAAAAAATTACCACGAACTTTGCATCTGAACCTGTCTCCCTCCTCTGCTTCCTCATAGATTCCAATGGACAAAGGTCTACCGTCTCATTTATTCATTTTATTATCCCATGTCAGATTTTTGTCATCAACTTCACTCACATCATTCCGGCATAACTTTTCAAAATTAAGCATGTTGTCTGCCTACCTATTTTAGGACTAGAATGGGCCATAAGCTTTGCACCTTTCTTTTATAGAAGCAGGACTGAACTTGTCAAAATGATGCTCTTGCTCTACAGTTCTATACAATTCTCTAAAGAGTCGAAATATACAGTGGACAGGGGAAGAAATGCAGAAAAGAGGTAACACTTCCAAAGAGATGGGTATGATCCCACTCTCAAGTCATGCACATGCACCACTAGCTACTACAGAGTAGAAAACAGCAGTGAGTAATATTATTTATTAGCAAAAAAAACCCCACAACATTTTCCCTTCTTACATCAAGAAGGGATTCATGGCTTTTCACTTCAGCTTTCCAGAAGTTAGCATAGGACCTAAGTGAGTCATTCAGGTTCCCTCTGTAGTTATAGCTCATTGGAGAGAGACCTGGTGTCTGGCTTAGGCTGGTGAAGTGAGGCCATTCTATTTCAGACTCACACCTAATTTTCTGTTCCCAATTCACAGCTTTCTCTCATTGCTGGCTAACTTCACATTGGGGTGGAAAGATTACAGTAAGATTATAAAGGTAATGTTCTCAGAAACCTTTTAAGTGGCAACCATCAGCCAAGGCAGCAAGTAAGCATTTCTGAATTTTAACCGTCTGCTAAGCCACAGAGATGAAATCCTGTCCCTGATGAAGGTCAGTAACAGAATCACCACTGACTTCACTGTGCCAAGAAGCTTTCCTTCTACAAGCTGTTTCCCTAAAATCTTTGTACCTTTGAAGTTCAGTGCCTGGGTTTCATTGTTATTTTCGGTCTTGCGAACTTTCATATCCCGGGCCAGGTTTGGAACAGCAATAACATAGGACAATCATTCTTTGAATAAATGCAAATTGGATGAACCATAAATGTTCAAAAGAAAAACTTATTCTCATAAAACGTGCAGACTTGAAAGGTTGGGAGATGTATGAGTTGCAACCCTCGGGTCCCTCTGTTTATTTACATGGCTTGCCAACTGTGTGCTGTGGGATTTAAGAATGACTGGGTACATCCTGTGCCAGGCAAAGGCATGATCAACTGCCATTGTCACTTTACTCTCTGTAGTAAGGAGGAAGCTGTAGCAGAAGGCAAAGAAACCAGCTCATAACTGGATCTGATGACAGACAGGACATCATAGCTACTTCTATACTGTGTTTGAAGAGTGGGCACAAACTTTGCCTACCACCCACACTGCATACAAATTAATGTCTGGACATGGGTTTGGAGTCAAATGCAGGAGATGGCTTGGCATTGCTTTACTTCTCAGCACTGTACAAAGCACTCACCTATCTGAAGCCCAGACTGTTCAGGCACAGCCACAATCATACATGCACCAACAAGAAAAATCCCAGAGGGATGGATGAGTTAGCTAGAGTCTTCTTTCTTCAAAGACCTGACATCTCATGCAGAAGGACACTAAGAAGGATGCACCTTCTTGAAGCACTCAAACAGACATGAGATGCAATTTTTCAGTGACTATGAGCCTCACTCTCCAATGTCATCCAGATTTAAACATCTTCTACTGTGAAGTACAGACACAAACTAGACACAAACTGAACACAAATTACAGTAAACTGCAAATGAAATAAAAAGACAATACATCAGGCACAGATGAGACAGAAATCACTGAAAGCTGGTATAATATTCTGAAGAAATCACTACAGGTTTGTCGTACTCATTGCTGGGCAGCACTGTGGCTGCTGCTGGAGACAGGAAACACTGGGCTGGAGGAAACTGGGCTAACCCAACACAGCTGGGTCTATGCTCATAAAAGCAGTGCCTATTAATAAATAGGTTAAGTAAACAGCTTGGCTTTGGGGAAGTATCCAGCCATGTCTCCGAGCTGGGCAGCAGCAGCAGATCTGCTCTGTAGTATCTGAAGCAGAGCGAAACCATTCTATGAACTGAGCCAGGCTTCTCCAGCAGAGAAAAAGGGATGTGAGGAGAAGAGCAGCAATCGCAGTGCCATGGAGTTGATGAACATGCCAGTGGCCGACGCCACAACACATCCCTTGGTCATGACTGGCTGGGCGCCGGCGGGCCCGGCTGGGTCAGGTCAGGTCTGTCTGGGGCGCAGACAAAGGGGTCCCAGAGAAGCAGCCGTCCCCCCAGCGTGAGCCACTGCTTCTCCACTGTGCATCTGCTGGGTGAACCCTGACATCAGCCCTCACTGCTCACGGCGCAGGCAGTTCCTGTCTCCTCTGAAGGAGGGCGGTTGGGGATGAAGTGAAACCCTACATATTTTAAAGAGAGCTGTTCAGCGCCAGCAGGAAGACAGTGCGTTAATTGTCGCACAAGAAAGACTGATCTCATGAGATAAGACTTTAATCACAGCTTCCTCGCCCGGGGGTGCAGATGGCATGGGCCTCACTGCCCTCCACCCCCAGCACGCCTCAGGCACTTTGGCGATCTGCTCTCAATTTTGGATGAGTAAATGTCTGACTGGAGAATTTCTTGGGAATGTATTTTTTCCCCTCCACCTGCTCCTCTGGCTTTCTAAAAACTGAAAGAAAACCCCATGGGAAATAAGAGAGGAAGTCTGGGGTTTAAATTACGTGCTGACGCACTCAATACCTCCACAACAACTGGGTATCCGCCTTGCTTAGAAGTGACTTTTAATCTACTATCAGAGGATTAATTATCATCAAACCATAAACTCTTAAGCCAGAAAGGAAAGATCCTGCAATAAATTTCCAAGTTTTCACTCATCAGGTGAAGCACTTCTGGAAGCCACTGGTCCACTCCCAGTGCTGCACCAGCCAGCACTGTCCCTTGTCCAGCACTGGGGGACAGACAGGCAGGGGACAGAAGGAAACACCATCTTAGTTGTACCACTCTGCCTGTTTAACTCCTGCATTCATCAAGGCTCACGTAGAAATAAAATCCACATTTGGGTCAGATGAGTCTCACAGCCTTTACTATGTACATGGGGCACAAACTTGGTGCATAAAGTTTGCAGGGGAAAACACTGTGAGGACCCTGGGAATAAAGAGTGGTCTGTTTTCATCTGTGCTATTAGTCTTGGTGGTGTTTGGGAAGGACCATCCTTCCATATGATGGACTCAAGACAGATGAAGCTCTTAGTAGTATGCGGCTGGGAAAACCCAGTGTTGGTGGTGGTTGCAAGTCCCCACGCAACAGGGCTGCCAGACACCCTTCCCAGAACCCTTACCCTGCAGTACTCGTCGATGGGCTTCAGCCTCTTCACAGCTACGTCTCGGACATGGCTTCTCCGGAACAGGATCTTGCCTGAGAAAGGAACAGATGAAAGGGGAGGATTAGGGGCACCACCTGTCATGTGGGATAGTGCAACAGCACCGAGCAGAAAGGTCAGCAGATGGGGTTTCATCCCCAGCTCCAACCATGGCTGCCAGCAGTGCCAATGGCTGAGCTCTGCAACCCCATTATGCCCCCAACAGAGGAGTCCCAGTACTGGAGAGGGTCACACAGCAGCAGCTTTGTGTGACTGTGGCCACCCATTGCTACAGGACAGACAGGACAACACAGTTGGAGGAGGTGTGAGTAGCAGATCCGCTCCTGTCCTTGGAGCAAACTGCACAGAACCATGCTGTGGGGCAGGCAGCAGAGGGATGCGGGGCAATAGCTGTTAGGGAACCATGCACTGCATCTCCCACTGCTGGGTGCTGCCGGTCTTAAGTCTGCACAGGAGATGCAGCACATGACCAGCAACTACCACAGGCACAGCGGCTCTGTCAAACCTTGGTGACTGCCAAGAGGGAGTTTTTCTAATTTAATCGCGAAAGTTAACGCAAAAAGTTTTTGTTCCCTTTCCATTACTCTGGAATGGACTGACACTACGTTATGACTCCCTTTTACTTTGGGGCTGTTTTGACGTGTCTGTGCTGGCAGCACAGGGAGCACAGCTGGGGTGGGATGCTGGCTCCATCTACACCCCATGCCTGCCGCCTCAGCTGCCTCCCACTGCGGCTGCCCCTGCCCTTGAAGGCAGACAAACCACACAGCCAGCTCATGAGCAAATGTAAGGCTGTTGGTGACAGAGCCCTTATAAATCTACAGAGGGAAACTAAATAATAGAAGAAAAATAAACAAACTCTCTTTTTTTGAAAGTAAAAAAATAATAACCTCAATGTCCTTACAGGATGACATTTCTGCAACCAGTTAAGATTAAATAAATGGCTGGGTTTTGTGTGAAACTGATTGTAACAAAGTTTATCAAAATAATCTAGGAGCTGAGTTATCCCCCACACAAGGATGTCATAGAGTTGGTGTATTTTGGGCTAGAAGGGATTATAACTTCATATCCTTTTTTGGTGGTTTTCTTCCCTTTTTCTTTTGTGCTGTATTTCTTTTCATGTAATGAGACAAGAATAAATTATATGTTCTCCTTGTGGTGGAAGAAAACAGTATCTGCCAGCATTATTTAGTCCATGAAATGTCTATGCAAAAAAACCCACTGACATATATACCACCCCCTGCTCCAAACTTCTTCTGCCAACAGGCAAATAAGATACTCATCCATATATCACAGGATAAGAAAATGGACTAGGAAATGAAATCAGATCCAAAATCTGAATGTGTGGCTTTGATTTTGTCATGATTACACAAGCTGAGAGGTTAATGAAATGGCAGCCTTTAACAGTCCAGAAGCAAGGGCTCCAGCCCTCCCCAGACTCTGCTTTTTTTGGTTGCCTTTTTGTCCATAGCTGCTAATCTGGAAGGTGTTAAAGCCTTTTGTTTCAGACAGGAGAAAGTGGTTTATCTCCATCCTCAATTCTGGCAGCAAAACAGTTTGTCCTGTGAGGTAAAGTCATTTCCTAGCACCATAAATTTATCTCTCTGGGTTCCCTGTGGTTATCTCATTATAGAGCTGGTGTTGAGCCATCCCTGTAGGATGTGATGGCATGCAGTCACAGAGCACAGGGGTGTCTGAGATCTTCGTCTGAGCAATTTAGCCAAAGGCTGCTGGAGAAGGAAAGTGGCACTTCCATCTCCCTGCACCAACCAACTTTGGACATACTTGCTGCTCTCCTGCTTCCCTGTCCTGTAAACAGGGAGAACTACCTGCATTTCCAAAACTATTCTTATTATTTCTGACAGCCTCCAGGATCATGCTGTACTTGTGCTGCCTAATGGCAATAAGCCACTTTTTGGGGAGAAGGGAGGGTGGGCATGGCTGTAGAGAAAAAACAGGTTCCTTTCCCAGTACTTCAGAAATGCTGGTGTGGAAGATCTTGGTATTTCTTTGCAACTTTAATAATATACTGCAAACTTTCTATACTGGAAACTTTCTCACTTTCTGGATTTCCTGTTTTCAGCTCAAGCCACTAGCTGAAGGTCAAACTGGTGAACATATAAAAACATATAGAAACCAAAGACTTAAACACATTAAAGATCTCCTGTAAATGCAGTTCAGCTTTCCTAAAAAGAGAGTTTACAGGGAAGGCCAGTCTTCAAAGTAACATAACAAATGAAAGACTCAATGTAAGAAACAAGATAAATATAATAAAGAATGCTATATTAAACACAGAGTACAGAAAAGACCCCAGGATATGATGAGTCTTAATTCAGTCCTTAAATGGAGATGGAAAATATCAGGATGACTGGGGTGTTAGGATGAAGCAAAGCCCAGAAGGTGCTTCCATTTTTGTCCCTTCAGAAGTTGGAAAAGGCTTGATGTGGGCCGTGGGGAAGATCTGTAGCTGCCCAGTCCAGTATGGCATTCAAAACTGAGATCTGGAGAAGGTTGAGCAGTTTAGAACACCGTGGAATAACGGCCAGCAAAGGAAAAAAAATAAAACAAGAAGAAAAATAAGCACACCCTGCAAGCATATCCAGTTCTGGTGAGCAGCAAGGAGGAATCACCTCACAAATCCTGGGGGTCCTCAGGCAGAAAAGTCTCATTGCCAGGGGTACTGAAGCACCTCCAAGCATGGACAACTTCCCAAATGCCCAGCTTCTCCTCTTTTCTGGAAAAACAAAATGTTCTGACAGAACCTTGGACAAAGCCATCATGACCAACCAGCAGGAATCACTGCAGGTCCAGTGTGATTTACTACTGCTTTCTCCAATTTCCCCATTTCTACTGGTCTTCAGAAAGCAGGAGAGGTCCCATGGGACTAGAAAAGCAAAGTAACCCAAAATACCCATGCTGTACACTTTTTATAATCTCTGGGTGGGTGCACTGGACACAGACTCTTTAACAGAAAGCTTTGCCTAACAAGGTAGCAAGGGTCACCATAAAGAAATAAAGAGCAGGCAGAGAGCTGAGCAGTATGGGTACATAAGAGCCAGCGAGGAGTTCTCAGGACAGCCATGGAAAGGAGCATTTCACGCAGCACTAACGTGAAGCGAGGCAGTCCTGGGGTGGCTGGTAAATGAAGAACAGCCCAGACAATTTCCTTGCAAAGGTGGAGTAGTGGTTTATGTGCCACTTGGCTTTTCCTCCACGTAGCTTCCACATCTCTGAGGAGATCTAATTCTATGTGAGTACATACAGTGCTGCTTCCTCTTTTCTCAATTTTACTGCAGCTCGTTTAAGCCTCCTCAGGCACTACACCCCCATTTTACAGAAGGATGAGCAGCTTTTTACCCATGCTGTAGCCCAGCTAGGAAGCGAGTGGGAAGTCTGTCTCAGACTCAGATGGGAAGCTGTAGGATACGTGGGACGGTGCTGCCTCATGCAAATATTTTATTCACTGAAGTGCCAAGCTCAGACTGGGCCAAGGGAGGTCTGTCACATGTTAGGAAGGACTTCAAGGACTGCAGCACTGGGAAAGAGAGACATGGGGAAGACACAGGGCTCCAGCCCTGCTGTCAGTGCAGGATAACAATATTTATTTTTATCCTTTTTTCTTTAAAGAAAATATTATTCCTAGGAAATTAATGTGGATAAGAGGCAAAGTATCAGATTTAGCATTGTAGGGGCATCTCTCTGTATATATATAGATGTAGTCTTTAATTTCGTGACCACACACCTCTTCTCCCATAAGACCTCAGTTTCCTCCTGTATGCACAGTGGGAGCACAAAATGGGAAGAATAAAGCTATGCAAGAGACTGTCTATCTGCCAGCTGCTGATTCTGCAAGCTTAAAGGTATCCTCTGAATATCACTTTTTTCCTGCATAACCTTATACTTAAGAGTAGCACAGATTTTAACAAGTGCCATGGACCCCAAGAATAAACAGGCTTAAAAACATCCCAACACTCTGATCCACCTATAGGTCCGTGCTGAACACATCAGAAGGGTCCACAGCCTAATGCTTTGTAATAGTCAAGGATGTGGTTCATGCAGGCAAGAAGCCTAGCTCCTGGTGGGCTTAGTGACACTGTGAAGCACAGTATGGAGGCAGGACAGCACCAGGCATCACTAAGCAGAGGAGCACTAGAAGCCCCCAGGGGGATGCCTGGCAGGAGAATCCAATCTTTTCTCTTCAAGGGAGGGGGACATATGCTATACATCCTACATACAACCCCTACAATCACAGCAGATGCCAGCTGTCATAGCAGCTACTGCCCTAAACTAGCAATTTCTAAGCTCTAAGACAGCCTCTAAACCAAATCTCCTAATCACACCTTTCACTGCCAAGGAGAGGTGCTGCATATCTAGGCCTCAAGACCTTCTAGAGATGTCTTAATGATCTTCCCACCACTATGCCAGTGGTTCAGCCCCGAGCTGCCAGCTTTGCTGCTCTTTGGAGCCAGGCACTGAGTGGGAACTGCGGCAGGGGTAACACAGAGGCAGGGAAATTGCTGTTTAGCTGCTTTCCAAATCTATCAGAGAACAGACTCACCTCTTGCTCTTACTCTCTGATAGCTGAGCTTCAGTGTCCTTTCAAGGGACATCTAGGTGATGGATTGGTCTAAGGATACCAGTTGTTTCATGCAAGGAACATCTGTCAGAGGTTAGGAAGAGCCCAAGCCTACTGTCAAAGTGATGATGGACAAATGCATATTCACATTTAATCTTCTGCGTCACCACACTTCAGGGGGCAGTGTATGAAGCAAGCTATATGATATATATTCAACAGTGGACAGCCTGAAGACTAATGAATGCATTAAAAAGACTGGAATATCTCCTGTGATTTATGTTTAGAAGAGACATGTGCTGCCTCTGACTACAGAAGCTCCAGCTGTGGAGGCTCTGTCAGTCAGCTGCCTCTTAAGAGCAGGGAAGAGCTCCTGTTTCTGCCTCTTCATGCTCTTCATGTTATTCTGCTGTTGATTCTTTCCTCTTTTTACTCAAGAACCTGGGCGGTACCAAATCAGCATATATATATATAGTCAAAAAATGTGTTCAACCTAAGATAAACTCTCAGAGACAGAATCTCCTTATGGATGAGGTCAGACTCTTTTTGCAGTTACATTGAAGTTGCATTGGGTAAAAAAAGAGTCAAGAATTTAGCCCTCATAGAGTCACAGGTTCTCCTTTTGGGCTAAGCAGCTTCCTGCAGTATAACTAAAACCATTTTGCTGCTCAACTATTTTTATGAAGGCTTCTACTCCTTACACATAGCTGTTATTATTATTTTTATACATCAAAGAAGCACAGATGTGCAATCAGCTATGACACAAATTCCCCTCAATCCATTTAAACTATGATCTCCACCTCAGGGTCCTGCCTGTCAGGCACCTGTCACTCCCAAATGGACCATTTAAATAAGCACTGACACCTTGCAATGTAAAATAGGTAATTCAACAGCACAACACTAAGGGATAGAAAAACAATTTTATGTTTCTCATGGAAGTACATGTGATTGTCAACAAGATGGCAATCTGACAGTGGTAAAAAAGAGGTGTGTCCCTTATAAAATAAGGTCTTACTTTCACATAAGGATCCCAACTTCCATGGATTGTTTCATCCATGATTTCCTGGAGCCAGAAAGCCAGTGCCAGGGTCCTAACACTGATGGTGTTTGCTTCTGACAAAGAAAGGGGAGGGAAATGATTCATAGTGTTTCCACCGGTGGGAGGGGGAAGGACTTTTTTAATAAGTAGAAACTCGTGACTCGAGTCAGAACTGTTGGCTGAGCTTGGCTGCCAAAGAGCCTCGGTTGATAACGGCCTTTGCTAATCAGCAGGAATTACTATGGAAGGTGACAAGAGGTGATGGAGACAGATGGGGAAGCCAGGAAAGCCAACACAAGCGATAACAATATTGCCCTGAGATATGGAGAATGGTGGGGAGTGTGTCCTTCTGCACTAGGATCCTGTTTTTAATGTGCATAAGCTGCAATGTTAAAGAAAATCACTGAGAAGCAATAAAGCATGGGAAATAACATGGCTTGTATAAAAGAATATCACCAGGAAGAGAAATCTTCCTCCATTAGAAGTGATAAGCAGAATATGCCCTTACGTGAATAATTACAAGGGGAAACCAAAGACAGGCAAGAGGCAAGGCTGGATTCTCCACTAGCAAAGAGCTACTACCTCTGAACCTGGCTGCTCTCCACTGTCCGCAGTGATGGTTACTATCCTCCAGGGACAACAGTATCAGCTCTAGAACTGCTTTGCTAAAACAGATTTGGGGAATTCAAGCACCACACACAGCTGGGAAAAGGAGAAAAGCCATGAACACTGATGCTGAAATTCAGGAATGACAGATGGGGGCCACGGGGTGCAAATCTCAAGCTAACAGCTCTGTTACTGTTTGTACAGTGTTTTGCATAAGCCAAGAGCTACTTCATGTTGCTCTATGTCCTGCTGCTATCACCCAAACAACCCATTGCTCCTGTAAACTCTTCAGCTGCCCCAGCTGCAAATCTCCCACCTCTCCAAAACAAGGCAGGAATCATGGTACATGCAAATTATACAGCGTTTGGCTTAGAAAGGGCAAAAGTGGTGCAAAATTATCCTTTCAACTTTATTACTGTGGGGCGACTCTTTGTGCACTGATCTGTAGGCACCAGCACACTTGAAGAGATCCATCACCTTGCTTAAACCAACTTTACCACCAGAGTACAGCAAAGCAAAGCATCTACCTCACACAAGAGGAACTTAGTGTGAGCAAAAGTCCCCAGGTCCCTTAAGACTGAAATTCCCAGTAGCTGCAAAATTTTGGAGTGTCGATTCAGCGGGTAAAGTCTTCATCTCCTGCAGTGAAATCAGTGCCTCCTTGAAGTACATAGCTCAGCTTCCCATAGATGGAAAGTAAACTCATTTGTAATTACTGGTTGCAAGTGCTACATTAGATTGCAAACAGCCAACTACTTTTAACTGCAGAAAGCAGTCAGATTGTCTGAGGGGAGGGAGAGAAAGGTATTCATACCTGCAGCCAGCAACACCAGCAATTGGCACACCCTCACCCAGAGGAACTGATCTCATAATAATTCTGAGTCCCACAGAGACAAGGAGCCAAAAGACAGTCACGTTTCAAAAGATCCGAGAAGCATTGCCTTAGGAAACAGCACGGCTTCCTCACACAGAGGATGCAGGAGTGTCCCCCTCTTTGCATACAGTCTTTGCTACACTGGGAGAAAAAGGCACAGAAAACCAGGAAAGCCTGTGCAGATTCAAAGCATCACCCTTGCCTATGCATGCTTCTTCCCTAAGATCTGCACACTTACATATCCACTGTACCTTGTGTTTTGTTGAACATCCTCCTTAAAGATCCATTTCCAAATTTCCAAGACCAAGTCACCTAACATGCAGAAACATCAGGGCTTAATAATAAACATGCTTGAACATGCTCATATCATCTGAGGTACTCCAGCTCCTCACCGCAGAGTGGGAAAAAGCAAGAACCTCTCAAATGCCTTTTTGTCACCTTAACCACGAAAAATGCTCTTCCTGAAGGGCAAGACCACGTCCCTGTAGCTACACTAACTAAACTCTTCTTCTGCTCTTTCCAAAAACACATCAAATACCACCTTGCTCACTGGGGTCTGTTGAAGTCAGCAGGAGTCTTTCTACTGACAGTTGGCAGGTATGGACCTCAGGGAAGGACCATATGGTCCCACCTCAATCTTTTAAAGCAGGAACCTTAACAAATTGAGCCTATTAAAACATTTACACTGTCTTATAAGCTCTTATGAGACTTGTCATTAATGCACACACTGGTGTGA
The DNA here is from genome assembly GCA_013401335.1 of Brachypteracias leptosomus. Taxonomy (NCBI): domain Eukaryota; kingdom Metazoa; phylum Chordata; class Aves; order Coraciiformes; family Brachypteraciidae; genus Brachypteracias; species Brachypteracias leptosomus. The sequence goes on from VYZX01023003.1 coordinate 336,640, forward strand.
CGCTAAGCCTGAGACACTACCTCACAGACACTGGGCCAGTGCCAGCCCCACCAACAGGGAGCCTTTGAGCTACATTCACTGGGGTTGAAGGCCCTGTAGCAAGGTCACTGGAGGGAGATGGATTTGCACCACACCCCTTGCCAAACTACACTGGAAAAGCACAGTAAGGTCCTAGCCACATCCTTTGGTGTGACAGGCAATAACACTGCTTGGGAGACTCCACCCTTAAGCTGGTTGAGAACTGGAGCTGCGAATAAAATAATATTTGCACTCATACCATGTAGATCAAAGTTATTATTACTAGGAGGTAGGTCATGCAATAATGTGGTGCTACAGCACATACTCTTACAGGAACATTGCAGGTAGAAATTGAGGGGTAGGGATGCGAAAGTGGCCCCACAAGGTCACAAAATAAGCACATGCTAATAACAGCAATAAAGCCAGTCCCTAGATCCCTCTGCTGATCACATACAGAATGAAAATACATCTACCTTGGCATCTGGGGTTAGAAAATCTTTCTGTTCAAACATTTATTCTAATAAAAAACAAATCCTTGATTTCTGCCACAAATGAAGCAAAATTCTCTCCTGTGGAAGACCTCGATTAAGTCAGCTGCCAGGTACACATGTCCCACATTACAGGAGGTGAAATTCAGCAGTCAGATTGGCAGGGACAGTGCTCCTCTGAGCAGTTTTGGTATTTGGAAGGCACCAATTAACACTGAAATTAAACAAACAAACAAACTATGTGGTGGCAAACATAACTAGGTGCCTGTGCTTGTCAAAGGCTGGAACTCACCAGCTAGAGTTTCAGAGAGCAGTATTCAGAAATGAAATCCCCTGTGCTTTGCAAAACAGAGCACTGTTCTCTTTTTCCAAATGGAAGTGCTCTTCTGGAGTTCTCCGAGCAAAACCTCTGACTAGTTTTAAGCTGAGTTTTCAGTAGGGCACAGCAGCAAGCCATTGAACAACAACCGACCAAAGCTGGCTAGCCTTCAAGCCAGGAAGCTCATCTGCAGACCAAGACACCATCTCAAACCACAGGCATCATCTTCTGGCTCCAGACATGTCTTTTTACTATGTCCTACCTTTATGTGTCATTAAGACAATCTCTGGATTTCCTCTCTGCCTGCTCTGATCCTTGATAAAGCTACAATTGATTTCAAAGGCTCATGAGTGTGCACTTCAAGTCAGGGATGGCTGATCTCTGTGTGTTACAGAAGAGAGATGGGCACTTTAATTTCCAGCACATGTCGGCGGTCTGATTAGTCACGTTTGCACCTACCTGCACTGACAGCAAAGCCAGACCTGCACCCCTTCCCCTGCCTCCTCTGAGCTTGCAGCGCCATGATCCAGCTGGGATGTGCGTGCCGGTCATGCTGCCTGATGAAACAGTTTTTGGGTCAGATCAGTGGCCAGACCACCCAGCAGCACCTCCTCTTTAATTCTTGACCATGAAGCCACTCCTAGTGCCCCTTCCCAGCTAATGGATGCATGGTTAACCCACCCAGCAGTGGACACAGGGATCCATGTGTGCACATGTAGCCTGCACCAATGCAAGTCAGTGTCCAGGCACTCGGCCTCCCAAGGACAGCAAAGCTCACTCAAATTGCTCCACCTCAGCTGCACAACTAAAAGCACTGACACCAGCAGTTACCATGGCTCAGCTGAAGCACAGGAACAGGGAAATGATTTTATAATTACTTATCAGATAACCAGCCTCCTTCACACCCAGCTCCTCCATGTGTGAGCACTTCAGCCATTTCCAGCTCAGGCCACTTAATCCAAACTATGCTCATATGCGACTTGGCACCAGCAGTGCCTGCTGATGCCAGAAGACAGCTAAGGACAATCTCCCTGAAAAATTCTTCCCAGTTCCTCCATATGCAAGTAAGTTTATGAGAGCACCCCAGAGGATGGAGCTGCTACCCTGGAGCTCAGGGTGAAGGAAGCCGAATATCCCCAGCTTTCCAGGGGGGGTAACTTCTCCCAGGTTCAGTAAGGTGCCCATGTCTGATCAAAGGGCGAAACAGCGCTGTCAGATGTCAAGAGCTTTACCCACTGCAGATTAAAAGGCCTCTTTCAGGGATTAATGTTCTAAGCAATTACTTGCCCCCTGAAAGGAAAAGTGCCTTTAGCCAAGGTGACAGCAGGACCCTAGGACTATGCAGGCTTTCGTTTCCCTTTCACAGTTAATATAGTCTTTTCATTTCCCAGGGAAAAGAAAAAAAGGTGGACTGGAAATCAATGTTTTGTTATTTTTAATTTTTAATAAAGATCACTGGGCAAGAAGCATAAAAACCATGAAAATAACTCCAACTTTATTGCTAAATTAAAGGAAAAAATAGTAACATGAATAGGCACAGAAATCTGAATCAGGAATGTGAGCTGGTAATTACCCTTTTGGGCCCTGATTAATTGCATTTGAAGCCACGGAGACACTGAGCAGCCAAACAGGACTGGCTACTAACAAAATCCACACCACCGAACAAACTGGTCTTTCTCTGCCTGTGCCACCACACAGGAATGGCAGCACCCCAAATGCTGTTTGCCTTTGTGTCCTAGTGTTCAGTGCTACACAGGGCTGGCCAGGGGTACAAAGTCCCACTATTGGGTACCTCAGATAACCTCTCTGAGGTGGACCAGCCTGCAGACTTGTGGTCTCCAAATAGAAGGTCACAAATGGGCAGATGCCATCTCCTCCACTTCTAGATAGAGGATCACCATCTATGTGTTTAGCTGCTACAATTCAAGAATGCAGCTTCACTGGTAGTGATAACACGATAAAAAGGGACAGAAGATTTATTCCACTTTGTTGCAGCAATGTAAGTGTATTGCATTTGGTTGGGTCAAAGATCTCTGTAGTCCAGCTCCCTGTCTACAAGAGTGACCAGTAATAGAAATTCAAGAACAAGTCATGTGTAACGGGATCCTTCTCCTGATACACACTCCTCATTCCTGCACATCAGGGCTTAGACTTTTTTGGAACTAGAAAATTTCTAGCAATCAGTGTTGGCTCCATCCTATAGAAACTGCTATAGTACATTTTTGAACCCACAGGTATTTTGATCTCTATAGAGTCCTCTGGAAATGAATTTAATAATTTAATCACACAGCATGTGATTTCATCCTTTCTTTTGTTCACTTTAAGCTTGCTTTCCAAATTTCATAGGTTGCACCTGGTTTTTGCATTCTGAGAAATAAAAATAATCCTGTCCTGCTCACTCTCACAAATTCTTCAAGATTTCACAAACTTCCACTCCATCCCAAACTTTGTTCCAGACAGAAGACTTTCAGTCTATTTATTCCCCTCATACAGAAGTCAATTCACCTCTGTAATCACCTCTGTCATCCTTCTCAGCACCTTATTTTATCATATACACTTTCTGAGAGGCAAGGACCAGACTTGCACCCAGTATTCATGACTTGGGGAAATTGGGGATTTCTGCAGTTGAAAGGGAAGCTCTGGGTTTTGTTTCCTATTCTTGATTAATTCTTTCTAATACCACCTTTGGCTTTCTGACTGTGCTGACTTTTTAGCTGCAATTCTCATGGAAACAACATTAAAACTACTGAAGTCTCCTTCCTAGATGGCAATAGCCCTTCCCCCCACCCCATCCCCATAGCACTGCTTTGCGCTTACCAACACTGAGCTGCCTTTTTACCATTAGTATTATGAGATCCTCCTCTGCCTTTTTGCTGTCAGCTCCAAATTTGATTATCCTAAGTAAATCTCATGATCCACTAGGTCAATTATATCACTAACACCCTCTTTTGCAGATCCTGGGTTGAACAGCACAACAGGTCCTTCAAGAATCCGTGCTGGTAAAATTATGTTTCTTTTTGGATATGAAATTTTAAAGTCTTCACCTCCAGAGGATGCAGCGTTTTAAATTGTGGGTTCATTTGCACCTATTGGCTTTCAATCCTCTATTTTAAAAACTCTTCTGTAATATTTTTAATTTCAAATGTTAGAAACTAAGTATTATTGTTAATGTCCACAAATGCCAAAGCCTCCATCCTTAAACGAAGGCTCCAGTCTGGCAGAAAATAAGCTTACAGCCCATGTCAGTCATACATCAAATAACAAGAAAGGCTGTTAATATAATTATCTTCTTATTGCTATTTTGGGAGGCACAGTAGGTTTTGATGGAGCTTGTAGTAATAGGATCTCTTATGCCATAATTTACGAGCACGTCTGTCTTGAACAATTTTCCACATGGGAAATTAATCACATTCTGCCTAATGGGAGGAAAAATAGCCCTTTGCAGTTTGAATTGGATTTGCCATGGTCAATTGGACGTGGGATTCTTCTTTATCCCTACTCATAATCTGAGGTGTAGTGTTGCCATCCAAAATTCACTGTGTTAGACTCCACACATGGAAGTATTTCACTGATGGGTGACACTGCTATGCAATGTCCCCAGTAAAATAAGTCAAATATACCAGCATGGCATAGACACAAAATTGGATTTTGGCACATGCCAGGTATTGTAGATAATTATTGCAGAAACTACCTCCCAGTAAATTTCAAAATTACAACACCAGCAGCTCTACTCGGTATAGGAGTGCAAGACCTCTCAGCAGAGGCACTGCCCATCCAAAGATGCACCGCCAGGCATGAGTCCCTGGAGACACGACTGAATGCTGCAGGTCACTAAAGACTGGGGACATGCTGCAGTTCTGAATGGCACAGGACAAGTTGTCAATGACAGCTCAAGGACTTGCAGGTCTCAACGCAGGCGTTTATTCTTACAGCTAACCTCCTGCAAAAAACCACAAAGAATTGAACTGAAGGTTCCCCATGTACCAGGCAAATGACTGATGTGAAGGCTGGCTGTTCTTTATATCTCCATGGGCACTCAAGAATGAACTGTCCAGAAACTGGGGTTGGCCTTCCCTAAGGTTTTTACTGAAATAATTTGTCAAATTTCAGTTTAGGTTCAGATTTTAATCTCTTCCTTACTCCTCATCAAATACCCAGCATGCAGAGTGAATTTCCTAGTGCTGATTCATCTCCACTGCATATCTCAAAGACACACTTCTGCTTGGAAAATCCCAATTTTGTTTTCAGTTCCAGTGGAAAAGGGGCAAACGTGAGGGAAAATAAGCCAGAAAACTAACACTTCAGCTGGCACCAGAGATAAATAAGGTGTTTCTAGGTAGCAGGAAAGGAAGCCAAAAGGATCCGCATCCCTAGGATCCTTTGATTTTGCCATTAAGAAGTAGAACATAAAGTTACTCAATGTTTCTTTAATGTCGAAAGACTACAGGAAAACAGGATGGCTTAAAGCAGAAAGTAGTAATCGTATGACTGGAAACTATGAGTGCCCGTAGTCAAGCACACAAAGGAACTGAGTAATGTTTATTAGTCAGTGACTTTATTGGTACTTGGGACTTCCAACCGCTGAGCAAGATTTAGACCTAAAAGATATTCTGGGGCATGCTACTCTATTTATATTTGGATGGAATTCAGCCTCACCCCCTGAGGCCGATCTGAGCAGAACGAGCCCTCACTTTTTCCCTGAGCAGGGTAAGAGTGGGTCCCTTCTCAGGATCAGTGTAGTGGAAATGTCACTTCTCGACCAGCACTGCAAGGGCAGGGGGAGATGGCCGGAGAGGAGTGGTTCTTCTGCGAGGAACCTGAAGGTATTTTCCAAAATACTTACTCCCAGAGCAAAAACCCACCATCCCAGATGCTGTACAAACACAAGACGGTCCTCAAGATTAATTTGTTCACAATCAAAATGCTCAGTTCCTCTGTGGCTTTTGAACAAGTTAATACATAGCCAGAGAAGTGCCGATCATCTGAATTAACACTGGGCACCCGTGCAAAACGAAATCCAGGTCATACATCAAAAATAGCTGTCTGCGAAAAAAAACCAGCATTAAAGGCCGGTTGGTGATGCTGCACTTGTCACAGCAATGTTGGGTAGAATTCAAGCATTGGTAAGGTCCTGTGCATGAAGAGATGGGGATGAGGAGAGAAGTAGGACCAGTGATGCCCAGCAGAGAAATGCCTCAGGCACCTAACAACCCACACTGTGCTGCAGAGCCTTCCTCTTCACTCATTTGCAAGACACACAGGAGAGTACTCCTTGCTGTGCTACATAAAACCATGGTGTGGCAAATGTATTTGAAAGACTGGGCCTTTTCCTTGTAGACAAAGAAGAAGGAAATAAAAAACATTTCTTGCAACTGCTACAATGTGACATGAGACCTTCTGAATGCAATATTCACACATGTACACTTCAAACGGCACATTCAACTGGGGGACTGGTGCTGTGGTGACAAGAATTATACTGGTGCCACTTGCAGATAAGAAGGGGTTTGTCCAGAAGTCACGGGGTTTGGATTAAAAACCTGGAGTAGTTTAGGGAAACATCGGATCTTGAGAAGTTTCTACTACTGGGTAGACTAAAATTCTTCTTTTTGAGTCTAAGATCTTAAAACCACAAACTACTGACCCTTCATGTCCAACTGCTACACATTCTGAATTAATCTTCATCACAATCTTTTCGTGGTATGTCTCTGAATAACCAAATCACAGAAATACAGCACTGGAAGGAAGCTCAAAAGACCAGTAAACCCATTACCCTCATTCATGACACAATCAACTCTATCTATGGCATTACTGAAGAAGTCTGTTTAACTTATAGTTATAGACCTCCAAAGATTGAGACACTCACCTCCTCAGGCAGTCCAAATCCAAAATCAACTCTTCAATGCACTACAAGTTGTAAGGAGGATCCACATCTGGTATTGTTAGGACACAAAGAAAAGTTTAGGTCTGATTCCCCCTTTCATCTGGCCTAAGCCCATGGTTTCAGCAAATCTACCTTACCACACACTCAAGTAATGACCAGTTCCAATGACTTTGCTCTTCAAGGTGAACCTGACATGATGAGGAAGGGACACAGTGATGAGATGACCAAAAGGAGGCAAAGTACTATGCACAATGAGCCTGATCACTTGTTAGAGACCTTCTCTGGAGTGCAGGGGAATTAAAAGAACTTTCATTCACTCCCTGATGCTGCGTCAAGCCTTAGCTTAGACATAGGTCTTGAGCATCTCATAAGTATGCACTTTCCAGTCTTTTATCTTATCTTCTCTTACAGGAGAGCCATTTGAATGCCCAGTAGATCCTTAAACCACTCTGGGTCAATACACAAATCTTGTTTCAAGTACCTTCTTTTTCATGTTATTTACCCAGAAAAACTACCAGATAAGTCTTTTTCACGGGTGTCTCTTTTGTATTTCAGCAAGTGTGGGGTTTGTTGGGGTTTTTTTTGGATGACACTGCTTTCCACATTGTTTATTTTAACTCACTTTTTTTTTTTCATGTGCCAAGAGGGCAAGACAGGTGCATCTCAGATATTGCACTGGAGTTTAATTAAATAACTATTACTTGAAAAAGAGAGTACTGAAGTGACTTTTTGAAAATATTCACAAAACACTCTAACTTATTTCTGATATTTTTGAATGCATATGGAACGTTTTGTTTTTAATGACAAGCAGATCAATCCCCTGCAGCAACTCTTCAGACAGCTCAGCTGCCTGGGAGCCATTCAGGGGGGTCATTCTGAGTCAGCTCAAAAAGTCAGGTTGTTTTAGATCATCTTGTAACCCCCAGGAAACCTGCATTTGTAACAAACCACAGAATAAACCCAGAGCCCCCAAGGAAACCCAGGCATCGCATATGGTGAAAAGAAAAATTCTTTCTTGGCCCTTTCTAGGCATTGCGATAGGGAAACGCTGCAGACAGGGAAGTGCAGGTTTCCAAATGAAAAAGCCATTAATAAGAGCAGAGTCTGGCCCTGGGACTAGCATGGATTGTAACCAAACTGAGTGACATCTGAGCTGATGTCTCATTGCTGTGAGAACTCAGCCTGGCTACCCCAAAAGATTAGAAACATATGCAGCATCAGTGAGCTTCTGAGGGACAGCAAACTGTTTCAGGCTATAGGTAAGTGAGGAGTGTGGGGAGGACAGTCCCTTCAACACGTGCTGGCATTGAGATGGAACCAAAGGACTTCAGAAAGGGACAGAAACACCCATGCTGCCTACTCTGTAGCACCACAAAAACCTACGTGTGGCTCATATGGCTGAGGAAGCCCAGACAAGCTGCATCCTTGTGCAAGAAACAGGCAACATGCAAGAAGGACGGAAGCAAGAGAGAGCAGTTAATGAGACTGAAGAGGATTATCCCTTCTCCCAAAGGACCCATGGGTAAATACAGGTTTTCCTGCAAGCATACTGATGCTCTTGACACTCAGAGTAATAGCTTTCCTTCCATTGTATTAAAATAGCTAACCAATTTGAAACAGAAGTCAGATTTCCAAACATACACATAAACACACATCGGGATCACACTGACACTTTAGAAAACAGGAGCCAGGGTCAGATGACACTTAAGCTCTTCTGAAAATTTCCTGCTGGAGTCTTTCATGCTGTAAAACTATCCTGAAATAATTTGAACACTCCAGACAGAAAAGCCAGATCCTTCCCAGGTCTGCCTGAGACCTGCTCTTGAGATCCTCCACTTGCTCACCCAAAATAATCACATTCTTGGGAAGAAGGCTTTCGCTGCCTTAGCCAAGGTCCAGGAAAAGCCCGGTTTGTGGTCCCCATACACCAATGGGAGGTTCCCACATGCTGTCTGTGCCAGCCTCTCTTTGCATGAGGCCATGTTTCATAAGCCTGAGAGCACTGCTTTGAAGGAGGACAAAATGGGAATGAGAGCCTGTAAATTGCCTGGGAAGAAGAGTACTTTGCTCTCCCTGATGCCCTCAGCCCTACACCCATGGTCTTTCAGTGTGGTATCAACATCAAGAGGAACTGTGCCTTGGGCAGCCTAATCTAAACCAGACTCTTGTGGGAAACAGCCAGACACTGACAGGAGAAGGGACTGGGCTCCCACCACCTCCCCTCCTTCATGCTGTACTGAAAAAGCCACAGATCACCCCGTGCTGCCCCACCAACTGCCTCAGCCCTTTGATGCCCACATTTGTGGTCCCTCCTTGCAGCCACCATGCTCCTGTCCCTCTGAAGATGTAGCAGTGAACTGTCCTCCCTTAGTTACACTATTGCACACAGCAGCAGCCAAGAAACAGATTTTCCTTTGCAAAGAAATAACTTGACCATAAAGCAGTAATTTTACTCCGTTGTAATCAAAAAGCTTAAGCTCCAACTCACACTTCCAAGCATTTTCTCAGAAGGGAGGAAAACTAACAAAAACAGACATAGCCATCACCAGAACCACCCCTGTGGAAGGCCTAATTCCCTGTATTGCTTTAATTAAAAGTGGATGAACAGCAGTATTCCAGACTAGAAATCTTTAAGAGAAATAAAGTTAATCTATAGGCTTACAAAAATAAAAAAGGAGGAGGGAAACAAACACAAAAATCCTGCCAATTTTAGGCCTTACCAGAGGATTATAACATCTGGACACTCTTTTAAGGGGAGGAGAACTGGGGAATGGATGGTATGGAGAGGACACAACCACCTCTCAGAGGAAGAATCATATGTGGGGAGCTGGCAATGGGAGAAGAGGAGTAGAAAGCCACAGAGAGAGGCAACATTCTTGCCCACACAATTTTATCTTCATTGGCTGCCTGGAGGAACGCTCCTATCTGCTGACGCCACAGAACAAAGGATCTCGTTTAAGTGCAAAAAAAATCCGAAAAGAAGCCTTGGGGAGAAAATCCTAACAGATGACCTCCAGTGAAACAAAGAACAATTTGGTGAGGAATAATCTAATCCATAAGAGCAAAGTATTTATCATTACTGTTACAGCAAGAAACCACCCTGCTCCAGAGGACATCTGCAAACAGATGTGAACATGGCAATAAAGGCACCAGTCTGCCATAGGTAACTACAGCAGGACTTTAGTGCTGCAATATTTGAGGGCTACACAATATTTCACGGTTCTATTATTTTAATGCCACAAGGAGATACGGCAATTCTAGTTTGTCTTTCTTTTTCCCCAACAAAAGAAGTGCAGAGTGTCTGGGGGTCAAATCGGACCCTCCATATCCCACTTGAGCCCTCAGATCTTCCATTTCTTATTTGTAAAGCAACTCTGGCAGTGGGCAAAACTGGGCACAAGTCTTGGGCAGAATTAATTATTAAGCACGGGCTTAACTGATGATTCCCAAGAACACACCCTATGGTGTTGGGACATCAAGAAATTGAAACCGAGCACCCTAAGTGGGCTCCAGCCCCCTGCCAGCCTCCCATACCTGCTCCCACATGCCTGGAGTAAGCCCACACGTGGTGCTGGGTGTGGGACGTCATCTCCAGGGCTTCATAAGAACAGTATTGACACATGCCCGGAGTGCACACACAGAATGAACCAAACTCGATTGTTTTTCCACTTGGACCAGAGAAAATTAAAACCTTGTGAAAGTCGCTTTGTCTTAGAAGGAAAGCAAATTTACTTTGCTTAGCTTTATTACATCTTAGTCTTCTTACCAGTTTGATTTCATTTTTAAGTCCTTTTAAACCCTAGTGTCATATAATCTGGCAGCTACAGTGAAGGGCTTTACACAGAAAAACACAGGGAAAGGGTTTTCAAAATCACCCTGACACACTGTGACTGCTCCTGTTAAAGTCAACAGTAAATCCAATGGTACCACTGGCAGCAGAGGTCAAAGCTGAATAGGCTTGATGCTACAGAAACCTATGGGTGGGATTTTAAATCTTTTCAAAAATGATTACTCATAACAAAGTATACTAAAAATAAAGAGCTAAGTAGTGACCCTGAAAATATTTATATATGTGCCTTGCTTGTAGCTTGTAAGTAATTATGTGGGGGGCTGATTTCTCTCACTTTCTCTAATGTAAGCCAGGAATAAGGGTCCACATGCGTGTATGAAACCTTGGCTCATGGAGAGGGTCAGCTCCAGTGATTTTGGTGGAATTACTCATGCTCTGCTGAGCTTTCAAGCACAGGCATACACACAGCAAGACTTCTTAGAAACACCAGGATCTTCCTAAATCCACAGCCACACTGACATGTAAATACACCAAATGTGAGATAGGGCTTTTCTGGCTGTGACGGTGCTGGATATCTGCAGAAGCACTCACTTCTAATGGGCCATAGTGAAACTTGGAGCAGAAAATGAGGGCTAGTCAAGAAAAACTGGGGGAAAAAAAGTGTTTTATTATTTGTACGGATCTGACACTGTTGACATGAATTAACCTAACTTGAAAGGATGAAACATCATCATTACAAAGCATTGCATCGAGTATAACCATTTCCAGGCTATTATGCAAACCCAACTGAAATAATATTATGGATACAGGATTATTCTACTGCCCTATTAATCCCAAGAGGAAGAAGGATGTGACTTATTTTCTCATTCTGACAAATCATCTCAAGACACTGCTGAATCAGAGCTTGCAGCTTAAGAGGAAATAAGTAAAAATGTTCAGCTTTTATTACTAAGTTCAAGGATTCATTAACGAGAACATAGAACTAAACCTCATTTAAATCCCCTCATTGTTCACAATACAAATCCTTAGATTGTGTAGTTACTTTGGAATGGAGAAAGAAAAGAGCTGCAGAAGGCCACCTCCCCAGCTATGTATTTCCAGGTAGTTTCGCTCCCGGGTTCCTGCACAATACAACAGTCTTCATTGCAAATGTTTCAGGGGAAGTGCTTTACTTGCATAAGGGCTACAACTGTTCCCACTGCACTGAAGCCATAAAACTATCACAATTGAACCAAAACTTGAAAACAGCTTAATGGCATAAAGCAATATTTGGACTAAACTGAACCTGATTGTATCACTCTAAAGTTCTTTTCCAAGTTAAAAGGCTTTTATTTATAGTGTTTACTTACACCCAGGAGACTCTGACATATTTTAACTAACCTACCTTCCTTGTCTTCTTAACTTTGGTCCCTTTCCAAGAAAAAAGATGTCATTTGACCATGGATGGGGTTTGATTTCCAGCAGCAGAATTAACCCACAACACAAATCCCCTGTGTTTATTCACTGAGTGATGGTGCATGTCCTGGGGACTGAGCTTAGCCAATACTTCCTTGATGAAAGGGGTGGAGGGAAACAGGCTGGAGGTACCTTTTACCACATCAACCACTTAACATGAAACAGATTTCTGAATCCCACCAATTCCAACTCTTCTGGTTTCATAGATATCACTAGGAGGGTAGAATATGCCAGACCCACCAGTGGATCAGTGTCACTACTACTGGGACTGACTGAATCTCCATATATACAGGTCACCCATGTTGACACAACCATTGCAGACTGCTGTACAGCAGGAACGTGGCTTAGAGAGTGCAATCCTGGTGACAAACACAGACTAACTGGACCTCCAGCAAAGCATGCTGCAGCCTTCCCTCCATCCACTGAGTACACACGGGAGGGACTACGGAGATGTCCCAGTGGTCAGATGCTGTGTTAAATGTATGCAGCATCTGCATGGCACTGCACGAGCCGCCCCAGCTGAGGAGGGCTAATGAAAGGACAACTGAGCTGCATTTATAGACGAGAGAGTGTCAATTCACCCTCTCTTTGACAGGGCTGGAAAAAAATAACATTTTTCTTTAAGGTGAGGAAAAGAAATTGAAAACCGGGATTACGTCAGGTTGAACAATGCCACTATTGAAAGCAAATCTTCTCCCCATCTCCGAGGGTCTTTTTTTGACCTGTGTTTGAGGGTCTTTTTCAATCAGGTCTAGCAAGTGCCTCCTCTGCACACAACATGGCTCATGTCTGTTTCAGACTAGACTGGCAGTGGGCATGTGACATGGTGGTGGCATCACACAAGACGCTGCAGTCCCCAGATCCTGGACACCTCATCTGTCTGCAGCAGCACTGCCCTGAAAGCTTTGCACCTTCATTTCCCCAACTCCCTTCCCAAGGAGGCTCTCTGGGAAGCAGCAGAGATATACCTCACTAGCAGAGGTACCTCACTCAATTGGCTTTGTTAGAACAAGACCAAGGAGCGGGAAGAGAGGCCCAGGCAGGTGGTTCAAGCAAGCCCTTGATGGTTCAGCAGCACATCCCTGGCTGTGGGATGCAGCAGGGAGCAGGATGGGTCAAGCAGGGTAGTATCAAACTCCAGCAGAGCAGCTTTTGTTTGGTGGAGAGTGTGCTCCTTCCAGCTATGGGCAGCCCACTGGTGGCTCTCCTGTCCCCTGTCACCATGTACCAGAGGCAGTGCCAAGCAACCCCTTCTCCCAGCCCCTGGAACAAGGGGGTGGCTGAGACATTGTGCAAAAGTAAATATTTATGTAGCCAGGGCCTTCCTTCCCCTGCCCTGTCTTTTCTCTCCCTTCTTAAAATGTCACAGATCATCTGTTTTCATAATTGTGCAGGAAATGAGTTCCCTGCTGGCTGGCAGCTTAGCACCCGCATGTGCTGGGTCTACTATGGCTGCATCACTCACCTCTGCTGCCTGCTGCATCCACCCAGGATTTTCAGAGGATGGATTTGGCCAGAGGGGAGATGGGACATGCAGGGTCACGGGCACAGAGCTGCATGACTATGGTAGTCCTTCTTGTAGCTGCAGCTTAGAGGAACCCCTATCCTCTGGTCCGTGGGTCAGACCAGGATCCCAGGAGACCTGACACTCTGTTTATGCCACTTCAGAGCAAACATCCAAAGCAGACCAACAGAGCTTCCTGCCTGCACGCAGCAGAGAGTGCACTCAGGAAACTCAGGCATATTTCAAGCTTGTGACTTTTACTTTGTTCTTCGGACAAAGCCTCGTTCACTGGAGATGTTGCTAAAAGGATTATTATCTATAGGAGACTTGCCTTCCCAAGAGGAAATCTGCTAAACACACAATTCTGCATTTGCTCTGTTTTGTAGGAGCCAGGATTAAGATAGGAACATTTTCCCTTCTGCTCTCTTCATCTAATGATTTAAATAGACCAGTGGTGACGACACTGCCTAGTGGGAATACACACAAATGTCTTTACCCTGTACTCCAGTCTGATGGTTCTACTGCTTGCCTGAGAGGGTACCAAGCTATCCTGCACTTGGTAGGAAGAGTTGGAAGAATTTGGTGGGAATCACATCTAGCGATGCAGTCAGTGAAAAAGTGAAGTCTGCCCACCAGCCCAAACACCTCAAATAAAACCTCATCAGGGGCCAAACCAGACTGCAAATGTTTTGCTTATTCCGGGTCAGCCCTGTGCTGTTCAGAGCCCTGAATATGAGAAGGAACCCGCAAGTCTGAACTTGCTGACGCTTAGGATGTACGAGAAGGAATGCAATTTTCTGCTCTTTATTTAGAGGTGGCAAAACCCTGATAGAAAATGACATGGTAAAAGTGCTTAACTTCAGACCCAAGGAAATTTGAGAGCAAACATTAATTACCTCCATCCTGAGTACAAGCCCAGGGGCTGTATTAGCACCTCTCTGAATGGGAGAAGCTCAAGAGGATTGAATTTCCCACTTCTAGGACTTACTTTCTTTTCCCCATCTACCTATCTGTGGCTTCCTCTTTCTAATTCCCATGCTATTTCCCTCTCTCCACCTCAGCTTTCCCGCTAAACAGGACTACAAATCTTAAAAAAAAAAAATCACAGAAAGGGCAGAAACTGCTATGGGTTCTTTCATTATAGTGGAAATAAACTCAGTTTGGCAAATCCTTGCCCACAGTATCCCCTCACTCTGTTTCGGAGTATAAAGATCCCCTTGTGAGTAAGGACAAACATGTTCACAAGAGCCTGAAAATACCTGCATTGTAAGGAGCAGGGAGGTTTGCTGACATACCACACTTAAGAACATCAGCACCCAAAAAGCTTAATAGATTGAGAAAATAGAGTAGGAAAAATCAATTGTGATCAAGCAGCAAATTCCCAGGTTCATTGTTTCTAATCCACAAGAAAAAAATAATCACAACCTATTTTAAGCATGTGAGTATATAAATAAATCAGCTGGCCCAGCCAAAAGGCAGAATGGGCTGAAAACAGATTCAAATGGAGGTCTAGACTGTTACTTAGCTGTGAATCTCAGCTGGGATCTGCTCTCCTATACTGCCCAGGTAGCTTAAATCCGAATACAAGAGAGACAAGATCAGGCAGAGAAGTAACATGCAGAGAGAATATCTAGAGCCTGTGGGGTTGCAAAGCCATCCAAGTCCCTGGCAAGCTTGACTCCCGTGTTAAAAAGCACTTTCATTATATGGGCCATTTGTTGATGGATTGTGGGAAACGTCAGGTTTCAACCCAGAGATGAAGACAAGCAAACCCTTATATAAAGCCACCCTCTCCCCAGCCTGTGGGTTGAATGCAGAATGCTCGCAGACTTACTACATACCACCCACTTTAGATTACAGACTTGTAGAGTTATTTTTAAAAAGTAATTATAGTAGTAGAGGGCACACTCATCTGGAGCAGCTGCCTGGGGAAACGACGAGCCCAGTACAGCTCGAACTGCTTTTCAAGTCTATAATCGTGTTTGTTTATTGCTTTTAAAAACAAGAATTAAAATCAAGCTAATTTCTTAGTTAAAATGTCTGCATATTTCCCCAAGGAGTCCAAGCAGCTATACTACACTGAAAACCTGTCCTGGCCTTTTCAGTCTATCATCCAGTGCTCTGGCTGCAAATAATTCCCATTAGCTCTGGCTTCAAGCAAACCCAAACCAAACCCCCTTTTCATTCTTTGTTTTCCCTTGAAACTGTGGCTTGATCATTACAAAACTCTCATCAGGAGACTTAAATGGTCTTATGAAAGGAGCATCATGTTCTGCATATGCTGATTTCTGCCCAGAGGTGGTTTCTGGTTGAGCAAAATACCAGCTCCTAACCTTTGTGAGAGGAACAGGTACAAGCCCCAGAAAAACATTCTCTAGGTTTTTCCAGTTCCAGCCTCTCATTTCACCTGCCACTTGGTAGATTTTGGATCTGTATGCTGAGGAAGGACCCAGAAGAGACTGAAAGAGAGGGAAGAGGACCAGGTACTTGGGCAGATGCCAGCATTAGTGGGTTTTTTCCCTTTTTCTTCCTTTTAAAAAAAAGGGCTCATGCCCTGTTAATGCCCAAAGACCTCCAGACAGTCTGACGACACCTGTGAAACCAGCTTAGCACGCAAAGCCAAGAGCCCCTCTACACTCTGTGAGGCTCATTACAGCCCCCTCCTTGGCGGGCAGGTCTGAAAGCTGCTGGTGGCTGTCTTTCCAAAGCTTCCTCAATAGGAAGCAGCCTTAGGGCATCCTATGACCTCACATTTGACAACTTGGTCTTTCAACAAGAAAAACTTAAACCCTAAAAATATCTCCACGGAGCCTGAAGAAAATAATACGCCTGCCTGCCCTCCTTGAAACCATCAATCCTCCTGCCGCTTCCTCCCGGCAGCCCCTGCTTTCCCTTCAAGCCAGGGCCAGCAGGAAATCCATTCTCCTCTTGTGAGAGACAGGAGATGAATTTTCCGCTATAGCTCTCCTAGCAAGGCAGAAAATAGAAAGAAACAATAGAAACTACTTAAAGTACTTTCTCAAACAATAGGAGCTGTTGAAGAGCAGCTCACCAGTAGCTCAGCATCACCAAAGTCCTAAATAAGTTGGAGTGGAAATAAGCCAAGAACCTGTTAGCTGCCTTGCACCCTCTCCCCTTTCAAAGAACAGGCAGGGACACTGAAAATATGTATACTAAAAGGAAATTATATTGCATTATGGAGCACCCCCCCAAAAGCTCTCTATAGCTGTTCAAACCCCCAGCATCCCATGCTACAGTTCCATGGGTCACCTCCCCACTCTCTGGCAGCTCCTCCAAGCTGGGGACAGGGGACTGCAATGCTGATCTACTGCAGGTGAGTGGAAGGTGATGGGGGACAGAGTTTGAGAAAGTTTGCTGCCTCACATTCAGGAAAGCACAGCAGAATATCTCATTTATTTGTGTTACACAGGTAAGACCCAGCAAACCAGACATTTGGCTGTTCTGTGTGTATGTATGTGCCTATCACCCCTGCAAGACTACCCCAGCATACTAAAGGAATGTTGTTTAGGATAACTTAATTCATATTTTAATCCAAAAAGTAAGATATGACTGGGTCTAAGACAACGAGAATTTTATCTGATCTCTCTCTTTTTTTAACCTTTAAGCTACTGTTTGACTGGTTCTGAACTGCTGCAACACTGCTCATTTCCATGTAGGTCAGGAATTCAAAATGACTCCAAAGAAAAGTTAAAATCACTCATTAGCACCTTGTTGACCTAGCTCAGAATGCTGCAGGAGAGGATAATAAAAAATGGAAAACAAGTCTGAAATTAGATACAGTTTTGTACATAAAATCCAGTTAAGAATTAGCACAGGGAATGCATTTCCTTTTAAAACCCCAGCTAGCAACCATCTGTCTAAAGAAGTAAATAGCCTACAATAAGTATATCACTGGGATTTCTAAGAGTCCTCCTTGGCCAGCATTTTCCTTACAGTCATTGTGTCCCCTGAGGTAGGCAGAATAAACCTTGAAAACTCCTATCATGCACTGACCATCACTGAAATGCAGCACCTTTGACAAAATTACACACAGCCACATCCTAATTTTGCTGTTCCTGGTCTCAATCTATACAGGTGGAACATGAACCACTGGATCCGAAGGTCACCACAGATATTAGGATGAACCCATCATCACTGCTTCAGCTCAAGAATAACCACCCAAGATCTCTGAACACAGTGCCATTTCTCCTCCAGCCCAGAGCAAAACAAAAGGAGCAAAGCTGGAATATACACAACAACCAAGAGGGAAAAAAAGCTGCTCTCATCACCATGGACGAAATCCCGCTGTTGCAAACCTGCTAAAGCCTTTCTCCTCCACCTCCTTGTCCCCAAAGACAGCACTGGAGGGGGGGAAAAAACCCCAACACACCAAATCGAAATCGAAAAGCAGACATATCCACCTGGGATGCAGTTCATCAGCAGATCTCCTTCCCCACTGCAGTCTGTGAGTGGCAGAAACTGAGCTGAGGAAGGTCCCGGCTGGTGTTGGTGAAAGGTTATTCCCAATCCTCCTGCATTGTGCAAAATGGGGAGGCTCCTGCCCGCCGCCAGGGATCCCCGCCTGCCGGCACCCCTCGCCAGCCCCAGGTATCTGGGTGGTGCTGGGGTGGCTCCCGTGCCCTCTGCAACCGCACCGCTCCCTTCCCACAGCCCTCCTGAATCACACATGGGACTTGGCTCAGCTGGGGCTTGCACCTCTGGCTCCCACTTTGCTGGGGGAACAGCCCCCAGCAAACCTTGGGCTAGGGGCAGAGGAAAAGATGAGGCTTTTCTGGAGAACCAGGAGCCTTGCCCAGTGATTAATTAGGCAGGCGAAGTTCTACCAGCTCAGAGCAGCTCACCTGGCTCTCTACTCACTGCTGCTGGCACAAGCCATGCGCTGTAGCTTGGGAGCAAAAAATGGGACCAAACCTGCACTACCTGCAGGGATCTTCCTGCCACCCTGAATTTGCTACCTGTCCTTAAAATGCCTCAGCAGGCTCACTGCATGTTCCCGCTGCCTCCAGGCCGAGGAAGAAGAAAGCCCCAGAGACCCCTTTGAGATGGTGCCATGGAGCTTTACTTCTCAGGAGAAAGCAGGTCATTGGGGCACAGCAGGGCCAGATAACAGCTGGTAACAGCTCATCCACTACACTGGCATCCCTCCTGGTGCCCCAGAATGCAGCCACCGAGCTCCACTGGCAGCACGTGCCCCAAAAAGGATGGTTTCCTCTTTCCTTCCCCTAATCAAGGGAGGAGGAAAATCCGAGTGGGAAAGAAAGAAAGAGAGAAGGTCCCTCTCTAGCAGAGGCTCCCAAGTGCTGGAGGCAGGGACTGGAGCCAGGCTGGAGTGTTGCTTCTGCAGCTGCCTGACCAAGCTGGTAGGGCAGCCTGCACTGACCCCCCTGGTCCCCTGGGACAGGATTCAGCTTCCCAAGGGTAAGGAAAATCAGGCACATAAAGCAGTGTCCTAGAGCAGGATGTCTCCCTCTCCAGGCAGCAGAGAAGCTGCAGAGCAAGCACTCCATGAGGATTTCCCTTCCAGCACAGCTTGTGTGAAAACCTCCTGGTTTCTTTCAGTGGGGCTCAAAACAGGTTTCAAGTCCAGGTAGGAACCAAGCTGGAATGCGGGCAGAAAGTGCAAGGGCTGCCATCATCACTGTCCAGACCTCTGTGCCACAGAAAGCCCAAGCCTCTCTCCACAGCAGGGATCTGCAGCCCAGCAGTCAGCATGACAGGATGGCTTCATGCTGCGTGGTGCCTTTTCCCCAAGGCTGCATTTTGGAGGGCACAGTGGAACAAGAAGAGCTGACATCCCTCCAGCTTTGTCTCCAGATGGCTCTTCCATTTAGTGCCAAGAGAAATGAAAAACAATGCAAGCCCTGGAGCCTTGAGTCAACCACTGCAAAAGTATCAATCCCAGAGTTGCATCGCCCTGTCTCTGTCACCGTGTTCTCCAGCTCAGCAGACCAGTCTTCTCCTTCCAGCTGAAGTTCCTTCATTAATTACCTCAAGATCCCTGAAAGAGGGAGCCCAAATCCATAACCTCCTCTCTTTGCTGATGCAGATATAAAAGTACCTGAAAGCGAGGAGGCAAAACTTCGAGTCCTCACTCCAAAGATCACTCTTCAGATATGCAGCAGGAGAGGTGAGGGAGAAATCAGTGCATTGCAAATGGGCTCAACCAACAGTCCCACTGGTAGAGTCAAACAGCACTTTTCATTTGTGTCTTTTTACAGTGAAAAGCTCTTTGGCCTAGAAAGGGGTTTTTCAGCAAATTTTATTCTAATTCTCCAACAGTCTCCCTCCATCCTGCCAAACAAAAAGTTCATACCTTTTGAGTGACTCTCAAAAAGTAAAACAAATCTACAAAATTATCCACAGGACACCTTTTACAGGACTCCCTGACACTGCTTATTATTTCCTTGCTCCTCTCCATGGCACTGGAAGCTGTAGAGTCCTTACTTGTGTAAGAGGGAAGTGGGGGAAAAATATACATGAAGAAAAGAATTGATACAAATAAGACAAAGCTATCTAGAGGGAAAACCCCCCGCACTTTCCTGCTGTTGAACCCAGTATGGTCTCTCCTTGGAGGATGAGGCTCTGAACTCTGTTGGTTTTTACAGGTGAAAGGCTTTCAGCACAGTCAAATACTAAAGCTTGATTGCCCCAACAGGGACACACATTGCCCAATAACTTGCAACCATATATCCACCCCAAACCAGCAGCGGTGAGTGCAAAGGAGGGTATCATCCGTGTGTAAAGCAAAAATCACAGCCAACACGTCAGCAAAGCAGTGGCCACCTGCAGCCAGTGGTGATAAAACCTGCAGCAAAACACTTTCTACCACCCAGGGAATTTGCAAGCTGTGCAGACACTGGGAGGAGGAGAGATGTACAGCTGGGAGCTAAACAGGGCAGTGGGACACATTTTGCTTTCCTCATAAATTAGAATCCTGCACAACCATCCCTGCTTTGTGTGGGGTAAGCTGAGACATTGCATGACTGTGCCCAAGCAACAGGACCTGGACTGTCCAGCCTCTTGCTCCAGATGCATAGCTGACTGGTGCTCCTTATCCTACTGGGGTGAGAGCTGAGCACATGCTAGCCCTTCCTGTGTGGGAAGGAGGTGCGGGAGCTTGCTTTCACCCAACAAGACCTTCTGCATGCCCTGTCTGCCATCCAGATGATCATGAACAGACCAAGAGGGTCTCATGGTTTAAATATCTTCTCTTTTCACTCTCCATGCCAGAAATAGACCCAAAGTCCTGGATCCTCCAACCACTGCAGCAACCGCTAAACAGTCACGGTGTACAAAGGGAGAGATTGCACTCTTCCTTTGGGACCTACAACAGGCCACCACAAGGGCTGGGTGGCCCTTTGGTTTGATCTGCTGCAGCCATCTCTCAGTTTTTCCTTTCCAGTCCTTTGCTGCAGCAGAAGATTCAGGTACCACCACCACCCACTTCTGCCTACGGGGCAGTTGCTGCACGGGCGGCTGGTGTGGCTTCACCACACTATGGGTGACCTGCAAGCCAGTCCCATATGCACTCTCTGCCATGGCAAAGTGACCTGCAAAGGTGACTCCTCAATTCCCAGGCTCAGATCATGCTTTTAACGCAGGAGAGCACCACAGCATGGCTGACAAGCAGGTATCACGGGCTGACATACATCAACTTCCTAAAACAGACCTGATGAAGGGAAGTCTCGCAAGCCCACAAATGGCAAAGGCAAACCCCAGGCACTCAGAACCCAGTGCATGGATTCACTCCAGCTTGGCTGAATCAGGCCCATAATAAGCAAGCAAGATCATAACATCATCATTAAAGTAGGATTTAAGTACAAACATCTGCCCTGCTGTGTTTTAATTAAGACAGATTTTAGCTAGGTATTCGTTTCAGTAATCCACGGCTCCAGCTGCAGAAATGCCATGCGTATTCTAATTATGGCAGCTGGTTTATTCAACAGAGTTTGACACTATTTGACATTTAGCTGAGTCACCTTGTTCCCGGCTAAAGCAACAAGGGCTTTATAGCAGTTCAACAAGAAAGAGGCAGAGACTTGATATCAAAAGTAGAACATGTATCAGAGAAATTTTAAATTAAATACAGCTGAGGTCTATTCTATTCTGGCAGTTTCTCTGTTTGGGACACTAAGTCAACCCAAATGTTTTCCAGATATAACTCTTCCCCCCCAGGGACACACAGCAGTACCATCTCCCGCACATTCTTGGAGGGTGGGAAGGGTAAGGAAGTGTTGTAATGGGCTTATGGGATGTATCTCATCCTCCACAAATATCACCCACCCATATATCAAGATATCCATCACTACAAACTGCACACAGGCTGGCCATCAGTCAACACTTTTCTAGGACAAAATAAAAAAAAAAATGGGCCATTGACAATCAGTACAGGAGGAACAACTGTCACCCGCAAAGATTTTCCTACAGCACTTCATCTTTGCACTCCTGTCCAGTGCTTTTCAAATAAGTCAAAATGCTTTCCAGCAAGAAAGGCAGGCCAGCACTATCCATCCTCATTGTACAGAGGTTTCACAAAGTGACTTGTCTATGAGTTTGTTGGTGGCACACCTGGAAAGAGAACCCATGCTTGGACTCCTCTCTTCATCCCAGGTTGGAAATGGAGGGCAACGCCACCTCCCCCGGCTGCTGAGAGTAGGGATGCAGCACAGAGCACTGCAGAGAGCAAACTCCAATCCTGGGGCTGCCTTCCAGGAGGTTTGCAGAGGCTGCCAGGCTGCCCTACTGTGGCTCTGAAGTTTGTGTCATATATTTGCACTGGTTTCCAAGTCCCTCTTTCCCAGCTAGCCCTGGAGTTGTGCTCACCACACATCTGGAGCAGCTGCTCTGCCTGAAAACAGCATTGGGGACCACCGCATGCTCCTGGAGAGGACTTAGCCTTCCCATCCCAGCTTCTCTTTACAGACCTTTGGGGAAGAGCAAGAATCTCCTTTTTATAGTTAAAGACAGAACAGACCTTTTAACGGGCTGAAAATACTCCATTTATTCTGGCAGGCAGTGCAGCGAGTCAAACTTTAACCCAACAGCCAGGATCGTGCAGGCAGACAATAGTGAGCTGGCTCCAGTGTGCATTTCCAAGAGCGCACTGCGAGCTGGCTCATCTCCCCCATGCCAGACCTGCAGTTGCTGCTGGAAGAAGCTGTATGGAAGTGTGTGCCACCACTCTGGGGAGAGGATATCCATCATGCCCAGGCCCTCTCTGAAAGCTGTCAGAGGGACAGTGGCTTGGGCCAAAGAGATATTTACTTATCTTTTTGGCCAGCATTGCAGAAATCCCTGTTTGCATTTAACCTTCTTTCAGTTTCCTTTATATCCCAGTGGCAACTCTAATTATTCACTCCTTATTGTACAGTAACAATGTCTGCATCGCCACAGCATCCAGAAACACGGCCTCCCAGTTGGCAGCCCGAGCTGAGGCTGTCTGGTTGCATCTCACAGGCACATCCCCCAAGGAGCCATCAAATCCCTTTGTGTGGCAGGGCATGAGCCAACCTGAACATGAGCAGCTGATGCAAGATCCCCAGGGAGCCCTAAACATCATGCCAGTTATTTTAGAAGGAAGTGGAGATCTGGTATCACAAGGCTGCATGTACGGGCTCACAGGGAAAAGGCATTTGGAAGAGTGGTCACAAGAAGTACTAGAGAAGGTGGTTGGGGAACTGCAGTCCTCAACTGCTCTCACTCATCTTATTTAGGGCTTTCCCCACAGCATTACCTGGTAGAAAAGGGATTATTCTTTGCTTGGGGTCTTTCTGGCCTCCTTCAATAGGGAACTTGTCCAGAAGCTGCATCTGCAAAGGAAACAGAACAAACATCTTAGTGGGAAAACATGGACTGGCCACATAGGGATCAGGGTTATCTCTTGGTCTGCGTGTGGTTTAAAAGAGGATTAGTAAAGCAAAGCAACTGCAGGAATTACTCTGCCTCGTTGCAGGGGCCTCTGTACATAAAAAGGTATAATACAGTTCACTCCAAGAAAGGGAGGGCAAGTTTCTGGCAGCACAGAGGAGCTGGGACAGGGTCCAGACAGGTGCCTGAGCCTAGCCTTGCTGCCATTCTAAAATTAGGCTCTCATTCTTTGTCACAAAACACACACCTTGTCTCTAATCCACAGCCTGCCTGCATTGGTGGAGACATATTGTTTACCTGCCTATGTGACAGAAGACCTGCCTGGCTAAAAATGCTGTTCAAGCAACCAGATTAAAACATATTTAATAAAACACCCACTCTGCCTCCTTGTTGGCGAGGCATTGCCCTGTTCCAGTAAGAGCACTTCTGCTTTCCAAGGGTGATAGAGATGGGGCTTTGGGGGATATCTTCCACTGTAGTCCCTACATGGAGGACAGCATTAGAGAAAGGGCAGCAGGGAGGGAGGCCTCAGAGAGCAGAACATCCTGGAGAACATCACCACCATAAATGGCCAGAAGGCACAGCTCAAGGTGAGTGCGCTCTCAGTCCATAACAAGCACCCTCTATCATATGGTTATAGACATCTGAGCTAGAGTTTCACCCACACCAGCCAAGATCTTGCTCTACCAGCTCCTAAACCTTGTCCACCACAACCACCTGTTTCTAATACACCCATAAGGGCCAACCAGGCTCAGAATCCTCTTGTACCACAGAGCCACAATCAGCCTTCAACCTGAGGGGCTCAAAGGAGTATTGATGGCCATGGCTAGCTTGCATGATGGGGCAGACTGCTGACCACCCATAATTTTCTACAGAAGTAAGCCTAAGAAAGCATTGTGCTCACCTGATGTTCCTAAACGAGCCCTACAATTTCTCTTCGGGTGATGAGTCCGGATAGACCAGTGCCACTGAGGCTGAACACCAGCCAAAAGGCCATGCACAACCTCAGCCAGAAAGAAAAGAAGTACCTGCTCCAGTGGTGCCTTCATGGACCTGCCCAAGACCATCCCCAGCCCTGAAAACTGCCAGAGCTTCTCACCTCTCCCATTCATCTTCTGCACCCTTTCACTGTCATTCAGCCTGTGGTGCTACCAAGATAAATATCCAAAGCTTCATATTCTATTTCATTTTCTCCCATGTTTCAGATGTATAACACAATGCTCTATGTCCCTGTTGATCCTACACAGAAGCCCTGGCTCCCTTGGGCTGGGGCAACACCAAAGCTCCTGCCAGTACAGTGACTCTTTTCCAATAGACCAGAAGAGATGTCTTTCAACCCACAGTCCACAGGCCCTGTGTCCTCTTTGAAAGACAAGGGAAGAAAGCAAATTGTCCTGTTACTTGACCTTGCAGGATCCCTATCCCTGCACCTGAACTGGATCTACAGCTCAATACAAAAACCTGAAGTGGCAGCAAAAGCTGCATGGGGGAGGCTTGTCAATCAGCATTTAATCTCATCAATGTTATGTGTCCAACAGCAAGGGTGTGTGAGTTAACAGTGGTTTTGCTAGCTCAACAGATTTCCTTTAAAAAATATTTTTTTGCTAACATGGGGAAAAAAGTCAGGATTTTTTTTTTTACTGTTTTTGTTTTAAGTACACAGAACCCTTCTCCTCTTCCACTGCGCACAACATCTCCAGCATTTTCACCATATGGTACAGTAAACCAAAGATCAAGAGGAAACTCAGGAGTAGAAGGAACATCTGTGCAGAAGAAAAAGTTAAAAGATCCCACATGTTTCCCCACTGGGGAGTCAGCCTGGTAAATAAATAGACCATAGCTTTGCAGATTGTTAGCTAACTCGCTTTTCTGCCTACAGAGACATGGTTTTTATTGAAAATGGGAAATTTTGTTTTCTTGTAGGTAGAGCTCCGGGTGTCTGAGGTCAGGCATGGGCAGGAGTTTTGTTCAAAGGAAAAAAAAGAGGGGGAGGGAATCCCTACCGCTTCACTTGAAGTTTCACTGTTGCTACACTTTAAGCCAGGAAGGCAATTCTCACTTTACTATGCGGTGACTGATTCAAGCTGGAACTGATACAGTCAAATTCCCATGGTTATTCTTGGAGTTAGATTAGCTTGGTTAATACAAGCCTTTTTTACCACATCAAGAGAGTCACAACGTGTATAACTTAGCACTATTTATCTAAAGGGTGGATATCAGCAAAATAGATACAATAAACTGCAGCTGGAAGAGTTTGGCTAAACTTTCGTAGGCTACACTTTCCATCCTGGCTCTTGCTTCTACTGGGAGGGTCTGGATGGCAGGGAGCTGGGGGAAGGCAGAGGTGCTTGGGAGGCCACTGATGCAACTCATGAGGACACAGCCTGTCCCAATGCAAAGTCCCCAGGAAGCATGGAAGATTTCTCATCTTCTTTGATATATGAGACAATATCCCAATAGGCAACATGCACATGATTGTATAAAACTGAAGACAAGGAGTGAAGTTGCTGTTCCTCTAAAAGGCCATATGAAGTTAGGCCTTGGAGGAACATGACAGTGCCTCTCCAAGCCTCTGACCCCAGAGGACACTTGCCACTTGCTCATAGATTGGTCCCTGGATGAACAAGTTGGGTCTGGCATTTGTGCTGCCCCATCAAGACAGGCTGATGTTGGGCAGCTGTGCAGAAGGTTAAGGAGGAAACTACTGGCTGAATCTCAGGTACGGCATGGGAAACCCAACAGACCTAAAAAAGGATCTGAGCAAGGACACAACTGCAGCCCAGCTACTATGAACCAGCCTCTATGCCCAGCTGTTCCCACTAATGCCTCAAAAAGCACTCCCAGTGTAACAGTGTCTGTATGGATGAGTACTAATGGCATGGAGAACCTGCAACAGAGACTGGAAGGTAATGACTGCCTTTCAGCTCTGCAGCACAGGATGCTTCAGGATGTTAAAGTCAAAGAGTGGCAGAATCATGGAGCCTTCCTCAGCACTTCCATGCACCCAGTTCTGTCATTCAAAGCCAGTGTAAATTAGATTAAAAATCCTAGAAAACCAGTATTCTGTATCTTTCCATCCATAGAGAAGGATGTGAAGCAGAAGATGAAGAAGACATGGATGCAGGGGGAAAAAAAACAAGCAACAATAGGCCTGAATGAAACATCCCAAATCTCCCAGAGGTGTTATGTATCCTGAGCCAGTCTAACAGCACCACTCAGCCTGGCTCTGGTAAGAGGAGACACTAACCATGGAGATAAATGGAGCAGCTGGGAATGGAGGGAGCTAAGGACTGAACCACAGAAACTCCTCCTGGTAATCACAGCACTTTCCCCATGTGGATGACACCAATAAACAGATTTTCAGTTCACTTAATTAGATGCCTGCAGAGCATCTGAAAGTCAAAAACTCTTTAGTCTGGGAAAAATGTTTTTCCATTAAAGGAAATTATTGTTATTATTGAAAATAGACATATGATTGATGAAAAAAATCCTTTGCTTAATGCTCCAAGTTATTCTGCTTAGACATGGGCAGCCTCCACAAGCTGTTGCTCACATCTTTGATATACGACATTTAACTTAAGGACAAGATTTGCTGAATGAGAAAGTTACTTTGTCACCTAGAGTAAAACCACCCCAGCATGAAGGGAAAGAAGGGAAGTCCCAAAGAGAAGAGTTAGGGTTGTAGCTGTCTTTGGGCAGCCAAGAAAACACAAGTGGACAACATATTTTGGCAAACCTGGGAGAGCTCATATTCAGTTCAACTGCTTACAAGCATTAGTATGCAAATCCCACCATAGAGGATCCTCTAATTGCATGACCAGTGTGATAAGCAGAAAGAAATCCATTACCATGTCACTGTCACAGGGTGGGGGATCTGTTTGGAAACAGGAAGGATATATGGGAACTGGGAATTGAGCCATTCAGGCAGTGTGTTTGGAGTCAGGCTGAACAAACACATCCTACTCCTGGTTCTGGCACAACAGATGCATGTCCACAAATAACTCCCCACCAAAATCACCTCCCCAGGCTTCAATTCTTCAAACTGCTCAGAGTTTGCCAACAGCTTTCCTATGTAAGTCCCGCACAAAGTCTGTCCTACTCTGAGCAGCTTTCCTCTTGCTTCTGTACTGAACTCATTTAGAAGATCTGCTATAAACCTTGTGGTCTATATTATGACTTTCTTTCAGTGCTCAGCACATGATCATCCAATTAATCCTATTAAAAATCAAAGGAACTACTTGTGTGAGTTGCTGCTCATTAAAAAGAGAGCAAGGTCAGAGCACTGACCCACTCTACCACTTAACTACTTCCACTTAACCATGAAATCACCTGACTTTCAAGAATGGAATAGGTAGATTTCAGTAGTATCAACTTTCATAATAAATGGCCCTTTTGTTGAAGTCTCAGCTCCTGGAAGTGAACCATTATTTGATAATTAGCATTCACTGTAAAAAACAACCAAACAAAAACTACTCTAGCTTTTATGGTGCAAAGCATAAATTTGCAAATGTGACTCAAATTCACCCTTCAAATTCCAGAAACTGAAAAGCAAGTAACACAGAATCTCACTACTTTTGATATAAACGTAGAGAGCTCTGGAAGCTGCCTTAGTGTGTAAATGGGAAATAAGAGTGTAGCAAATGTTCTCACTAACAGCTAAGCTGCTACTTTGTAGAATCATAGAATCATTTAGGTTGGAAAGGACCTTTAAGATCACCAAGTCCAACCATACACCTGACACTGCCAATACCACCACTAAACCATGTCCCTAAGCACCACACATCTTTTAAATACCTCCAGAGATGGTGACTCCACCACTTCCACAGATATCTTCTTCCTCAACTCTTCTGCTTCAGGCCACCTTTACCTAAGAATGTGAATGTGCCATGAAAAAAGAGATGCTCCTGCACACAAGGACTGTTTGGGCTCAGCAATAGCCAGCTGATGGCATAAGCAGTCACTTCACATCAGTCCTGCTCTGAAATAAGATTCAGCCTCTGCCTGCCTCACAATGGTACCACCTGATGAAAAATCTTAACAAAGAAAAACAAGCACCCCTTGTATTGCTACTAGTAGCATCTCTGAGGATGAGAAACCAAGCATCTTCCTGATAATTATTTACTTACTACATTATTTATCTTGGTTAGATTTTCATAAAATAAGATTTCTTTTTGGTTTAGATATAAAGACTTACAGTACCTAAGACTAAGGAGTTACTTCTTTTTTGCAAGAAAGTTTTTTACTCTGGTGTAAGCCAACCAATGCAGAGGACATGAACGTATATAAACTGTTCAATGGCCTGATGGGTGGCATTTGCCAGCAGGAACTTTGTTCCCAATTTGGTCTCAATGTCTTGCAAGTTTGTGACCAAATCCAACTCCATAAAATTAATCCACTGAGACAGTTACTTGATCTCCACCTATGGCTTACACCACAGACTCTGGCTGGAGCTTCCTGATGGGCTGTTAGTTCCTCCCCTTCCTTCCTTGCAGGAGTTTTAACTCTCCCCCAGTCTGAAGAGTGAAGTTCTCCACACTCCTTAAAATGGGCAAATTAGGTCACCCACATAATCACTTATCAGCATTCATATCTTGGTGGTTCCTTTTCAAGTGGATGTAGGGTTATCATGTGCGCAGATAAAATCAAAGTCCCACAGGAGGTCAGCACTGTAATCACAGGAGATTTATTTTAGCACACACAGACCCTGAGAATTACTGTCAACTAACTCTCTTACTATGGCAAGCAAAACAACATCCATTGCTGCAAAGGGACTCAGGACTCCAACATTCTGCAGAGAGAGATGAGGCCTTGCTCCCTTTCCACAGTGTCCGATTACTTGTGTCCCAGAGAAATAGCAAATGCAAACTACAACCAAGAGCAGCAGATTTTTGACAAGGTGCTCCCAGAAAGTTTGCCACTTGGTCACTCAAGTGGTTCCAAGGCTACAACTCTTTCTATTCTAAAGGGCAAGAGGCATGTTAGCTTCTGATTTCCCAAGTGCTCATTAGAAAATGCATTTTTCATTAAAAATGAGGCAAGCTGACAATAACTTCAATTTAGCCACTGCTAGACTTGGAAGGTAAAGTACATGAGGACAGTTCAGCATCAGGCACACAGTGATCCCAGCTCTCAGTGATCTCTTTTCACACGGCTGATCTGAGCTCAGAGTCCCAAGGAGGAAAGAGAGACTACAGCCAACTGAGAAGTGGTGCAAAGGACAGGAGGCATCTGTACATGTTGTGTGCACACTGCTAGAAGAGGGCTACCAAAGAAACTGGAAGCAAAACAAAGGTGCTACTAGGCATCTGAAACTAGTAATGATGTAACTCACACCCTCAGCACAAGGGGTTCAGGGCATCTGCAAATCAGAAAAGGTTGAAAGTCCCAATGTAGATAATGAAAGCTTAGATGAGAAGGGAAGGTAAGATACCAGAATAGAAGAAAGCTTATTAATTAAACCCCTGAGGAGCAAGAGCAATTTCCTTTCATTCTGAAGCTGAAAACCAGCTGTGCTGCTCACTCACATGACTGATGGTTACAGCATCAGCAGCTGTAACCATCAGCATATATTTTTGGTCACAAACTGTGATTTGCAAGAAAGGGAAGGGACAAAATCAGGTTGAATTCTGTTGCCTACCAGAGTTTTCCCATAGATAAATCTCTCTCACCCTGTCTCTGCTTTTGCATCTGCAAAATGTGAGACAGATCTCAGGAAGGTGGCATGAGATTTAATGAAGCACCATTAAACGCTCTGAGCCTTATGCTACAGAGCAGGAGTTAGAGACTGAATTCAGAGGAACTGTACTCAACTAAAATCAGCAGGACAGAAGCAAATGGAAGACGTATTACTGGTGGTTTTCAGCTATGCTTATCCTCCCATTTGTGGACTTGTCTATCTGTAGTATATTCCAAATCCTGGTTAACCAGAGCATCCAAAGGGGTCTTTGACTTAAGGAAGATGGTTAGCCACCGTTTCCAGCAAATGGATCTCATACTGCATTTGGATCTCATATCAGCATTTAAATGTCAACAGGTGAAAACAAGGAAGAGAGTGGAGAACATGAGAGCCCATCTCTACAGATTCACCTTCTATGTGCCAGTCTACAGAAGATCACTTATTTGGCAGTTTGATTTCAGGACAGGTTTTCTACTAAGGTAAATCAGTGGAGTACCCATGACATAAGTGGTAGGACCTGATTTACTCCAGCTCAGGACCCTACCTGTTGAGATCAATAACAGATGCACATGCATGATGGGGAACAAAACTGCTGCCCTTGGGGCAGATCCCTCTGCAGGATACAGCTGTTGTAAAATTTTCTCTAGATGTGGGTCACACTGAGCATCTTTTTATTCCTCCTCTGCTTCACCCTCTCACAGGAACAAACCAGCTCACTCTCACAGACACAAGACAGCAGTAGGTCTGCCCTACTTCCACACCTTCAGCCAGAACAGAACTGTTCCTGAACATAATATCAATTAGAAAAATTTTGCAAAAGACTTGGAGATCTTTGAATGAGGGCATGAAACAGACTGAGCACAGCACAGCCTATCTGTTAGCCACTCACATGTATAACTGATGTCTTACGGAGCAGAAGGAGGTGAAACTCCATCTCTTCCTAAAGCAGTAATGAGTTCCACAACGCGGCAAGAATAATTATATCAGGCAGCTAGTGACACTGGCTCTCTATTGGTGTTGTTACATGATGCCACAGCGTGAGAGAGAAGTGCATTAATTGAATCCCTGAGAAGCAGCAGCAACTGGTTTTTCTTTTATTTTGAAAGAAAGAAAAAAAAAAATTAAAGCAAAAACCATCCGGATAACCGGATAACATGCCTGACAATTACAGCATTATAGGGTATGTTCTGAATTAAATAGAGTGCAATGCGTGAGAAAGTCAAACAAAAGCAGGAAAATGCATATAAAATAAAGAGAACAGACATTTACAGTATGGTGTAATCCCCAAAGGGAAAATGTTTTTCTCAGGTCTGAAAATTTCCACCAGAAATCTTGGAAATATTACAAACCTCTTAGTATCCAACTAAAACAGGCAGGGGAGGAGAAAGAGGGGAGCAGAGACTCAGGGTCTTTCCCCAACATGATCCATCAAAAGAGGGAATGCTGTTTCCCAGTTGAGACATTTGGTATTTTTCATACAGAAATGCAGCTTTCTCTAAAGGCTCTGCAGAACGAGCCCAGCGTTTGTGGCTAACACAGACCGGCAAAACATTCAGAGGTGCTGGTTTGGGATGACAGAGGCACTTGGTGCATCTCTGAAGAGCTTCTCAGAAAGCCCACACTGTCCTTTCACAGAGCAGCTATTGATGTCTCCTGCCAGAAGCATTTTCTTTCCCCAGTGCTAAATTAGATTGGCCTCATCCAACTTAACCACACTGGAAGATGCTTGGACAAAGGCTACTTCATACTTCTCCATTTATCCATGGTGATTATACATCCCTTGTTACTCTGATATCCACAGTGGATTTGTCCCGACGGCATCCCTGGGAAGTAAGGCCATACCATAATGCCTGTCTTAGAGAGGCACAGAGAGATGAATGCTGCAATTATGCCACAGAGCAGGTCAATTACCTTCTGAGGAAGGCTTACAATTTTCTGATAGGGTGAGTATTTTGCCTTTTTTCTGGAGCTGGCACATCCAGAGCCAGGCCAGGTGCTCAGGCTGCACAACCTGGGTGTGTCTTAAAAGGCTTGTTGCAGGTCACAGCAAAAATCCTGGCTGGGGAGAAGAGCTGACCTCAACAGAAGAGCATCTTTCCTTACCTCCTGCAATTGTTTATCCTGACAAAAATCACCGGTCTTAAAGTGTTCCTGCACGTAAGCAGCAAGAGACCAACATGCTCCAGTGACAGACACGACAATTGTCCTTGGATATTAAGGGGAGCAGAACAAAACTCTCCTGTAATGTTGGCCTCCAGACACCAACAGAACTACATCTGACAGCACTGCCAGAGCAAAGGTCCCATTTTCAAATACGATGGCGACTCTAAGAGCTTCGCTGAAAGGGAACAAAGCACCGAGGTCAATTCCATTAATCACTGCTTCCTACATCACCATGGAATTTAAGAAAATAGTCACTTTCCGTCTTCACTTAAATTTCAACTCTTTCAAGCCAACGATTGAAAAAGAGCATAGCCCCACTGAGCTTTTTGGCTTTACTGGTGCATTAACCTTACTGAGCCACTCTGAAGGCCTCATCATGCAAAACCTGCAAGTGCCTAAATCCTGCCAAGGGGAGACTGTTTGTGCAGGCAAGGGCAGACTGGACCAGCACAAAGACTGGATGTGTTGGTGGGAGGCTGCAGGACTTCAAACCCTCTGGTCCTTTAGAAACCCCTGGCAGCAGTGGTAAACACTGTATCACAGCTGCAAGCAAGGTGCTGAAAGGTGCATCCTAAAAGCAGCACAGAGCCATTAGCAGAGTGCTGCTACTAATTACATACCTGCTGTTAGCAAAAACACACACCAAATATTAAGGTCAGCACGATTTGCAGGCTGGTTTGGTTTTGCTCTGGTCTGTTTTGTCCAGCACTGTCAGGTCATCCAGGGGAACAAAACTCCTGACCTGCTCCACAGCATCACAGATTTAGGATGGCATCTTGCAGGGGGGGCTGGTTCTTCATTTAAGGGTCCCCTCATGTGTCAGCATTACTCCTCCTGGGTCCCCAAAGCAATAGAGGTGACAAGGGCTGGAGAATCACGTCTGTTGTGCAACGTCCTCTTCTACTCTTTATTACTCCTCTCTCATAAAGCTGTAACTGCTTATTTCACCAGTGTTTTAGGAAGGGACTAGTCAATGGACAGACCCCATCTTTGCAAACTGATTTTGTTTGAAAGGGTGCAAAGTCTGGTGCAGGAACACTCTGAAACCCGATTTATACATCAGATGGTCGCTGATCTTGCGTTCATGGAATCCATCCTTAGAGAGACTTCCGCTGCTCACACAGTGGTGACCACAGTTTGAACTAAACCCGCTTAAAAACACACCCTTAGTTAAACTGGTAGAGTTTTGTGAGTTTGCAAGACTATTCCCCCGCTTACACTACTATGAGAGAGATGAGAGCTAAGCTCCAAATGTATGAAACTTAATCCCTTTGTTTTCATAATCTACATCTTCTCTACAGCCTGTTAGCTCTGCTTGATATATTGTCCCCTGGAAACCACAAGTAACTTCAATACTGAAAACAGAAACAATAGCTCTGAACACAATGGCACATTTTGCTTCAGAAACTCCATCTGAAATGGTCTCTACTCATCTCCATAGGACACTGCCTGTAGCTCTATGGAGATGGAGCAGAGCAACCGCCCAGCTCAGTACAATGAAGAAACTGTGCCAAGCACAACATAACCACAGGTTTTAACTCCATGCTGGGAGGAGACTCCTTTGTCTTCTTTTCTCCCTCTCTCCCTACCTCCAAACCCAGAGATGTTTTGCCTGCGTATCTGGTTCCAAACACATGTGTCTTCAGTCTTTGGGGGGATTTAGAAAGGAGTACAGGCAATGAATCCCACTGCCCAAGCAAGCAGACAGAGCAGCACGTGTAACAGATACCTTGCTCCAGGCCTCGAGGGAGGTAAGCAAGGACAGGCAGTTTTCAACAGCTCAGAGCCAGCTGCCAGTCTTCACATTACCAGCCCCAGCATGGGCCCTTCAGCTCGGGCACTGCCCAGCCCCAGGTGCCAGCATCTCCCCAGGATGCTCATCTGGCACAAAGGGACAGCAAAGGGGCTCAGTGAGCAGGAAGGACAGACTCCAAGCCACAGTTGCCCGCTTGGGCTTGCAATGGAGGGGGGAAAGAATTTACGTGCTGTACCTAGGCTTGCAACAATCTGTCCTTACTGGTGCCTACTGCAAAGGCATCTCATGGATTGGTTTCCTCTCTGCATACTTATTTCTGGGCTGGGAAGACAAAGTCCACAGATATCAGAAAAGCTGTTTTAAAGAGACCTCCCATTGCTAGCACAACCACACAACACGGGAACTTTAGCTGGACACTCAAACTCATACCAACTCCTTCCAACTGCTGTCCCGATGTGCAGCATGGACACTGTTCGCTCTCTTTAAAAAAGAAAAGGGAGATTTGGGTAACATCTGAGTCCTTAAAGTCTATGCCCAGAAGAAGGATCCCAGGGGATCTGCACAGCCGTCCCAAAGGACCTTGCAGATGGATCAGACCATGATGCAATACTGCAATGGAAGGAGGGACAACACGTCCTGCAGAACAAACCCAACCCAGCCCCCTAAGAAGGGAGGCTGGGACTGAAACCTTATTTTTGTAAGTACAAATCTGCCTGAGGAACTTTGTTAATTTAATTGAGAATGAAAGTAAACCCTGGGAAAGTAGATGGGTTTGAACAGCAGGTGTGGTGGCTGCGCATGTGCTGCTGGGAGCAGGGTGGGGACACCAAGGACTTACAGGGCCCCTGTGTTACGCTCTGCAAGCTCACGCGTTACTCCAGGAACTGCATTCAGATAATAATCACCCATCCCTGGGCATGCTGCTCGTGGACCAGATGGTATTCTGTGTATTATACCAACTAATCACATGTTATATTTGGCAAGGTATTAAAAGCATTGATGGAGGTCTTTGACAGTGGTGGGGGTTTTTTGGTCTTTTTTTAATCTCAGTAGCTTTTAAGTGGTGCAGGCACATAGTCAAGAAATACTGTCAGGGCTGTGACTTTTCCAAACTTGTAGATGATAAAATTGCTACAAGTTGTGAGGGACAAACAGCACATGGAGGCAGATGTCTGCATTCGGGAGGAGAGGGACTCCTTCCAGCTCCATCCTCACATCAGGAGGTTTCCAGCATGTATCCCTGCCGAGACATTTGCAAGACCTGATGGTGGGACCATGGTCAGTGAGACCAGGCACAGGGGATACTTGGTTCACCGCTATCTGCCACAAGCAGCACAGTGCTGTCTTGAAAGCCAGAGGTGTTGTGCCCATGCAGGAGATGCCTCTCCCATCTCCATCAGGGCAGCAGCTTCCCGAGCTTTAAGCTGAGGGTGGCTGCAGAGCCATGTGACTGCACACCAGCACTGCTTGCTTCATAGGCAGCTAGCTAAATGTCCACCTTGCAAGTGACCATCCATGCCTGCTCTCCTCTGGCAGATGCTTTTACAATGACACAAGGAGAGGTGCAACACCAGGGGCTGTTTGTACATAACTGGGCATGTATTCTGTCATAAAATGAAAACAAGGTTTCTTCAGCCTGTCTGGCCACACATGCAATCCACTGTAGCCAGGTGAAGGATACACACTGATTATATGATGCAGGTGTGCTTGGGTGATGCAAGGAAAGTGTCCTGCAGAGAGCAAGCTGCAGAGAATAGGCAGCCAAAACAACTCATCCCATCCACCAGCTCCTTCCCAAACATTTCTGAGGGAAAGGAGGTGACCTACAAGCTGCTTTGGTGGTCAGGCTGCTGATGTCCATCCAGGACAAGACAAGTGAGGATGCAGATTTCTACATCTTTCCACATCTCGTGACCAGCTTTAGAAGCTGGATGGGGCAGACAGGCAGGCCAAACCAGCATGACAGTCAACTTGAACTGACCCTGCTGGGCACTGTGTAGGCATCCAGGGCCATTTCCTTGTGAGTTTGCACTCATCTATTCTGTCCTCCTCCCCATCTCACAAAGCCACAATAAAGAGACATCAGAAGGATGTCTAGATTGTGGAAACATCCTTCTGGATGTGTTGAAAAGTCCCAGTCTAACCAACAAACTGCAGGTACCACACAGCTCTCTTCTGCCCTAGCCCCTGGCTCGGGCAGGGAATTAACATTTCACAGATCTCACCCACTACTTGATGATGCTTTGTCACAGAAAGCATCCAGGAACGTGGTGACTGATGAGAGAAGATTCAGGCCATATCCAGGCCCTGTAATTCCCTTCTGAGCAGCAGCCAAGTTGTCTGATGGCACTGTAGTACCTAGACCTGACTGCTGGTTTTGTGAGCCTGGTGATCCCCGTGTGCTCTGTAGGGTTATTTATCTGATCAGCCTCCAGTGCCTCAGCACTATGGCTGTAAGGTATCAGGGTACAGCTTCTCTAGGGAATTGCTGCTTCAGCCATTGCAGAATCTAGGTCTAAATATTTAATTTAAAAAACCAAAAAGGATCCCAAGAAAGAAGTGAAGTGGGGAGGAGGTGGGAGGAGGAATGACATATCAATTGCTTTCTACCAGGACACAAGCAACTTCAGAAACTGGGTTCTGTGTACATACCTGCTGAGGGTAAGATAGGTTATTTCAGAGCACAGAATAGCCTGTTCTCCATCAGAAAGCAAAACATCAGCCACTGCCAACCTCCCTTCATTACCAAACAGGGACAGAAAAAGGCATGGAGGGCAGCGACGACACACCTGTGGTCAGCACCTCTGCAAGCGCAATGAGCTGCTCTTTGCCAGCAACCCAGATGCAAAATTATCTCGCTTAATTAGGGCTTTCTTTGGAGGAAAACCTTAGCTCAAGTAACTGAACAAATAAATTACACTACCAGACACACACGCATATACACAAATAACCTATTTGCTCAGGCAGGTGCAGACAACTGTTTCTAGTCCTTCATCTGGGGTTGGTGCATGTCTCTTCATGAGATTAGATGCAGGAGAACATTGCATTGGCCAGGAATGGAGGAAAACCTGAGAGCATCTTAACAGAAACAAAACTCAGAAGAAATTTTCCCTGCTCTAACAGGTGCAGAGATACGATTAACGTGCTTCAACACACAGGCTTTCAACATGGCCTGAGCGTCACACTGCAGATCTAACATGGTTAAGGAGGCTTTGAAATCTCACCCCTGCTTTGAACCTTGCAGATCAGTATCAACATTGAGAAGGATTTGAAGCTGGAGGAAGATACTCATATTTCGAAAGCAAGCACCAGCAGGTGAAGGGGCAAGCAAAGGGGCTGCTCTCCATTACAGGCACCAAGAGCAGCCTGGGCAGGCAATCCCCCTTGCCTGGATGAGGGACTGAACAGCACTGAACAGTGCAAATAAAACAGAGGCTTGAAAGAAAACCAAATTTCCCTTCTTAGCCCTATTGAGGCATGCAACAAGGCAAACCACCAGACAGCTTCACTTGTCTTTCTGTTAAAACTGAGCAGAATAATATGATTCAAACATCACTGCTTCCAATGACAGATGGGCTGACACTGTAATAATACCTCATCTACTTAAGAGCATCTCTCAAATGTCAAAGGTGGAAAAAGAACTCCAAACTTTATATCCTGAGCCTGAATGTGTCCCTCAGGGTATTGCTTCCAGATTTGATCCATGCAGAAAGAACCAATTCCTAACATCAGATAGGAATATGGAGAAAGGAGTTAAAACTAAGAGGAGGAAGAGATATTTCTGGAGTTGATTCTCAGCATAACGCCAACTCACAGGAGTCTGCCAGGTCCAGGAGATGTGCATGTACCCTGTGTGCCTGCAAGCTGATGAAAAAATAATGAAACTACTCAGAGAAGGAAGAGTTTCTGCAAAATCAATGACTTCTGTGTTGCAGAAGGACCACTGTTCAATGCGTGGGCACAACGGTGATTCTCTTTTTCATGATGTCACTGGATTTTCAGGCACAACTGAGTGCCCTTCCCAGGGAAACATCTCTTACTTTTGCCTTCCCAACTTGGAAGTCTCCAGGGGTTACTCCAGTGTCACTGACAGCAGTGAGCACATAAAGCAATGTGTAGGCAATGAATAACTACCAACTGGCTTATACTCTTTACCGAGAGGGTGGTCAAACACTGGAATAGGCTTCCTAGAAAGGTGGTTGATGCCCCAAGCCTATCAGCGTTTAAGTGGCACTTGGACAACACCCTAAATAATATGCTTTAATTTTGAGGCAGCTCTGAACTGGGTCAGGCAGCTGATTAGATGATTATCATAGGTTCCTTCCAATTGAAATACTCTATTCTAATGCTGAAGGCCTGTAGAATGGATATACAGCAAGAATTTCCATATTTCTGGTGTTCCAGATTATGACAATCTCACAATATGAGAATTTTCTGTGAACTTTTATTGTCCTTGGACCAGAACCCAACACCCAAGACTGAATTTGAAACTCCACATGAGAACAAAATGCTCAGTCTGAGTTTTCGGCATGATCCTAGTCACCACTGTATCTGGGCACCCGATGTCAACAAAGGAATTTATCCTCTCAAAATCCATGGGAGATGAAATCTCTTGTGGAATAGGGAATTCAAAGCCCAAAATCTCTAAAAAACTCAGCTCTTCTGCTTTAGTTAGGGCAGGGCAAAAAAAACCCCAACCAGTGTTCTTCCTTGAAGCCCTTGTGGTGCTTTAGCTATCCTAAGAAAAATGACAGAAGGCCAATACACTATATGTGTCTTTAGATTATGAATTACAGTTTGCATCAGATGTAGAAGAGATCACTGTTAAACTTGCCACCCTCATGGAGAAAAACAGCCACCAGTGCTGGTGGGCTGGAGCACATGTGAGCTGTGACTGCAGCTTCCCTGTGTGAAGCTCTGGCTGCTGGTCTCCAAAGGCAGGGGCACACCCAGTGTCCAGCACAAGCGGCTCAATACTGAAGTCTCACCTCAGCTGTCCTCATCCCCCTTCCCTGCATTGGTAAAATGCTGCTAGCAATGTAATGCTTTTATTTCAACAGAGAACTCCCAAGCTTAACTTATCGTGGTGAACAATGGGATTATTTCTTTCAACTTATATTAATAAGGGTTTGCATCTTTTCATGCATTTTCCAGTCTCTAACACCAGAGAGAACTACCTTTGCTCAGAGCTGGTATGTGCTACTGAAATACAAATAAATTAACAAGTCACCACGAGGGAAGGAAAGAGTTAGTTTTCCCTTCTAAAGAGTGACTTACTTGAGAGCCTGATGTATCTGAAATCAATTTTTAAAAATATACTTAAAGGGCTCTCTTTTATAGAGTGACTATTATGACGTGGAAAATTCACAGCTCCTAACATCAAGCCATGGGTGGAGGGAGCCTGGAGTATGAATTAAAAATAATGTGGTTGTTTGCAGAAATTAGTGGCACTGATTTAAATCCACGCCCCCACTCCATCCTCAAATAATCACCTTGTGAATGGAGGTGGTTTATGGAGCCCTCTGAAAAATGTTCCTCATGGCCTCTGTTCCAAACCAAAAGTAAAATACACCACATTGCAGCAAATCCTTCACCAGGGTGCTGCTCTCTCTTCCCCTGAACCTACGCCTCCCATTTGTTGCTAATTAAATGAAACAGCAGGTGCTTAGACCACAAGCACAGCAGGGCTGCAGTGAGCACAGTGATTAAACCCCCCTGGAATGTCTTCTTGGAGAGCTGCATCCTTACAGGGACCAGGCTCAAAGAGGAAAGATGAGATTAGATGCAAGGGCTGGGTCAGTCTTTGGCTGCGAGCTCCATGATCTGAAGGTGCTTTCGAAGGATGGGTCACTAGAAATGTCAGTGGGGATGATTCTGGCTCCTCTCTTTTGCCAAGCCACCTTCCCAGCATCCTTGCTATGGGGTGCAGGCAACATAGCATGCTCTGCCCCTGGGCTGGAGACATCTTCTTTCTCACCAGGTTGAGACCCACCATCCCAATGCAGAGCAGCCTCCCCCACACCAAGGCATGTGTGGGCAACTCAAATCTTCAGGCAACGATTAGCAATGCAGTCCCTGAGGCAGGAGCCATCCCAGCCTAATCCTGGGCGAGGCCAGGGAACCGATGCACAATGAAGCAGGGTGTTAGAGCTGGTCGGGAAGGTTATGGGCTGTGTCTCAACACATGACCCATCAGGTCACGCTAATGAGGCATTCCTAGCTGCCATCCACAGTAAATGGTGCAAACTCGGAGAAAAATTTTGTAACAGCAGCTTTGGTACGTGTCCTCACACCACCAACTACCGGCACACCCATTTACATGCTTGTCTCCCCACTGCAATCCAATGCCCATATACCCTGGGGAAACAGCACGGACTGAACCCGCCCCATTTCCTTCATATGAAAGAAAATGACTCTTGCTGCCCTGAGTGCCATCACCCAGCCTCACCTCCTGGCACCAGAAATCAAGCAAATCAAAAGGCAAATGTTATTCTGTTATTGATAGAGGATAGGCAATGCAGTAGGAAATGAACAGGCATGGAGCAAGGGGCACCTACAGGTAGACAGAGCTGAGCACCCCATCAAACCTGCTGCCCCCGCATCCTCCTCTTGGGTCTTCTTGTTTCACCTCAGCAAGTCTTTCCCCTGCTCGTTGTGCACCCCATTGACAGCCATGGCTCCTTCTCATCCCAGTACGCCAGTCTTGTTATGGTGACTTCCCATCAAGACAAGCTGTGATGACTTTAAACACCCAAAGGGCACCAGTGAGTACTAATGCAAGGGGGCAATAAACCATTTACCAACTGTAATAACATGGTACAAGCCTGGAAATAAACTCCTCAACCCTTCTACAAGTTCCACTCCTGGCAGCAGAAGTCCATGGGGCCAGGACGTAATCCCAAGGAAGAAAAGCGCTATTTATATTTTTGCTGAGCAGTTCACTTCTCTTTGGTCACTCTGCTGATGTTTCACTTCTTCACCAAACCCTGTTAGAAATGGCTGGGGGCTCAGGGGGAGGAGAGGGAACGTGGTCATTAAGGTCTGGCTTAGCTACTGTAATACAACTAACATTTGGCTCTGTTAAAAAGGCTCCCAGCTGAAGACTTCAAAGCATTTTACAAACATTAATGAATAAACTTTCTCCAGGAGGGCTGATTATAGCCCCCATTTTATGGGTGGATATTTCCAGATAACCTTCCTGCCACACCAGCAGTTCCCCACTCCTTGTTCCACACCGCAGACTCTCAGCTTCTAACTGCACAAAAAACATCCCCACGCTAAGGCAATGAAATATATTTTGACCTAAGAGTGGAACAGGATTTGACACGAGGTTTCTTAACAGCAACAGGCAGGAACCCACAGCTCTAGTGCTCCTGCAGTCCACAGCATATCCTTGCTCAACTGTATAATCCAGGGCTGTCCCCCATCCAGAATGAACCTGAAACATTTCAGGGCTTCTCTCCACCTTGGAAACACTTTTTGCAAACTTGTCCTTTTGCATAAGGACAGCCAGGGACCACCTTTGTGGAGTACGCTACCCTTTACGGCTCCATCTGCCTTATTCCCAGATCTCAATGGCAAACAAACCTCTGCCACCTCCTGAAACACCAAATGTTAAATCCAACCCTTATGTGCAAGTAAGATGTGTCAGAGACTGGCACCCTCTAACCCTCAGCACAGTAACATAACAAGCATCACAGATGGCTTACAGAGGTTTTTGGAAAGCTGCACTAACAGCCACCAACACACCAAAAAGTACATGACAACCTGGACTTGTTACAAGGAAGTATGTGCCATCCCACAACATACTGCAAGGCACACATGCCAGTTTTGCTCAAGAAGCAGCAGCACATCACTGTAGTGACCAGGACAAGCCTGGACTTGGAATTCAAAGCTCCCCAGACCACAGAGAGACCAAAACATCTCAACTCACTGGGCTATCAAAAGCCAGAGATTAGCCAGATAAAAAGAAATGCCTGTGAAATTATTTTTGCTCCAGGTGGATAAGATACTGTGAGAGAAAACTTCTATGATTAAACTCACCTTAGTCCTTCGAAAGAATTTTTTCCCTGTTATCATTTTCCTTAGTCCTTTTCTGGTTTGATTTCTAATTCCTTCCCATTTGGCATTTTCCTCTCTCTCACAAAGTGTTTTTATGGTTTGTCCTTCAATTTTCTCAAAACACCTGGCTGAAGGTAGCAGCTCAGCAAGTCCCACTGGTTTTCTTAACACACCCTTAAAAAAACAAATGCACCAAGACCCAGGTGCATGGCTCCGATGTTAACCCAGTTTGCAAGAACGCCACTAAATCGATTAGGATCTGCCCTTGACTGCACCTGGTGAATCAGACATAGCTCTGCATTGACACTGGTGCCTCATGAACAGCTTCAATAGACAGCCTTGCTTGAGCTGCAGATTTACAGAAATTATCTTAAACACACAGGGATTGCTTTTCTGAGTCTCTGCTTAGTCCTTTGTGAGTTTCTTCTCAGCTGCTGCCAATCAAGAATTTGTCAGCAACTCACTCCAAAGCACAAGCCTCCACACTGGACTGCAAATCCCTGCTCTGCTCTGCTGGCTTTGCACCTTCACAGGGTCCCAGCTGCACTTGAGTGAGTCCCATGTCCAAGGACCTGCTTGCACCATGAGGGACAGCTGCAGCTCATGACAGCCCTGCTGCAGCTGCAGGCCTGAACAGTGCAACCAGCTGCTACACACCTGTGGCTCCAACCCAGAATGAAGCTCTCAGGGTTTGGACCTGGGAATTCTGTGGGTCAGAAACATGCCTGTGATGCTCCCAGGACACCCTCCTCTCACACATATACCAAAGGGCCATCAACACTGCCATGCTTCTCCTGGGCATGGACAGTTAAGAGCAAATGCTATCCCAATACTTAATTGGTGTAGGTTTAGAAAAATATAGTTAAGGGCACCTGTACAGGTAAATGCTCAGTGAAGGGCTTGAAGTCAGTTACCAGCCAGAGCATCGCCAAAGGATCTGACATGCTGTAAGAGTTCAAGTCTTCTCTTTCCTGCATGTATCCTA
Source organism: Brachypteracias leptosomus (assembly GCA_013401335.1). Lineage (NCBI taxonomy): Eukaryota > Metazoa > Chordata > Aves > Coraciiformes > Brachypteraciidae > Brachypteracias > Brachypteracias leptosomus. The sequence goes on from VYZX01023003.1 coordinate 379,624, forward strand.
TAGACTAGATGTCTCCTTTTCTAAAAAGCAAAAGGCAGAGAGCAAAGCCCTCAGCTTCACCGGGTGTTGTTCAAACAGGGCACCCAAGAATGAGTGTGTGAATGCGTTAGGCTAACGATTGGACTTCATGATCTTAAAGGTCTTCCAGTCTAGGCAATTCTGCAATTCTGTAAGCGTGCACAAAGCTGTGCTTCCCCCAGAGCATCAGTGTTCTTGTTTTCTGCCTGACTTCACTGCTCAGCAGTGTGGCTCCTCTGTTGGTTTCCCTGCCCTGACCACTCCACTGGAGACTCATCGATGCTTCCCCTGAAGGAGGGAAAGGGGGAAATTGCAAAAGACAGTTCTGCAGTGGGAATACTTGTATTTGTATGAGACATGAAACCACTCTGGCTGTAGAAAAGGAGAAGCAAGCTGTGACTTTAGGCAAGCAGGAACGGAATAAAGCACAAAACAAACTCCCAACTTTGGACCCCATACGATGCTCCTGCAGAAAAGGTCAGTTATTCAGGTGCTATGGGGAAATAGCGCCCAATGCTCATAAATCAGCCTAGGGTGAGCCTGATCAGGAGCCCTTCCTACGGCAGGCAGGACTACGCACAGTCCACAGTGGAAGAGATGCCAGTTGATACTCTTGTTTGTCCTATAAGCAAACCCTGGTGTTACAGGACCAAGAGCTAAGGCTCCTTCCAGACACAGCTTTCCCACATCTGAGCCTGTAGGAGCAGAAAGCCAGGAGGGGTGAGGTGACAGAGCCCTGCATAACCTTTCCATTATGGCTGGGCAATTTTCTATTTGCACTTAAATGCAATAATGTAAATAAACTCCCCGTAACCCTTCCAGGGCTATTTAGGACATTTGTGAAAACAACCAGCTCCTCTCATCGCAAGCCAAGGGATGCGAACACAACAGGCACTTCTCATCTTAGTCTCCGCACACTTAATGAAAGTGAAGGATTGTATTCCCCACACAAAAGCAGAATTGTGTTTCGGGGCTGGGGGTGTGAACTCCATGCAATTTTCTGGCAGTATAAATAATTGAAAGCTGAGTATGACTAGGGGAGAATGGCAAAGTGGTGGAGGGGGTGGAATTGTCATGCCTGAACTTTTTGGGCTTGGGCGCTTCAGGGAAAAAAGGCCACGGAAAAATCTCACTGAGGAATTTAATTTTCACACAGAGATTCCAGAAAAAAATAAAAAAGCTGATTTTGATTCATGGTAAAAGAGGAAATAAGCTAATAAAACAGGTCTTGGAGAATCCAGTGCCTGTGTGAGAGCAGCCCCAGAGCTGCAGCTTTGGCTGGGGCCAGTCCCACAGCTGAACTGCTCTCCTGTGTTTTATTGTTCCAGCAAACAAAACCTGGAATAAGATTAACAAACAAATGGGCTCCTCCCAAGGCTGAACTTTAAATCCTGTTGTGGAAACCTAATGGACTATGATGGACTTCCAACACCAGAATAATGGAGATGGAGGTAGGGTAACACAGGAGGTATATGTTGAGGCTTGACATGCTCTGCTGATGAAAGACTTTCAGCCCAATTTTACCACCATTCTCTATAGTCCTTCGTACAACATATTGTCCAGGGACAAAACCAGGAGTCATGGGCCCAATACCAAAATTTTCCATCATGGTTCAGAATTTTTGGCAATTTCAGGCATGTTTTCTAAACATGTGCTTTCCATTAGAACCAAAACCTCACTGGGACTCATGCATCTTGACGCATTCAGATTTTTAATATGAAAAGCAACAAACAGCCATGAAATAGGTCTGAATCTGCCTGTAGTCAGCTCAGCTCATTTGGGAGAACTTGCTGCTTTCCCTCTCTGTGGCTGTACTCAGGAGAGCCCATCCCACATCACAGGGTCCTATCCTCTCAGCCTCTGGGTCAGCGATGGGCATGGGATGTAGATACTAACAAGAAGAACAACTTACACACACAAACCAAACCTGTAGAAAGCAAGGGAATAATCCTCATCAAATAAGCCTTTTGACTAATTTCACTGCTTTCTGTGCTTGTTACAGGCCCATAAGTGGAGTTTGATACTCTTCAGGTGTTCTTTGAAGGATCTTTGTATGTAACAAGCTTGTGTAGTCCAAATGGTAGATGCAGAGTATTTGACAGTAATAAGCTGACCTTCCTGTTCCCCAGCAGAGCAGCTTTAATCCTTTATAAGTCAGGTTCCTACTCCAGACAATGTGAATTCATCCACTAGAAAATCTCTTATTCATTACAGTTCTGCAGCACTCCCCTGAGACTCTTGGGTTGGACAAAACTGCTTGAGTTAAACTACTAGTAGATAATTAATAAAAAATACATGCATGCAAAAAGCAGGTAAAGCAAACTGTTTATGAGTTCCAAATAATATCCACAGAGACTTTTTCAGTCTTTGTCTCATTCTAAAAATACTATCTAGTAATGTGGCATCACTTTACAGCCATTGGATCTCAACTGGAGAGAGAAGCTGGACTAGGAACTGGCATCACAGCTGAACTTTCCGAAAGCTTACACAGCTTTAGGTCAAGAGCCTTCAATGAAGGCTTCTTTCTCATACTGGAAGCTTACACACCTCTAAAAAACCCACTCCACTGGGCTCTTAATAAGCAATGAGAGTTCATCATTGCAGAGCTTTACCACTCATTTAATTCCCAAGATTTCTCTGACTGTACCTGTAACTCTGCAGCCATGGGAAGCTCTGGTCCAGATGTCCAGGCTCAGATGTCCAGGACACTTCCCATAGCCACTATTTTGGAGATCAGGTCTCCAGGGGGAACTCTGCTTTATGAGCTCTCACTCCGTACCTGAAATCAGAGCCACTTTTTAACACAACACTCCCTTCTGAATCCCACAGGGCCTTCCTCCATGGAGAGGAGTTTGCAGTCATTACCAACCCAGCACAATCACACACCTCAGAGATGGACTTCACACTCTCCCCTGGCTGATGAGATTAACAGCATGCTTATTGTGGGATCCAAGCCTCATGAAATCATGCAGAGCAAAGCCCAGACATTAGAAGAGGTGGAGGAATAGCAGTAGGAGACCATGTATAGTTGAAAGGATGCAGTTAAGAAGTCAACCTCTTTGTGATGCTCCCAATCTTTATTAAAAAAAAAAAAAGCCAAAGCAAATAAACCTACTTACTTGTCTAGCTACATACAGAGCCTGTAGCTTAAATAAACTTTGTTTTACTCTTAGGCTCAGAAGCCTGCCTAAAGAAGAGCTACAAATAGAACACTAACAAAGATCTGCCGGTGTTGAACATCCACTCAGACGCTGCAAAAGGCAGGAAATCAGCAGAGACAATGAATTCCTTTCAGCAGAGTAGATCACTAATTGTGCAGCCCCTCTGGGTCAGCTCAGATTGCTCCAACACCACATGTGGGAGATCACAAGGATGGAGGGAAAAACGCATCTTCAGAGCAGCCTGCCACTTGATGTCATGGTCTTGTAAGACCTTAGAAGTGAATTAGCATTTAATCTGGATCAGATAACATGAAAGATTCTTGAAGGTGTGATGAAATATTTAGATACTATTGATTCCACACACAAGACACGAGCCCTGGGAAATAAGGACTTGTTGACATCCAGGAGAATATCAGCATTGTATGGAACAATGGCCCACATAGTGCAATGACCCAGACAGCATCCATCACAGTCACTGATGTTATGGTGGGATCCAGGAGCCTGGTCTTGTGCAGCAAGGGAATGGAAGAGGGCAGAAGCCTCAGAAATGCAGCTCCAGAAATTCTCATCCCACCACTGGGGTCAGGACAATCACATAACCACGGCCCCAAAACCTCACTGCCACCTTGTCCAGATGGTGTAAGGCTCCAGTCAGTGTTCCTGATATTGCAATACCTTTTGTGCACAGTGAGAGATTAAGAAGTTACTACAGGGCACCAGCAGGAGACTCACCTCTGATCTGTGGCAGCCCCCAGAGAAAATAAGGCCCTTAATCATTTGATAGCAAAATCAATTCACTATCTCTACAGAGGGGCACTGCTACTGAATCTTCAGACCATCAAGAGTGGGTAGTGTGGGTATCACCTCTGCTCTCGCGTTGCTGCCAAGACAATCTGAGGAGCTGGTTAAGCCATCACATCCCTTTCTAAGCTCATCCTATGTCCTGGCCAGACCTGCACATGTAGCAGGCTGGGGAGTATATTAAATTGGTACTAAGCAGCAAATACCACCCTGTAGCTACCATGAAGAAGATTCCCATGCTGTGGTGTATGGGCAATATTGAAGTATCAGCTTTATGTCTCAACAGCACACAAGTGCAAAATTACAAAGGTGAGGGCTCCTGGAGGCTAGGTCCCTTTCTCAACTGCAGGTTATTTGCCATGTTCATTGAATGTGGTCTCTATTGTAGCTTGGCAGGCACTTTGCCATTTCCCAATCACAGCCCTCATCTTTGTCTGATGTGTAAAGTCTCTGGAAACAAATACTGGAAGCTGAACAGATTGTTTTGCCAAGCAAACATTTAAATAATGATGGAAATAAGAATTATAAACAATTCCACTTATTCATTGAAGACAAAGATACTGCCCTAAGCCAGCTGGTATCCTAAGGCACTGAGTGCTAGAAGGAAAAATGGTATTTAAATAGCCTTTAAATCAGCTCAGACAACTATTCCCAGCTCAATAACCATACCAGCTCTTCTTTTTTTTTTTTCTTTTTTCTTTTCTGAGGTATCTCAGTTTCCCCAGCAAGCCCTGTTACTGTCAGCTTTGCCACTGGGCTGTATTTCTGAGGGCAGGGATCAGGGGATCTCTGCTACTAAAAGCCACATCTGTACTGAGAGCTCCAGCACAGCTGCCGAAATGCGGGAGGCACAATCAGCCCTCACAGTCAGTGGCTTCTCCTGGAAATCTGGTTTTGTGCATCACCTACAAATGTTGCCACTGCTGGCCTCTCCACACACTGTCCAGGAGAGCAGCAGCAGACAACTGGCCCATATTTACTTGGAAGAAAGGACATGCCATTTCTCCCCAAGGAGCTGGCACTGACCTTTGGGAACAGACATGTTGACAGAGCCACGTTCAGATTTCCTCTGAATTTTCCCAGGCTTGTTTCAGTTTCAGTCCTGTTCTTAAGGAAGCTGTTTTCAAACCAAACTCTACATCCCAGCTACTGGAGTAACTCCATGCCCACAGTCCTGTGACTATCAGGGATAGCCCTGAAGCCGATTCCTGGGTCTGAACCTCATGGGTCAGATACGGAGTCAGGCCCCTGGTCTGGAGGATTTCACAGCAGCTCTCAATGTCTACAGCAGGGCCAGGATGCTAAGGCCCAGCATCCTATACCAAGGGAAGAGGAGCAGGAGAAATTAGATTCTTGCAGCCCAGACCATCCTGGCCAAGGCTAGCACAGCCCAGAGCTGAGGGAGGCATGTGCTTTGACTGCAAAGCTCAGATCCTCAGCTGTTGACAAAGTCTAGCAGGAGCAATGTCAGTAAGTAAGATCTTTCCTTTCTCTCTTTTTTCCTCTCTCTTTGCTTTATGTTTAACTAGGCACTTGCACCACAGCTTGATGCAACAACCCTCTGCCACGCTGCTCCTCCTCACCGCTTTCCCTGCCTTATTCAACCCCATCTTCTCCTCCAGCTTTCCTGCCCGTTTCCATACGCAACCTCAAACGCACACACGTAGCCCAACAGAAACACTCCCTGAGCTTGTCAGAGGCTGGGAATCTTCAATGCAAACCTCCCACGCTGCGAGAGGGGCAAGCTGCATCATGCGCGGAGCCACGTCAGCAGCCCTTCCTCCATTCCCACAGTGCCAGGGTGGCACCTATGGAAGAGAGCATCATGCACTGCAGAGTGACCCTGCTGCAGTGGGTGGCTGATAAGACCAAGCAGTGACTCTACTCATCCAGCTAAAAAGGCCTGGAGGGTTGAAGGTTAGGAGTTAGCTCTGGAGGCACAAGAGCAGATCGTCCCATTGCATTCTTATCTATAATCTTCACCTCTGATAAAATTTAGCGTGTGCTTGAGCTTGTCCATTCACTGCTCCTGGAGAGCTAAAAGCATGAACATTACAAAACAAAACATCAGAGGTCCTACAAAAACAGTCATTACCAAGTTAGACTGCACTGGACCACAAGATTTAGGACTGTAGGTCTCCACTTGGGCAATTAACCCAAATTAACTAATGGAGTGAATATGTACAATTCCATCAGAATTACATGAGGCACCTATTCTGCAAGCACCCTGCACCAATTCCCCCTTCGCTCTGCCCCCAAAAGCCTGCACCTCAAAGCCACCAGGTCCCGTTTCAAACCATAGCAACCCAGTGAAATACAGGGTGCTTGGGCACATGGCACAGTTACAACCACCTAACTGGAAGCGAGAGTGGATGTTACAATATCTGATACAGCTTGGGGTAATCAAGAAAGGGATGTTTGGACAGAAAAGCACATAACGGAAGAATGATCAATAGCAGCAGCATTCGGATGAACTCCACTCTGAGTAAGAAAAGCAGAGATAGACTGCAATTACTGTTTTTTATAGTACAATTTTTGTTTAATGTCCTCTTCAGTGCTCAGTTACTCCATTATAGCACTATAAACAATCACAATGACCCTAGCAATAACAAATGAAGCTCTTGATGTTTTATCATCAGCCTAGAAACAACTTACATGTCTTTCCTCTCCCTAATAAAATTCTTGATATTCTTTATTTTTTTTAATGTTCTAATTGGCTGCTAGTGAGTTCCTCTTTCTGTGCCACTTTGAAGAAAACCTGCTTAGATCAGCAGACCACATCAGGCAGATAATTTTTTGCTAACTGATACACAAAGTAAATGCTTGAACAGAGCTTTGTTTATTTGCCTTCTCAAAATTGTGACATTTCAGATGTCTCCTTGCAGCCAAAACCTCTGTGTGGGTCATTGTGTGGATAGACAGCGATCTGCCTACCTAACGTTCCTGTCATGGCTCCAGCAGGGACGTCGTTCACCACTCACACAGCCAGAACCACAACGTGGGATTATGGCACGTCGCTGCGGCCAGCTGCTGTGCTTTGCCTGGTGGAAAGCTGCATTTTGCTATTGTGAGAAAAGATCTTCTGCACATGTTGACCCAGCCATTCTCACAGAGATGCTGGTATCTGAATATAGGGTTTGGTCTCTCTGCTGAGGCTCTGCTCCTGTCCATAGTCTGACTCCAGGCACTGAGTAACATAGGCATGAAATCAGACCAGAACATTTGGAGTTGTTGGATAAAATGCAGTTCAGCCACTGGGGATTCAACCTCAGACACCAGGCACTGAAGCTTGGTCTCATTTTCCCTGCTTATTTTGCCGGGGAGAGAGTTTCTCAACTGCGAGATGCAGCACTCAGCTGGGGTCATACTATCTACACAAAGCCCAGGGTGGTACTGAGCAACTGGAAGGGTGATATGGGGAGTGGGCAAAGAGCCGCCCTTTGTACTTGCCAGCTGCAAGCTTTGTTGTTGCTTTCCAGCCCAGCGTGGCCCCTGGGAGGGTGAGCTGGCTGCATCTCCACACTTCTCCACCTTAAGCTTTGGGTAATTATTTATGCACACACTCAATTGCAAATCCTTATCCTACTAACAGCCTCCAAAAGCACTTTCCAGAACGAAAAATGTGAGCCTTACATCTGTAGATGTCTTTTACTGCAGAGTGGTAATGCCAGGAGTTATCCCTGCTGTCCAAATAAAACCATGTCCCTTCTCAGCTCCTTTCAGGACAACTGGAGCATTGCTGAGCTACCAGATCAGGACAGGATTCTGCTACTACCACCAGCAAATCCATCAGTGATGATAGGAGACCTCAAATGGCATCCAGGGAACATGCCTCAGTGAGCCACCAGCTTGTTGTAAGGGTGAAGTGCCGGGGCCTGGGTTGTGGCCCCTGAGTTGGAATTGACCGAGGGATGAGTCACAACCAAGCAACATGTTGTGTTCCCCAAATGGTTCCCCAAGGCCCCAGAGGCAGAAGCTGGCCTACCTGTGTGAGGCCCTGCCTTCCCCCATGGGGTGATCATGGTTGGGGTGGTGGGCTAGGCTAGAGATATATCAACCAGGAACTGATTAGTTTGGGTGAAGAAACAAGAAGCTGATCAGTTGGGAAGAGAGTTCCTGTTGGGAGCAGCTTGCTGAGCTCTCTCTCAGTGGTGTGTTCTCCCTTGGCTGATTCGAGATGACAAAGAGCAAACAGATGAAGAATAAAAGATGAAGACATGTTTCTTATTTGAGATGGAGAATGAGAGGATGAAGTTATGCTGAGGGGATGTTGCTGAGTTTGATGTTGGCCTGAGGAAGAAGAGAGCTAGCAGCACAGAGGGTCAGCACTACAGCAATATTCCCATCACTCTCCCAGTGGTGGGCACCTCACACTCCCCCGTTCTGCATTGTGGGCAAGTGCAAAAATAAGCAGCACTTAAAATATTACATTAGGAGGTGGCTTTGACCCCACCTGGTGCTCAGGTGCAAATGTCTACCCAGGGTAAAAGACAACAGTTAATGGGACTTGACAAGCAATTTATCGTAATGCTTTCATCTATGCAGTTAATTCAATAGTTTCAATCCTATTTGCTGAAACATTGGCACCCACATGTACTCTGCTGCCATTCTTTGACCCACACTCAGCAGCAGATGTGACTTGGCTGCACAATTAGATGATGCAGCAACACCCTGGTTTAATTTAAGTCCCTATTTATGGATCTCTAGCACTCACTGAAGCAGCACAGGGCTAACGCTTAGCTTGTTGCATCAGGTTCTGTTTTCTGTACTTCTCACACCTTCATGGGGCTAACTCCAGCTTCCAAATCCTGTAGTATGTCCAGTCTCATTGCCCTATTACACATCTTGAACACAACCTGACTCCCAGTTCAAGCACATCTGTTGCTGAAATAGCACAACCAAACACTTTTGGGATTTGAATTCTTGGGACAGAGCAGCCTCTTATTGCTGCACTGCCTAAGAGAATTTGTTAGGAAGTGTTTCAGAAAACCCAGTATCTAGTAAGGCAAAGACTCTCAAAACCACTGAGCCACTTCCCAGAGACAGCGTTTGGGGAACGGTGGGCTACCTTTAAAGAAACATGAAATTGCAGTAGTGAAATTAATTATCTATATTCCTCTCTCCTTGCCTCTGGGCAACCCCCTGCGTTTCCCCACGGGTCCTATCCAGTGTCACTGTCAACACCAGGCATTGCAGCCCTGATTAAGTCATTACAAATCAGCCTTTGTTCCTCCACTTCCAGTCAAAAGCAAATGAAACACATGCAGGCTTAAGAAGCCCTGAAGTGCAGCTCTGTCGTGGACACAGTGGGACAAGCAGAGCTGGCAGAGACCTGCAGACTCCAGCTGTTTTGGACACGAGTGGTGCCCATGAATCGTCCAAGCACTACTCACTGAGCATTTGCTTGATTTTTTACTGGAAGGGCCACATGGGGATAAGCGGGGACAATACCAAAGCAGATTGATTATGTTAAGGCCACAGACATTATCACGCATGGTATCAGGTTGCAAAACCAAGGTCTGATCAGTGCCAGGTTACAAGTTCAAGCTCCCACCAGAAGTCTGGAAAGCACAGGTCATCCTCTTATATAAAGCAAATTTGCTGTTGAGCAAGAATCACTGCACATCAAGCCGCAGGTTTCCAAAGTGCCCTACCTTTTAATTTGCTTTTCCAACTTCCTTTGCAGGTTTCATTAGAGTTGTAAATACAAGTTGCAACTCAAGACTCAATGTACATTTCCCTTTCCCTACCTGGGAGTTGCTCAAGCAGCATCAAAAGCTCAGAAAATAATAGGGAAAAAGAAAAAAGAATCACCCATCACCTCTGGGAGTCTAAAAGCACCTTACAGCAGTCTGAGCACATAGTGCCTTGTTCCCACCTTACAGCAGGGAAACTGAGGCACAGATCTCCACAATGACATGCTTACAGAGACAGGACAAGACCATGGAAACCTCAGGTGATGTCCTCAGTTTCAGTAACTGTGCGCCTTACACTGCAAGAGCTAAAGAGGCTATTGCAGAGGGCTGTCACTGCTCACGCAGTGGTGGCCTTGACAGAGATCCCTGGGAGGGAAAAGGGTTAAGGAAGGGAATTTTGTTACTTTTTTGTTGTATTTTCTCGTGGGGGGAGAAGTGAGAGTTTTCCACTGGCGCGAGGCCCCCTTGCACTTATCAATGGGACCTTTCAGGACTCACTCCCTGATTGAGACATCATTTCCTGTCCAACACACTAACCCCATTGATAACTCCACGCTTGATGGGAACTTTTCAAACCTACCAGGAAAGGCCAGGAGACCCAGAAGAACATATACATGAAAACAGAACTGGGGCAAAAAGAAAAAAAATAGAGAAAGTAAGTTTTGGCCGCAGTCTTCATGCTGACAACAGATACTTGTGATTACAGAGCTGTGCATCTTTAGCAGGTACATCAGACACAGAGAAGGCACTGGCATACTCTTCACAGCAGTGCTACTAGGAGGTCTGGCACTTCCAGTAAGCCCAGTAAGAGAGGGGTACAAGAGGAAGCTTAAGAATATCCCTCTTTTGTCTTCCAGCCACATCGAAAAGAGAAATCAGGACTGGCAATAGAAATGGTCTTGTTTTTCACTGGGAAAAACAGGAGGCCTTAACCAATATAGTACATGTACCAGAAATGACACGTAAAGGAGAGCAATGATGAAACTAGTACTCTTCAAAATATCTCAGATTTGGTACCCAAGGAAGGAAGCCTTTTGTTCCTAACTTATCATGGCAAAAAGGCTCAAAGTTATTTCCTAGGACACAGCCCAGTCAGCTGTGTACTCACTTGATCTTCTAACCTCAGTCAAGCTCCAAACACAAGCTCCAGCCCAAAACTGACATTTCCCCCACAGCATTTGTTTTCGCCCCAGGCAATTGTAGTTTTGCTGCTTACAAAGGTACGATGACACAAAAGGATTATTGCTAAAGAGGACGTCGGCCAGAAAGCTCTCCCTGCCTGTGCAGGTGCCTGGAAGCAGAACCAGAAATGAAGTAGCTGGTGCCTACACTAAAACTTCATAATTTGGACTTTTCCCATTTCCTGGCTTCAGACTTCAGTCAGCAGCTCTCCAGCAAGAAAGCTTTCGATGAAATCTAAATATACAGACACAGAACACAGCAAAGGAGCTGAACCAAATAGCAGGAGCCAGGACACTGTCTGGCTGAGTAGATAGGAAGAGGGTCTGGAAGGTTTCCACTGTCATCTCTGCTACTGAACTGCTGGGGGAGTGTGCAAAAGCTCTGTTGTTTTCAGCTATTTGGGCATGTAGTTTCTGGGGGCCCAGAATGTAGCTCTTTTTCTGTTCTAAGTGCATCTAAAGTATTTAAAATTAGATCCCCTCTTCAATAGGAACCATTCATGAAAATGTCAGCTTTAAGTGTCTCTACAGTGCAAGTTATGCACTGTGAACATACCACACACTTATCTTATACCCTACAAGGACAGAGTCTGAAAAGTTTCAAGATCATGACATGTAACAGACCAAACAAGCACAAAGCCTTATTTAAAGGCACTACTAACCAAGCTGGAAGCATGACTAGAAGCATGGGTCGAAATAGTATTTTACGTTAGACAAGACAGACTTACCTGCAGGTCAAAGAACTTGCTGTATCTCCGGTAGATGATCTGGGAAGTCAGGTCAGACCATGTTACATTGATGATATAGACCTATTCAGGAAAAAGAAAACACACATCAGTGTGGGCCATGAAACACGGGATATGTCCAAAGGCTGAACAGTCAGCACAGGTTAATTCCACATGTCACTGGGTGCTCCTGCTCACAATGAAGAACACAACCCTGGGTGCAAAACTAGCCTAAATTAAAGCTGCTGCCCTCTTGCAGCTTTTAGCAGAGGACTCAGGAGAACACCTGGTGTTCTCCCACCTGTCCCCATCAACAGGTCCCACCAATTTTGCTCTTCCTGGGATTAAAGCTTTAATTGAGTGATGGCACATTTTCTAGTTCATGGTAGCAAACCCTGCCCTCTACCTCTGCCCATCTGGAGGGTCTCAGGGCATGTTGCAGGCACGCCTGGGAGAGCTATTCCACTCCTGAAGCAACAGCCCCTTATGGGCTGCTGATCTCCAACCCCATGCTCCAGGTTTTCCTGTTACATGGAGATGTGACCATGGCCCTTCCCAGGAAAGACATGCTTCTAGTTTGACGAAGAAATTCAAAGGGAACTCAGCTCCAGGGGTGTTGTTGGATTACAGCTGTGCAATACAGTTACTTATGCACACCCATACACGCATGGCAGCAGCTCACAGCACCAATGTACCACCCAGCACCTTTGGCACCTATCAGACTGATTCAAAGGCAATGCAAAGCAGGTCGATGAGAGTGACACTGTTATCTTACATTGGTGAAAACAGCAACACAAGCCCAAAACAAACCCAGGATTTCCCTTGTCCACCCTCAGTCCAGCCCCAAAACAATAATCTTACAGAAACACTGTGGAAAACAAAAAATTCCACATATATATGTATGTGTGTATGTATATACATATATATACACACACAGAGAAACCACACAAATGTTTCCTTTTGACCCTAATACCTCCAAAACGTTAAAAAAAAAAAAAAAAAAAAAAAAGCAAAAAATGAGCCAGATTCTGCTTTTTCATATGCTGGTCCTGCTGTCTTGATGACAGATACACAAGACTTCAGCAAACACAGGATGGATCCATCAAGGGTGACTGCACAACACCAATGTAATGGAAATCACAGGTAGACCAGCTCCTAGTCTTAAGGCAATTTCCAGGTTTCACATATGGAGTGAGATAAGGATCTGGCAGAGGAAACAGGAAAGCATCCCTCCTCCCTCAGCCCCAGCACTGCAGCAGGAGCTCTCCCTTTTGCCATGCATGCAGAAGTGAAGCTGTCTGTCTCCAGCGACTCTTCTCCGACTCCCACAGGACACTAGCCCATCTTCCAAGGTGCTGATGCAGGGTAATTGCTTCTGTGCTTTTAATGATAAAAGGTATTGCATGAAAACCCCTGGAAGGATGTTGGAGAACAGGTTTAACAATGCTTTTCCACGGATCACTACGGGATTTTTCCCTTCTTATTCTTTCTCAGTAGGAGAGAGGTGTCAATCGATGTCCTGGAATACACAGAGGGGTCTTGCAGCCTCACTTTCCTCTCTGCTTGCTACAAACACATTCAGTCCTCAAGGTAGCTTGCTCCCCATCTCTTGCAGCCCAATTTGATGGTATTTGAGAACCAGACATGCTGAGAAGAGGCTTTTAAGGAGATTGAGGCCTTTCATAGAGCACTGAGGGTAAGGACTAAGAGTCTGAATTTGACTCAGTTATCATATCAAACCTATCTGCTGCTCCCACCAGAGCAGAGACCATTGAGGCTGGCAAAAGAAAGACTACCCAAGGGTGAGAGCACAACTCTCAGAAAAATCCAGGTTATTCCTCTGCTGCATGTCATATTTCTCATGGAAAATGAAGCCACCCAGCCTCCCTCCTGCCATACTCATATACACAAGAGTGACACCAGCACTGCTTTGCTTCATGGAAAGGAGATAAGACTGTAACATGAAGACTTCAGGTCTCCTTTAAAGATCCTACCTGCGCAGACAAGCCAGAGGAACCAGAGCCTGGGAAGGAAGCTGCTGCTGCCAGTTTTCAGGCCAGCCACACTACACTGAAGAATATTTTTCCATGTGTTTGTTGTGAAGAAAAAAAAGTTTGTAGCTTCATTCTGAACTAATTCACAACACAAATATTTCTACTCATTCTCCATCCAATAGCTACTTTCAGATGGAAAACCCATTCAATTAAAAACAGATCATGACAGATGGGAGCTGACTGAGATCCAAAAGCAACTTCAGATACTGTAATTCTGGCCCTGGCTTCTCACAAAGGGGACGAGACAGGGATAGGAGAAACATATGCTACATGCAAATAAAGATTATAATTTTTCTTTAATTATGCATCTTTTCTCCAGAAGCTAGAAAAAAAACACATATGCCACAGACACCCAGGCTTTCTGAATTTCACAGCACATCAGAGTTCTCCATGCTGCTCTTCAGAACCCACAAAAACTGTGTGCCCTCAAAATTTTTAATGGCCTGCAAGTCTGCTTGATCAAGATCTAGTCTGGACAGGAGTTAATCCTGCTTTAAAAGTCCAGCATTGTTCAGTGGTGCAGTAAATGGCACAACACTCCCTTCTCACAAGGGGCTGCAGAGCTGGGTGCAAAGGGATATTCTGGGGAAAACGCTGGATGTGTTTGATGCAGGGAATGGTTATAGGAGCAGGACCCCACTGCACGGTGTGGATACAACACCAGCGGGAACGAAGCGGTCACTGACTTCAGCCAAGCCATGATTTTGCTGCACATTTAAAACAGCAGTTTTAATCTTTTTTGAGCCTTAGGTCTCTTCAAGCTCAGTGAGTGATGAATTGGACAGCATGCAGATGCACTAACTTCTATGTCATGGGAAGATCATAGTGGGAGCAAGAAAAGCCTTTAATCATAACCTGGAGATCTGTGAAGCAAGAAACAAATGGGCTCAAAATTTGCTTGGTAGGACACAGCTGCAAAATCTGAAATGGCTACTGATTTTCTTTGCTTGTTTGTGTAAATCAAATTGCTTCTCTAAAGCCACCATTTAAAATAATGGGATATAACTGCTTGAAAAAGATCTGTAAGATGCCAGATCTTAAAAGCAAGGTCTTAGATGTTTCAAAAGCCTTAAATATCACATTTCTCTTCCTCAGAGATCAGAGTTTGGTGATTATTTACTTCTGCTGCCTTAGTCGGACCCATAACCTTTTCATGAGCAGCAAACATTACATCAGCTTAGCTTGTCTTTTTTTTTTTTCTCAGATCCTAGAACGGGTTGCTATGAAAGCGATCAACGATACCCCAGGGGAGAATGAGAAAAGCAGTCCTGGGGGAGCCCGAGGTCATACAACGCAGGAAATATCGGACAAATAGTGAGCGCCGTCCCACGCTCGAATGCCCAACGTCCCAGCACTGCTCTGGAGAGCTGCCTGCAGAGCTGAGGGAGGCCTTTCTGTGCCATCCAACAGCTCCCCAAAGCCATGTGAGCCCCCACTCCAACACACAGCTGGTCCTGCCCAGGTCCTCGGCACACTGCTTCTCAATAAAATAAGGTAAAATTAAAGCATCTTACATATCTTGGAGCAAGCTCTTCCATGTAAGTACAGTGTTTTCCTACAGTCTGTAGGTGCACAAAAATAAACTTGTGATTGCATATTAAAAATTACTACAATAATCAATCACTTAAGGTAAAAAGATCTGGTTTGTGTATCTGCCATGTTTATGACCTGAAAGGAGTCAAAACGCAGCTGCTATTCAAATGCTTCACCTTAAAGATCCTTAACATAAAGTCCTTAACAATAAATACTAATTGAAGTACAAATTACAAAAAACTCGCTGCACAATCACTGGGTGCTCCAGCCACTAAGAATGTTCAATTTTTAATTTCACAAATCCATTCTTCTTTTCATTTACTACGTATTTTAAAATAAATCACTCTTCAGAGAAGCTACAAGTGGGCCTGCACAAACTGGAGAATATTAATCAGGAATGGAGCTTGTTAAGCGGCTCTTAATATTCATGCTGCATGAAAGAAGGTGCAGAATGTCAGGGGGATTTTATCAGTTGCTAATTATTGTTTAATTCTAGCTCTGGGAAACTTCCATTTTACCCACCACAGAGCAAAGAATTTATTATAAACTGAAGTTATTTCTCTACCTTTATGGCCTACACCAAGTGATGAGGAGAGATGACTTCCTACTACAAAAAGCATTCACTCAAATGTCATTAGTCATGACTTTATCATTGAATGTCTTGTTTTCAATGGAAAATATCCAGTTCCAGCTGGCACAAACCCCAGAGGTAAAGA
Source organism: Brachypteracias leptosomus (assembly GCA_013401335.1). Taxonomy (NCBI): domain Eukaryota; kingdom Metazoa; phylum Chordata; class Aves; order Coraciiformes; family Brachypteraciidae; genus Brachypteracias; species Brachypteracias leptosomus. Next base: position 395,509 of record VYZX01023003.1, read on the forward strand.
ATTCAGGTTATTCTCATGTGACCCATTTTTCAATTGGCTTTTTAGAAGCTAACGTTTTGTTTTCTATAGCCAGATGAGCTGGAGTGGAAGATAAATGCCTGAAATGAGCAGTGTGATGGGACCAAGATAAGAACATTCACAAATACAAAAGCTATTGGCAAAGACAAGATTGGAAAGCAGAGACTAGAAATATCCCTGCACACATAAGAAAGGGTGCTGTTAATCTTTAATAAATAATTACAGTAAATACCAGCTATTAGGAAAGTTTTATGAGTGCAAAAAACAACACGATGGTGCAATTTGTATGCAGATACCATCATGACAGCCCCTTTTATCCTGGAGTTTCTTCAAAGTCTCGGATTTTTGTCCTCTAGTGAATCATGATTGAGTTGGAAAAGACACTCCTTTTCCCCCCAGTATTCAGATGCTATCACTGCCTGTGAGTCGGAAACTTTCCACCAGCACAGCTCAGCTTGTGAACGCTCCCTGCTCTGCTTTCGTGTAAGGTCAGCCCAACTCTGGCAAGACTTGTGGTGGTTTCAGCAGGTTCATTTAGCTGGTGGAATTTACATTAAACCAGCCAAAACTGCAGCAGCCCTCCACAAAGTCAACACACATCTGTGCCCTAAATTACAGGAGTACAGGCACTGCACTGATTTTCTATTGGCATAACCATTTTCATGTCAAAGATGCTCTGATGAGCACTAATCGGTGCTGGTCCAGACTCAGATTTGGAGTGATAACAACCAGGTTATCACTCCAACAGGTTGTCCAGAAAGGTGGCAGAAGCTCCATCCCTGGAAACATTCAAGGTCAGGCTGCATGGGGCTCTGAGCAACCTCATCTACTCAAAGATGTCCCTGATTACCGCACAGGGGTTGGACTAGATGACCTTCAAAAGTCTCTTCCAACCCAAACATTCTATGATTCTAGAGACAGCACTTTCAGTACCCACAGAAGCAGCATCATTGATTTCAGGTGTCTTCTTCAACCCTACAAGACACTTGCACTAGCAGACAGAGCTTCCCCAGGGTGAGGGCTCCCAGTGTCAAGTCCTGCCCTACACAATAGCCAGTGTGGCAGCAGGAGAGTAAAATACCCCAGGAATAATCACGAGGAATGTAAGCCATTCTCCTGCACACATCACCTGTGCCTTCATTTGGCTTGGATTGCATTTGACTCTGGATCCAGTGAGTGCAGTATGGGCTCCTTGCCCAGCTCACCAGCATCCAAAAGGCCCTGAAAGGCACTGTGAGACGTGGGAAATTCCCACAAAGATGAAGTCAGACCCTCAGCCCCAAGCCCACAGCAAGTCCACCACCAGTGCCATGCAATGATGTCACCTTTCAGCACAACAGTCTCCGAGGGACCACAACTGAGCCAGGGCAGAACCAAGGAAGAGCTATTTTCAACTGTAGTCCGGAGCTGTTCTCACTCCAGGAATTTGAAGCCTGAGTTGGGAAACAGAGATGAGGCTCAGAAGAAACATGAAACCTAAGCAGCCCCAAACAGGAAAGCTTCTCAGGAGGCTGTTGCTGCTGTGGCAGGGTGCCTTAGAGCAGTCCCAAGCACAGGGACTGACACAGGCTGCACGCAGGTGCAAGGAGTCTGGCTTTTTCATGAAGCAGATGTGGTTTCATGGACATCCCTCTACCCTGCTCATGTTTCCATTACCAACAGGGGAAATGTAACTGAGAAAAAGCTGAAACGACTCACAGGTCTCATGGACAAATGGTGCACATACCTCAGTTTTGGAAGCAAAGCAGAGTTAGAGTATGCTGGGAGGGAACAAATGGCACAGCCCCAGTGTTTGCCATTTCTCATCTGTGAGCAGCCACCACCACGAATGCAATTTAAGCAGGACACAGCAATTCCAGTTTGCATCACAATTTGCAAGCTAATTTACAGTCTAATTAAACATACAAAGAGAAGGGGGAAAAAGAAAAAAAAAAAAAAAGGGATAGGAGAGTTTTCCATCCTTCACTGATTTCTTTTGTGGATCTTGTTTCAGCTCTGAAGAGCAATGAAAGGGGATTAATGCTGCTTCTCTTTTTAGCCATATCACATTAAATCTATTCTGTGTAAAAGAAAAAGAAACTTATTTTTAGTTCTGAATACAGCCATGCTTTGAGGTTCAAGCTAGGTCCTTTCCAGTTTAGAAAACCCCACCACTACGGCACCCTATATGAGCCCAGACCTTCCTTCTGGTGGAGAATTAACCAGGATGAAATCAATTTCTCTTCGTCAAATCCTGGTACTTACACACAAATGAGAAAAGCAAACAACTGCCTCAAGGCAGCCAGCAGACATCCTTGAGAACACAGGAAGAGGAGCTCATTTGAGTATGGAGTCACCTGGCTAGATGTTTTTGCTGGTTTCCTAGCTTCAGGGGTATGGACCAGACAAGTAACAGGGTTGTGTCTGAATGACGAATCCAGCTCATTGTGTTTACATAGGCAGGGTAAGACAATACTTAACCTCCCATATTGTTCTCATACGTTGATGAGGTTTCAAAGCCCATAGTTCAAATTTCTATTTAGTCTCACCTTCACCCCTCAAGTTTCTGGCATTCGCCAAAATGTTTTTAAACACTGGCTTCAGGCCTTCCCAGCACTTTCCTGCTAAAGTGATGCTACAAAGTCCCACACAATCAGAGCAATGAGCCAAAAGGGGAAAAACCTTCCTGTTGCATTTCTTTGCATAGTCATTTGCACGGCCATGAGAGGCATAAAAAGGTAAAAAGTGGAATTTTCAGCCATGATTTGCTACACTTGACCAGAGAGCTGCAGAACTGGAAGGGCTGGGAGCACTGCAGCTTGGTTACAAACCACCTCCGAGCCTCTTGCCAGGCTTGTTCGATTAGTTCATTTAACTTCATTCCCAGGGGTGTGTGAGAAGAGTATGATGTGTTTAATTCTTGCAGACATGCAATATCTGTGTTGCATTAGCAGGGCTTTGTTTGTATTTTAACTGATACCCTATGTCACATCAAAGACCTGTCAAGGCTCCTATCTTATCCCCAACATATCTGACAACAGAAGCTTACAGAAACGAAATAAGAACCAGGACTAGTAAAGACTGGTCACTTCCCTGCTGCCACCTCCCAGCTTTGGGAAGCAGGATAGCAGCTTCCCTGCAAGGAAAGAGCAGGCAAGGGAAGCAGACAACATCCACCCATTAAATCTATATACATGCACAAGGGAGGGAGAGCATCTGTGCAGAGCACAACGTGGACTCATATTGCTGTTTCCAATCTCTTTCTATCCACCTGCATTTATTTTCCATGTGTGATGGAACTATTTGTGAAGCAGAATAACCACAAGACTGAGTTTCTGCCATTTAAGAGTTGACAGACGATTAGAAAACACAACATCTAAGCCTACAGAGCATTAGAATGGTAGAGTGACAAATGTAAAATGGAAACAAGAACATACAGGCTCTCTGTGAAACCTGGCTCCCTTGTGGCCTTCTCAAATACCCTACCTGGGTCTGAAAGAGGCTGTCTATGGCAAGCAAACGAAAATAATCCAGCTGCACTTGTAAAAGTTTTCAGCTTATTGCCTCTTAAATCTGTGTGCCACTTGAATTATAAACTACTTTAACTCAGTGCTTGTGTCTTTCTTCCCAGCAGGTGGTTGGTATTTCATGAGGACCCCAAAATATAAGAGTATCCTGGTGGAAGAAGAGAAACTGCATTCAAAAAAAGAAAGAGGATTGGGAAAAGCAACAATCAACAGATAGACCCTTGAATTTGAAGTCCTTCAAGTAGATTTCACTGTAAGATTTTTATTACAAAAATTGCATCACTTTCACTAAATTGGTTTTAGAAACTGATTTGTAGTTGCAGTAGTTGTGCAAAGAAACATATCACCACTGGAGAGTATGGCTCAATGTTGAAGTCCTCAGTGCTAGTGCTGGATGTGGAAGTGAGTTGGAGGTGCCGCTAGCCAGTCACTTATCTCTTACAGCCACCGTGTCAGTCACAGGATAAAGAATAGACACAAAGGAAGAATAGTATATATAAAAAGTTATTTTCAAAAATGAAGATAATTTCATTCCCCTGCCCTTATTCTCTACACAGGAGCAGACCTTAAAAATTAACTTAAAACTGGCCTCATCCTGCTTCCACTGAAATTAATTTTTAATAGAAAATAAACTATGAGCTCCTTTGAAATCTCTCCTTAGTTTATAACCCATCTTTCTAGCTTCAGCTATGAAAGATCTGCTATCTGGTCAGTGCTGGCACCATGTAGATGAGGGCAATGTTTGTAAATCAAATCCAGCCCTGGACCAAATGGGTGAAATGTGCATCTGTTTTTCACTGTCATTATGGAGTCATCACACCCATGGAAGCCAACAGGAAGAGTTTTGTTCCCTTGATGGTGCTGGATCAAACCTCACATGAAAAGTGGGACTGCTAAAATATCAGAAGGTTGCTGCCAAATCAGAGAGGCTTAAGAGAGAAGCAGCTGAACTGACTCTGGCATAAGAGGAATTGACTTGGGGGATGTTTAAAATAGAAAGAGCAGAGCTCTGCTCATATTTAAGGTAAAGAGATTTTTGTCATCAAGTGCCCTGGGGCCAGGGATACAAGAATAGCTTGGCCAAATGAGAACAAACAAGAACTTGTTTGCCACTGTCTTAAATGCATCAAGACTGACAAGACTGTACATAGAAAGAAAATACAATCTGGAAATGGCTGTTTTGCAGTTAACACCAAATCTCACACATTTTTGCAAACAGTTATTTATGCCTGTGGGAGATCTCTGCAAGTACCTTTCTTTCTCCTCTGAGAACAAGGGCCCATCTACGTTGTACCAGCAGGGTTGTACTGATGTGTTTTCCCATTTATGGGGCTTATATACAGTACTAGAGCATCCACAGCCTGTGGCCACATGAAAACAGAGCAAACCATGATACTTCTGACCCTGCTACATGCAGGAGCACAGAGCTTTTTTACACACTGTAAGGATGCAGCCTTACTTACACAAATGACAGAAGCTCCCTGCACAGTCAGTCTTAAATGCGCAAAGAGGCCTCACTAAAACCCAACCTCCCTTTCGGCTTCTCATGTTCAGGATTCCTGCTCTGCACCAATGCTTGTACTTAGTTTATATTAGCATGCAAATCTTCCAGCTTTGATTTGTAACCTTACATATGACCCCCAGATGCAGCGTTGGAAAAGCAAAGCAAGGGCCTGGGAAAGGGAGCAAAACTCCTCCAGGCCCTTCCAGAACAATGACAAAGCTCTGTGACATTCTTAGTCCAAATAATGGAAATTCTCCTGGGATTTTGCCATAGAATACTGGGATAATTTGGGTTTTTCCTTCTCATTTTGAGTAGAGGGAAACAAAAAGTTCATGTAAACCAAGAGACCCTCAGATTCACAAAGCCAGACCTGAGGGGTACAGTACTTTAAGCATGGTCTACAATCCCTGACAAAAAACAACTCTGAAAAACTTCGAATTTCTATACAGTTTGTGCAACTACACTTTTCATGCACGACTGAAGGATAAAACTTGAGGTGAAATCAACTAGATCAACCGGTAAAGCATCACAGAACTGCCAGCATAATGCACTGACAAATGAGTATTTGCATTTTAATTGCAAAATGCTAGAAGAGTGATTGAAATATGGGCCTATCCTCAAACATAAATACCATTCAACAAACACGAAATACATGTAAATCTTTGATTATACTGCATGACCACATATACATAAGACTGAATGTACTTGTCGATAGGATAATCCTGACAATGTGAAACCAACTCTTGGAAAGAAGGGAAGAGATTTCCATAACCCCACAAAGATGTCATGCTGAAGTAACTGGAAAAATGTCTTTCACTACAGTGACCTTTGATTTCAGGCTTCAGAGAAATCCATGTTTCTTATGTGGAGAAGAGTGAGAGAAGAAAATGATTTTGCGTCTTAGTCTTGCAAAGAATGTCTGAATTGCACTGTGAGATGCCAGAGAAGAGGCAAAAACAGAGCACCCTCCTTATTCCCTCCAATGCTTCTGGTCAGGGCAGAAGAACTGATGCAAGAGTCCTGCATGGAAGAGATTCCCTCCCATCAGGGCACAGGACTGAAATAAACACATAATTACCTTCTTCCTGTGGAACTTCAGGGTTTTCAGGAAGATACTTTGCCAAATCCTCACACCCTCAATCCCTGCCTCTTTGCTAAATTGAGCTATTGTCTCTGCCCTTTCCTTCCCTCCTACTCTTCTCACATTCATCCCCCTTTTCCCTCCTTTTCCCACCTTGGCTTCCTAACTTCCTACTTGCAGGGACACCCTTCTCCTGCCCCAAACAGGTAGGACTATCACGGACAGCATAAACCCACCCCTCTCCAACTCTGCAGCCTGAGTCACACACAAGCAAGAGACACACAGAGTTGTCCTCACTGTTTTCCAGACTGCATTTATTCAGCACACCGGGCTGTGGGTTCAGTGGATGGGCAAGCATGGTTCTGCCTTGCTGGGATACAGGGATACAGAATAACTGCTTTTCAGCCTGAAGCAATACTGTGCTTTGGACATTACTGCTCAAAACATCTTTCCCCCTTTAAAACCTGCAAATATAAGGATGCTGTGGTGGAAAAATATATTTAACTGCTGGGCACAGGGATAGATGCTGGACCAGACAGTCACACTGTTTAACTTTGTCCCAAGCTGAGGAGCTGGGAGATGAGTCTCCAGACTGCACTACAGACAGAGGACAAATTCCCCAAGCGGTGCTACTGACCTGCACTGCCCACCAAACGAGCCAGCTTCTCCCCAGACTGTGCATGGGGTACAAAGGAGATGGGCCCCTAAAAGGATGTAAAATTTGGGGACTCAGCTATCACCAGCAGTTGTAACCATAATGTCAAAGGACACGATCCCCAAATCAGCCCTCACACCTGGCTCATGTACTGGCAGGAACCATCACCTTGGCAACCCACCCGGACCTTTTCGATGCAGGGGAGAACAACACCCCCCGGGATTTTCAATCACCCTGGGCTGGGCTTTGTCACTCACACAGCTTCCCCCACATCAAACTCTGTATCTCCTCTGGAAACACACACAGCTGTTTGGTAACGCACTGTCAGAGCTGCCTGGGGTGGCAGTGATGGCGACCACATTAATTCCTTCTCGTTTATCTATCACAATCTAGTCACAAGCTACACATACCCCAGGAGTTACTCATTTTTGGAAGGAGAGTGTGTGGCTGCAAGTCAGCATGTGCCACCTTAGAAATAAGCCTTTTAGGGCTATGCCTGTATTATATGTTCTACTGAAACTAGTAATAAAATATGAATCAGCAAAATGACTATATGCATTTACATTGCTGTCAAATTAATGGTTTACAGTGTCTTGGAACAATAAACAAACCTCTTCCTTTCAGTCTCCAAGCCTGAGTATTCTCCCACTCTTAGCTACTTAAAAGGAATTATTAATGTTCCATAGAGAGAAATTCTATTAAATCTGCTTAAGTGACCACCCAAAGCCCAGAAAAATTACTGTCTGTAACATCAGGCTTTCAAGAACTAATACAGCTGCAATCAACACATACAGCATCTGGAGACAGCAGGAATTTGCTAGGCAGGATTTTGGGAAAAAGTCCTAGTTTTATGCATCCCAAAGTCAGGATCTCAAACTGCTCAAAGCTACTCATCTCAGATTCTTCTCTAGCTATATGGCTAATGTAGACGTCAAGTCTTTGGAGGCATCTCTTCCTCTGCCTGCAGGAGGCTCCTATGCTAGACAGACATCTGATGCCTATAAGGCTGAAGTTAAGGCAGAAGTACAGTAAGAAAAGGTCTAATTGGTGCAGAGATGTCCAAATTTACATTGACCTGGGTCTCCTCCATGATGCAGCACTACCAGTCCATGGTGGTCCACAACGCAGCTTGGCTGGGTCAGCCCCACTCACACCAGAGCCCCCTGTCTTTGCAGGGCATGTTAGCTCCAGCACAGCATCACCTGGATGCAGCTGCTCTGCTCGATGGGATTTCTGAACACCATACATCCGTCACAGCTATTGGGTCCAACTGCTAGCAATGTAACACTTTCAAGTGTCAGAGCCTTTTAAAAAATGAGGATTTGACTTCAATTTTCATTCAGAGGATTCAAAGTTTTTAACTTGAGTTCCCAGAGCAATTTTAAATTCCAATTTATGAAATGCTAACACAGGAAGGAGCTGGAAGCACCACTAATTTACCATGAAGTAGATATGCAAAGATAATAGTATGAAACAGCATCCTGACAGCAGGCCAGGTCTGACTGCCAGGACACCAATGGACCACGTGGGCACAGCATGAATCAAAGTCAGCTCATGCATTTAGTGACCTTGGATGTGCAGTAACTTGTGCTCATGGAGTTTGGGAAGAGGACAGGCACTTTTAAAAGATGCTTCCTCTTCGACTTGGCTCAGCTGCCAGTTTCAGAGCAACACTCTCAACATGCAGCTGCTTTGCCAACACACCCCCAGGCACAAGCACATGATGGGGATGATGGGTTGGACAGTCAGTTTAGCTGAAGGGCACAGAAACTCTGACACCCTGCAGGTGTCCTGACAGAGGGACAAGCACCTAACAACTTTTGTCCCACCCATGGGCAGCAAATAGGTTACTCCATCCCTGAGGTGAGCTGCAGGATGAATGCAACTCCTGCCAAGCTTTTCATTAATAGTGACCCGATTTGAAAATTCTTTCCCTAAGCGTTCACTCTTACAGAGTGGATTTCAAGCAGGAGACTGAGATAAAGATGGATGTGTTCAATAACTTCTAGAACCATTTCAGCCTTCAAACCTTGCTTGCTGCTCCCAGGCAGCAACCCTTACTGCCCCAAATGTTTCCAGCAGGTAACAGAAGCAGTGCAGACACAACACAGCAATGTGCAGCTTCCTTAGTACCTCACACGTCCTTGGGTTTTTGCTTAGCACCAGGTATCTGCTTACAGGTGAGGATACCCAAAGTCAGCTTGGATTAAGGACGTGCAAGGCCTGCCCTGAACAGCCACAGCTTCGGTTGACAAAGAGAAAAATGAAATAAAAAAAAGCAGAGGGAAAGCAAAGCCCTGCAGCCACCTCGCTTGAGGGCTGAGCCGGCTGGGGGGCAAGCTGAGCCGAAATCTACGTGTGCAGGGCATGGAGCAGTGGCTGAACGCCACGAAACGCATGAGGTGTGAATTACAGCATCATAACTCACGTCCTGAAGTGTCTTATTGCAAAACAGATCAGGGCAGACCTAGGATTTTTTTTCAGTGTTGTAATTCCCCTGCCTCCTTTCTCTCCCCCACAACTGCCCTTTGAGTTGAGATATGTCCAAAGAGGATCAAATCTCACCCTCCTCAGCCCCATGAAATGTGAGCAAAACTAGCAGGGCTTGGCCCACTGTGCCTTTTCTTAGGCTTCAGTAACATTGAATTAATACTCTCCAAATATAAACCACTCACTGCCTCGGAACAATACAAAGAGAGATGTAAAATCACCCAATCCATGGACGGGTGCTATCGCAGGCTCTGCTAAGAGCCACAGCACCCCATGCTGCAGCAGAGTGTCTCTCTTCCCATCTGTCTCTGTGCACTGCCCTGCACCAAGAGCAGATGGGCCACTGTGCAAATGCAGACGAGGTGCAAAGGAAGGTCTCTGAGTTCAAGACCCACAGTCTCCACAGACCCAACTCTGTTTGCAGCCCACTGACATGACCTGGCTCTCCAGTATTTTCTAGGGTAAAAATAACCTTTGCCCACACACCGGCAGATGCAGATGGTTAAATGAAAGGGGCTATCTTCAGCAATGCCACTGGACCACTTACTTCAGGATTTGCCCTGCTCTGCCTCAGGTAGAAGGAATGGACATCCTGGACATCCCCTGAGCTCAGTCATAGGGGAATTCTTCACTCTGGAGGCCAGTGGGATGTTTCCATGGTTAAAAAGAAAATATGGAATAGGGATCTGCTCTCAGGTCAACCAAATCCCACTGGAAGCAGCAAAAAGGGAGGAAGTCTCCCACAAAACACCCCAAACCCTGTCTGACAGCCACTGTGGCTGCTCTCATTTGAGGGAAGAGACAAAGTCAGACAAAATGAAGGCAGGAGCTCTTCCAGATGAGAAAGCCACAGAGTCGAATGCCAGAGACACACCATTAGGCTTTCCTAGTCTCCCCTCTTTGTTAACCATCCAAACTGCTCTTGAGGGTAAGCAAAGGGGGCCAGTTGGAGAACTGACTCGTAGTTTTTGTGGAGGATAACCACCAACCCTGAGACACAGCTGACCACAGGGCAAAACCACTGCTCCCATTGGCATTCTCCAGAAGTGTCTCAGCAAGCTCAAGACCGCCCTGGATGGGATTGGCAAGAGCAAAACCTGGGCCTGCATACCTATAACTCACATTGGCTATGCTCCAGAAAAGGTGATTTCTCCTTCTAAAAGCTGCCTGTAAGGCTTCTCCACAAAGACAGCCAAAAAGTTCCTCATGGCATATAAATACAGAGGCAAGTCTCACTTGATGGCGAGATGGCATCCTGATGTTTCCAGTTCTTCATGGTCACAAAAAAGATCACCTCAGCAACCATTCCTTTTGTAAACACTGAGGTGATTAGTGTTTTGTTTTGGTCCCATGGAAACATACAATCTCTTCAGTAGAGAAGATCTTCCTGGAAAGCATAGGGAAAAGACTGAATGATCTGCAGAGATCACAACGGTGATTCCTTGGAGGTTCAGCCTGCCAAGGCACTGAAGGACATGCTACACTTCAAAAAAGAGCCTAAATTCCAGCTATTTCAATGGGATTTAAGCCTATACTTAACTCTGTTGCTTATTTGCACCCTGTGACTCTCAAGATCTTCCTCTTTGTCACTTTGTCCAAAGAAGTGACAAATTACAGCCCCCGAACTTGTACAACTGTTGATTTGCGGTCCCTGTTGAAAATCCTAACTCCTAGTGACTATCATCCTTTCACCATAATTTTGGCCTTTCCCAAAAACAGGCCCATGCAGTCGGTCCACAACCTTGATCAAGTATGATGATGCTCTCCCAGCCTTGCACAGATGAGCAGGAAACCTCCAGCCCAGCATCTCCCCAGCTCCAACATACATGAATTGCTCCAATACCCTCATTTCACGCCTCAATTACATTCTGCCAACTTTCAGCTGGAGATGACTGAATCCTCCCCAGGCTGGCTCATGTCTTGCTACAGCTGCAGCACTCTACACACATTTCCAACCCTTGTTAAACTGCCCTAGCTGTAGATGCCACATTGTCAGTTGTGCAGCTCAGGGAGGGCCCTGAAACAGGCCCTCCACAGTGGCAAGCAAGCCAGGTCATGATTGCAGTCACATAGCAGCCAGGACTCCTTGGAGAGGCTCTCATGTGGCTTTGGTCTGTCAACTGCACTGCCTCTTAACTTGCAACCACAAAGAGCCACAGCCAGCAAGCACGTCACCAACAACCCAAGTCAGCGAATCACTATCACAGCAAGAAATCATGCATGAAAAAACAGAGAAAACAGAAAAATGTTACACCTCTTCTAGCTGACTGGTCCCATTTCATGTATTTAAGGAGCGAGACAGGCAAAAGAGGCTGAAGGGTTTCCCAGCTATGGGAGAGGGGTACCAATTCTCATCTGTAGACCTGGCCATACCGCAGGTCCACCAGCCTACATAGAAACACCTGCCAGGCCAACTGGAAACCCAACTGACTTCTCGCTGACATGGAAGCCCTCCTTAGTACAAAAACTGATTCCAAAACACCAGTGAACTGCAAATCTCCTTGGCAGGGTAAATTATCGAAGCATGATTTAGAAGGGAGCTCTGAAGCTAGGGAGCTCAGCCAACTGCTGCATCTGGCCACAATATTGAGAGTCAACCCCCCAGTTAATAACCTCAGACTCCATCGAGGTGTGACATTAAAAAACAATCCAAATAATAAAGTGACATGGCTGGGATATTCTTTTTCCCCTTGAAAGGACATCTGGCATGCAAGGTTTGGGGTTTCCCTCAACCTAGGGAAATCAGCAGCAACATTTTCCATAGGTCTCTGTTCCCTAACCAGGGAGTGGAAGGGATACAGTCAGTTCATGCATGGCTCCTAACAATTTTTCCAACCAGCTGGACTCTAACTCCCTTCTCTTCTCCCCTCTCCCTTGGAGAAACAGTTGCTACAACCAGCCTGTAGCTATGCGAGGAGGGGAAGGAAACATCATTCCAAGGAAACTGCCACCCCAAAATCAGCAGCTGACAGCAGCAGACTGCAATGAATCAACAATCTCCTTTAGGAAGGTAAAAGCCTCTCTCCCACCTTACATACAAAAACTCTCCAGGAACAAGCGTCTCAGTCTGGACACATCTAGCTATGGAAACAGTCTGTAGATCTGTTTCTAAACCCAGCTTAAGCAGAGCTTATATGTTGTTGCGTGTACCTTCATGAAGCTTTTAGAAAAGGTTCATTTTCAAGACCACTCCAGTAAAGCACCGTTCCCTGTTTTCAGGTTGACATGAGCTGAAGTGATCTTCCAACTCTGTTTTCTTGTGATTTTTCCAGCTGCCAAGAAACCACCTTTTCCCCAGAAGGAACTGTGGAAATGGAATTGCATATCTATGACAGCTCCAGCAACCTTACCAAACTCATCACTAAAAAAACAGGTAGGACTCAGAGCAATCCAAACAGCATCTCGACTAACTCCTACTACCCTCCTGCGAGCACAGGGCCAAAGGCTGTTGATGCCAGCAGGATAGATGTGAGGATGGAGAGTGTGAGAGGTCCAATCTCAACTCTGTGAAACACTATTGAGTTTTTTCCTTAAAAGACTTAAAAAGAACCACAGCAGTTTCAGAGGAAAACTGAATTGAAGCTACACCGCTGAAATGGAGTCACTGCTTCAAACGTGTTTGGAAGTTCCCTCCAAGAACCAATACAACCACATCACTGGCTCAAAGCTGAGGGGATGGCATCTGGAGGTGAGAAGGATGGGAGAGGTTTTACTAAGAAGGGAAGAAAAACATTTCAGGAAAAGCTTGCACTTAGGTCTGAAAGACCCATAAAACAAGGAGCTGAAATGCAGAGGGAATTTTCAAGCAAACACCCCTTCGGAATTCTAGCACTGACACACAGAGCTGGGACAGGTAAACTTGACAGTGTCAGGCACAAGACAGAAGAAAAAAAAAAAAAAAAAATGGCTTGGAGGCAAGACTTTTTTCCAAGAAAAAAGAGCAGCATGGCTATAAAATAGTGCATTTTTATACCAAGTTTATTTCGAGCTTTGGGCTACAGGCAGTGCTCTCCTACAGACTGCCAAGCTGGCTACTGTGTTCCTCTTCACTCTGCAATACTTATTTGATTGGCAAGATTATTATTTCAGAGCTATAAAACCTCTCTGGAACATGCTCCCAATAAAGTGAATTCCTTTTCTAACTAATAATTTTATTTGCCTAATTATTAGCAGCACTTGGAACAAATTAGAAACCACAGGCTGAATCCAACAGGCTTTGGTCCCTGCCCAGCAGCTGTTTACACACTGTCCTCTGAAGGACCAGAACTGAGGTCTTCAGCTCAGCTCCTCGTGCTGAAGCTAAGCAGCAGAACAAACAGAAGGCTACCAGGAGTGTGCTGGGGAGCTGCAACCGTAGAGCTTGAGTATTCTCAAGGTTGATAATGTTCCACTCAACTTCTGCCTCCTACCCTGGCCTAGAAAAAATGCTCTCTTTGGGTACTTGTCTTCAAGAAGCAGTAGTAAGTCCTGTCTACCCACTTCGACACTGGCAAGCACTCTCTTACAGGGTACAACGCCCCTCTGCAATGAAGTAGTTGCCCTTTGGCAGGAGTGAGGCAGAGCAGAGATCAATATTCAGGAGCCAGAGGACAGTTATTCACAGAAATGAAGGGCAAACAGCTTTTTGAAGCAAGTATCAAGGCCACACTTATACTTAAATTAACAAACTTTCAGATAACGCTGAAATAAAACTAATATGGACCAATATTAAGAGGGCCTGTTGCTGAAATGCAGCAGCACAGCAGCGCTCCCCATGCAACCAAAGGTGCTCCTCCAGGCAACAGAATGAACTCAAATCCTATGGGATATAAAAAGCCTGCTGACTCGCCTGGCATGGAGGTGACAGCAGCTCAGCCACTCACAGCGATTTTCTCTTAAAACACCCCATGTGCAGGCATACAGACGCACACGGTCTCCCAGCCCAGCAGAGATGGGATCTCCCAGTATCAAATGCTTCAGAAAGTTCAACCACTAGTCCCGTCTGACAGGGAGGGTAGCACAAGCTTCAGCATCAGAGGGGAAGGAGGGCCTCCTAGGTCACAGTCCACCTTCTACTCTGTCTCCTCTTCCATGGAGCTTGAGGCAATATTTCCACTAAAGTTGTGCGTTTCCATATGCCTGGGTTTGAGGCCCAGGGCTAAGGCAATCCTGGGGTGAACTTGCTCTGCAAAACATGCAGAGGGCAACAGAGGTGTCCCCAGAACTGGGAACATGAGCTTTAAAATAATCTTATGGAGGGGGAAAAAAAAGAGGACAATATCCTGAAGCATAAGACCACTTTAAGCATATTTGCTTCACAGTTGCTAGAATATAAAGCCAAGCCCTGGAGCTCTGCCAGCCAGTCGGTATTTTTACAACCGTATCAAAGCACATGATAAAACCAAAAAGCTTAAGGGTCAAATTCAGTGCCGGGATTAGTAACCAGGCTGAAGTGAATAGTGTGATACCAGGTCTGAGCAGGATCTCCTGATCACAGGCACTTAAAACATGTTTGGTTTTTAACACAGACAGCAGTCATGCCTGAAACTTGTGTGCCAGGTTCCTTCTTCAGCCCATTCAGGTGGGGAGGACTTTGTGCAAAATCTCTAAACCCTTTTCTCCAACAAGTACCAACAGAGTCTGCAGCTGTCTCGAGTCACTTACAGCACCCAGAGGAGAACACTGTCCAAGCCCTTCCCTCATCGCTATTTCGGTCCCCCACTGCAGACACTGTCCCTGCTGGGACTGCTCCTCACAGTAGCAAAGTATTTACTAAATATCCCTGTATGAGGCACTACCCAGGGTACGACATTCTCACAGGCTGGAGTCTGCGAGCACTGGAAGAAGAGAAGGGTTTCCGTCTGGGTAGGCTTCAAGTTCTCATCAAGAGGACTAACGACATATATTTCTAATTTATTAAGTATAAGGTATCAGTCAACTTGTGCTGAGGGATTTAGCAGAAGAAGCCACATCAGAGAATAAGAGATATGAAGGTGTTCTTCCATGCTACATCAGAAACTGTTGAGAAAGGGCATCCACTACAGAGCAGGAAATCCCAACGCCAGTATCATCCATGGAAACTGCCTCCTTGACCATCATCAGCAGAGACACTCTGAGTGAGACACGTGGGAACCCTGCTCAAGGCTGTGGCTGGTTTCCCAAAAGCCAGCATGGTTACTCCAGGGTTACAAGATGGGTGTACAGCTGAGATGCTACTTGCCGCCACTGCTGCAGCTCAGAGCACAAAGGATTTGCAGTAGCTCTGAGCTGAAATGCCTGGAATTAGAAACCATCAGAGACACCTTCTCACCTCGAGCACTCTGTGCCTCTGCCACTTTTGTCCTGATAAGGCAGGAGACAGCAATGACAGGCACATGAGCCAGGGAGAGGGATGGGGCACTGGCAGATGGTGGCATGTCTCCTGCTCCTTGGCAGGAGCTGAATGAATCCAGCAGGACACAGGGCTATCTCCTGCCACTGCAGCCCCATTCTGCATGGCCACAGAGCCAGGGCATCCAACGCAGACCTTACTTTCAGCTGCATTTCTTTTATCCAAGGAGACAGGACTCTTCCCTATCAAATAGTCTCCAAGAGTGAATTTTAATGGAAGAGATCAGAGAGAAGCTTAAAGCTCGGGTTGTTTGTTTAAAATGCTGGATGTTCCCTTGGCTTGGTTATTTTGGCTGTTGGTTAAGCTCCCTTTTATGTTACACATAGAGATAATTTCTTCTTTTCTATGGCAAGGCTGATCAAAACTGGGAGTGATTTCCTTCCAAAATATTTTTTTAAACTAAATAAAATGACTTATTTGTTGCATTCAGTATTTTTCAACAGTGCTTTTAGTTTCTGCACAAGCTGAAGCATATTATTCCAGAGGATGTAGATTCAAATAAAAGACTTTTTCTACCTGTCTTTTAGCAGGAAAAACATCCTTGAAGGTCTCAGTGTTGATTAAACATGAGCTGAAATGACAATTATTCAATTTGTGTCATTCCACTAAAAAAAAAAAAAAGGTTAAAAATGCACATTTTTTCTATCCACAGTGATTCTAGCTGCAGACAGGAGCTCTCACAACAGAAAGGACAAGTTGGGGACTACATTATGCACAATAGAGGTTTTTGATAAATACAAGGCACTGTCACCAATTTTCAGCCAGTGACAAATTACGATTGGAATAAAGCACTGAGTGAATGACTGTGAACAGAGAATGCCTGCTCCCCCTTGGTCGAGCCGTCCACCACCCATCACTCATGTCCCTGAGCTCTGACCTTATTCTACACAAGCTGCCAAAAAGCTCTCATCCTGCGAAGTGCTGAGCACGCTCTACTCCCACGCATTTCTCTCCATCGTCAAAGCTTGGTGGATGCGGGACTGCAGCTCAGCCTCAAAAACACAGCAAGATGGCACCAAACATCACTTGTAGACTCTGCCCTGGGCAAGCTGTAATTTTGATTAAAGAAGCAGGATTTCTAACTCCCCAAGCAGTCTTAGCTCTCACTTGAATTTTTCTTTTGATCCATCTGCCCTCCTTAATCAGATTTTTTAAACAGCTAATGGTGTCACCTTCTCTTCTTCCTGACATTATCTGACCAATGATGCTTGGCCAGGGCTAGACTCAAAGCATATTGTACAATACTATGTCACCTCTGATGCAGTGTGTCTGAGAGACGATGGGATTATACCCTGCCTTTGCACAAAAGCGGAAAGCAGTTCTGGGGAAGAAAACACAAAGAGGAACTTTTCCAGGAATAAATTAACAACCTGCCACAAACAGCATATGCAACAGCTTCTCTGTTTCCAGCTACAGCTTGTCTGATGGAGCTATTAAAAAAAAAGTAGTTTTTACAGGGTTGTTTTGACCTTCTCCGTTATCTGAAATTTCAGCTGATATCTGCAGGAAGAGCACAGGTCTGACCACACTGCAAAAAGGAGGTGTGGTCTTACCCCAGAATATACTTTATATCTAGTGAATCCCAAGGCAGCTGTAACATGTGGCTCCAGAAACCCAGCTCTACATTCCCAGTCAAGGACAGCTGGGCAGGGATCAAATCTAAACCTGCAAGTAACTGTCTCCTGTGTGTGACTGCACACATCACTTGTATGACACTATGAAGACATCTTCCATTTGCTAAGCTGAAGGCATCTGACAAAGACGGAAAAAACTGTCACCGTATCTCCCAAAAGTGAAATAGGGAAAAGACATGGGAAAGACAGTAGCTTGTGTCAAGTTACCAGTGGCCACCATGGCCTTCATGAAAGTAATTCTGATTTGAAAAGGAAAGGAAAAAAAAGAAAAGTAAGAAAACAATCAGACCACAAGTGATTTGCCAATAGTCACAGGGCAGTCTGCGGCAAGGGTGAGGACAGAAGCTGTGACTCCTGACACCCGTGTCCCTATGAGAGATGTTTCATCATAGCTTTTTCTCTCCAGAAGCTGCTCTCATTGAAGCCCCAATTCAACTATCTGTCACTTCAAGGGGCTAAAATTTCAAAGGAGATGAGCCCTTCCATGCAAACTCATCTTCAGGTTGTTCTTTTTGCTGCCTTGAGGAGATGCTGCTGTTTCTATCTCAAAGGGAGACATTAACAAACCAAGGAGATTGGTTTTGAGCCAGTTTCCTGCATCCACAACAGACCAAACTCTGGAAAAGAAAAATCCAATGTATTTTGAGTTGCCTGTCCAACTGCAGGCTTTGAGCACAGAAGTTTGCTTCTGTGGACCAGCTTGTGAATCCCAGAGACAGGGCCACCATAACACCTTAATGACATGACATGGAGACAAAGCAGCCCTGACACAGCTCAGAGAGGCAGGCCTAAGCTGGCCTTGAATGGGCAGGGTAGATACTGCAGTGAAACCACCACATCTAGGTGAGAAATTAAGTAAATACACCAAGCTCTGAGCTGTCCCAGCTACACAAAGCCAGGGCTGCAGCCAGCTCAGACACATGCACACAAAGAGCTGTCATAGCCAAGACCCACTTTCTTTGCCAAGAACAAAAGTGAAAGCAGTTGGTCTTTTCTCATACTGCCTATGGGGATTTTTAATGCCCAACATTCATGAAGTCAGATATGTAAGAGTCCAAAGAGCTGCTTCGGGTCACCCCTGAGGTACGCCAAGACAAGGACAACCAAATTTGAGAAATACATGGAATTAGTGTCCATGTAAGGCTTGCATTTACTTTCCTATCTTGCCTCTTGGACCATGACTATGAAGTATGTGGCAGGTACAACCCAGAAGATGCCAATTTATAAAGATGTGGCTCCCCAAAATACACCTTTGCACTGTGGCTACACTGAGTACCACCATGGAGTGGGCCAGAGCTTCTGCCTGCTTTCATCCCTCCTAACCAGGGAGTTTGTGAGGATGCCTGTGTAAGATGTGCAATTATATTTTTGGCACTAGAGAAACCTTCCCTCAGACTATCCAGTGGGAGAAACCTGCATGCATGCCTTGGCCATATCAGATGGACCAAGGGCACCCTCAACTTGTCACCTCCTCCGTACAAAAACAGAGGAGAAAATAGTATCAACCCTTCAAATTGTTATGGGGACTAATGAGCCACGTTATAACACAGTGCTGAAGTTGACTGTTGCTTCTTGCTAAATCTTATTCTGACTGTAAAATTAAACAGCTCATTATAAAAGCAGTAAAATGACTCCCACTTCAGAGCTCAGCTCTCAGGGGGAAAAAAGAAAGTTTGGAATTTCAGCAGGGCAATACACAAGATTGTCTCTTAATTACCAAAGGAAAGGCAGCTGGTTCAGTTCCTGCTATCTTAATCATTTTCCTCTCTTTGATGTCTTGATCACATCTTTTGAACAACATGCTTGAAGCGTAACACTGCAGAGAACACTTATTTTCATAATGAAAGGGAAATATTTTGCTCCATGCATAATATTTAGTTATCCTGATAGGCTGCATTGATAGGGCTTCATATTTGTGTTTTCAACCAACACTGAGTTTAAAAGGGGCCTGCAGGGCAGTACAAGTCTTCTATATAAATGATAAATATGTAATTGGTGTGCATGTCTAGCATCCCTTAAAGTGGTATCAAACAGTTTCTAGCAAGAAAGGTACAAACACCCAAAACTTTCTTGTCCTAAAGGCATAAAAAAAGCAGCTCACTTGTTTCATGGTTTAGTTTTTTAACATTAAAATTTCTAGGCCACACGAAAGTGATGTTAAACCTTTGCACAGCTTGACCACACATCAACTGTTATACAACATACATGGTCAAAAATCTGGAGCAAGCACAGTTTTGAAAGCTGTCAATAACAGGATGGGTTTATGTGAGAATTGCAGCCATCTATAGAAGATATATTTGTATGCTCCTTCACACTGCGCTACAGCAATGGGAAAAGCTGAAGGATGACCCAGTTTCACATACATGGCAAATTCCTTGAGAGGCAGCAGGGCCACGCACACCAGGATAGCAGCTCTCTACAGCTGCCTACACTTAGGAGCTCTTTGCTTGATAAATTGGTCCCATTCAAGATGGACTGTGATTTAATTTATCCTAACAGCATAAACTGTAATCTGAAGTCAATGAGGATATTCCCATCGGGCTGCACACCAGAGTTAGGAGTGGTGAATTACGGAGGAGGACTTGCTAAGAGGATGTTCAGACACAGAAAAAAATGTCTCCAAAATGTTTATGACCTGGGCAGAAAGTTCAGGGCTGTGACAAACACTCAGCCTTTGCTCTAACTCTCCACACACGAGCTGAGTCTTGATATTACAGGTTACATTTGATCGATCTAAACAAAACCTAGCTGCGGAGGAGGGACTTCAGGATGCAGACTTTATTTTAACCATAACACCCATTTCCTCACTCTTTTCACTTTAAACCAGATGTTGTTATGTTTGCATGTGTGACATTTACACTTAACAATGCAGACTCTGGTCAGATTTGCTGAAACAGGGAACAAATCCATGATTAAACTACTTCCTACATGCAAAGGCACTTTGAACATCGTGTGTGTCACAGAGACTGGCGAGTCGGAGGTGCAACCGCTGCCCAGCTGAGGTCAGACGTGCTTCGAGCTGCCGCTGGGCAGATGTAGGAGGCAGCTGGCCACCGCTCACCATCGCCTGCCACTCCCCCTTCCCTCCAGCAGTTACCACCACCTCACATCTGCCAGAAGCACCAGGTGTGCCGTCCCTTCAAAATCCAAATGAGAAAATCCTACTAGGAAATGAGCAGTAGTTAGTCCCTCTTGTTTTGAGAGAAGGGAGTGTGCTGGGGATCGGATCTGTGGGAGGATGTGACCTCTGGCCAGGAGTAGCTAGAAGTGATGACACTTTACCACAGCCCAGGATAGCATCCCTAAGCACAGACCCAGGCTTCCACTGACCAACGGAAAAGCTTCTCTTCCAAAAAAGGAAATAATTTGGGACATTTTTGCTCCCTGAATTGGCTAACCACAGTCTCAGAAAAGTGCCAAGCCAAAGAAGGTGCAGGAAAGAGGACCAGGGCTGCTTTTGGTGACAACTGCCCCTGGCTCAGCTGCACTGTCACCCCACACAGCAGGAACCTGACTGGCTCTGGGACCCAGACTCATCCGGTACTCTGGAGGAGCTGCATGGGGTTTTAAAAAAAAAAAAAAAAAAAAGGACATATATCATGCTTGTAGACATGCAGCAACTATCTGAAGTCACTCATATACGTGTGAAAGGACTCACATATGTCATCCCAAGCACCCCTGCTCTCAAGTAATGTGAGTTTACTTGAGGTTGAACCAAAAATACAAAATTAAGGGGTTAAACTGCATCAGCAGCACTGTGGCTGGAGTCAGGACCTTTGGAGCAATCCTTCCCAGGTCACAGACGTGTCTGAAACAAGTCAGAGAAGAGTGGGACAAAATAAAGAGCCTGAAAAACTGCAGGAGGTCCTTCACAGCTATTGCTTTGGTGCTGCAATGTGAGAGGCCCTTGCTGGGTGCATTACTGCCCTATGGATGGGCAGGGTTGTCATGACTTGGAGCCTCAAAGATCCCCTCTTCTGCACTCAATTCACCAGCCCATCCGAGCTCTATTAGCAACCAGCAAGCTTTGGACATGCCTAGAAACTGCTAAGACTGTAGCTCTCTCTAGCCTCCCTAGCAGAATTTTTGACCCATTTCTACCCACATTCATTTGATATCTTCTTCCTTGCCCTTGTATTTACCTCATTGCAGAGCAGCTTCCAAAATTTGCTCACTTTCATCTTCAAAAAAACCCTTTCTATCCCACTTAAGAATGCTGCAAGAGACAGACCCAGAAGGAGGGCAGCCCAAAAGCCAGCCCAGGATCCTGCCCCAGAGACATTGGCCTTCCGTGCTCTACTGGTCCTTCCTCCAGTGAGCTCCAAAGAGTGGAGAAATGCTGGGACCAGCATTAACACATGTCAGTCAAGCCAGTGAGAGGCAGGAGAAGGTACTGCCTGGGTGTGTGCAGCGCTCATCCCGCCCTTAGAGGAATGGTGGGAAGACAAGGCTACTACCCTTTGCAGTCCTCCTCAGAGGGTGCAGAAGAGACACGCACGCTCCTCTGCCACGGTGTCATCCTTTAGTTCAGCACTGCACGGAGCAGAACTCTATCCAGATGGCGTCCAAAAATAAAGATAGACTGAATTTTGTTTCTGGGACATCCCCCTATGCTCACAGAGCCAGCAAAGGGCTTTTCTCTGCCTCAGTGCTGTTCCTTGACAGCTGAGCTGCCGAGGAGTCGGGACGTGCTGAAGGAGCCACCGCAGCTGCAGGGCCAGCTGAGAGCCCAGGAGAAACCGAGCCCGTGTGTTCTGCAAAATCTGTGGAACAGTTGCTCCAGGGACTTCAGTTTCTTGTCCCCTACACACACAACTCCCCCTGCCCCGGACAGCCCGTGTCATTTTTATTAGCATCAGTTTGTGCTACCTTGGGAATGCTAAGCATGCAGCTGAATTCTGATTTTAAATTTCATATTTATTAGAAAATTAGATTTCTACTGAGTTAACAATATATTTCATTAGAGAAGATGAGTTTTAGGGCATCCTTTGGAGTATTACTGTATCTCTAAATAATACTGAAAGAGACACTTGGTGTGTTGGAAATTTGGCTGATTTTCAGCAACAGTAATGATGATTGTATTTATATCCTGTTCTTCCTCCTTCCAGCATGAAAGGAAATTCTTACAGTCTAAGAGGATGGCAACAAACATAGGATAATAAAACCACAGATTGTTGAAATATAAACACACTCAAAAGAAATCAAATTAGGAGTTGTAATTTGAGAGAGAAAGGCATCTCAAGTTGTGATAAAAGACTCTTCTGCTGGCAAATCCATAGCACTTCATGGCCAGAATCATCATTAGCATGTTTCTTTACAAAGATCAATCAAACCAGGGCAGAAATTAAAAGATCTTCCCAAAGAAACCCAGTGAAGCAGCAAGAATTGCAAAAGACCTTTGATTCACCCTCAATTCACCAGATGAATCATTTCATGTTGAACAAACACCAAACCACACTAAAGAGATGCAACCAAATGCTCCCAATCCCTGAAGCCATTTCAGATGGCTCACTGAATCATGCAAGAGATTGATCAGATACATCACCAAAGTGTTATGATTTACCTTATTACATGCATTAGTCAATTCATGGCAACTTTGCACAAACCTTGACCTGCACTGCAAGACAATTTGATGAAGTTTAGCTGCAAAGAAAGCAAGTTTGCTCTACCATGCATTTGAGCAGACTATGAGTTTGCAGGCAGAGCGAGCACCCCAGTACTCATGCACTGTTAGTCATTAAGTTGCAGTCAATTGCCCATGAGATTTAAACTGAGATCAAAGGGGGATTAAATCCTGCCCCTGTAGTTTTGGCAATGGCATCTCTTTGCAAGAGCAGTGTTGAGCCTGTGGATTCAGTATCACTGTTACAGCTCACTGCTCAAGCATGAGGAACCTCAATTCCTCTGCCCAGCAAGCCCCCATGGACACAAGCAGGAATCTAGATGCAGCAGAGTTAATTGGCAAGAGTCAATAGGGTTTCTTCCTCAGCTGTGCACTCCTGGTGCAAGAGAACTAGCCAATTATTGAAAAATCACCTGGGAGAAAACACTGCAGAGGGAACAGTTCTGCAATAAATGTTCTTAATTTTACCCCCCTTCGTATAATCTTTAAGTATTACAGTACAACAAGCTTAGTAAATATTTTATAGCCAGAGTTACACTGCTGAATGTTAGCCCCTCTCTTTTTCTAAAATAACCAACAGCTGTTGGCAAACCCCCCAACCTAACTCCTCCTGCTAATCCCCATCTGCCAACAAGGTAACATGTCCTCAGGAAAAGGTCCCGGTATCTCAAGCATGTTATCGTTAATGCTGTCCCACCCTATTGTTTTACACTTTGTTTCCATGCCTTCATGGCCACATCTCTGGGGAGGCTGGAGAAGGAGCTGGGCATCAGCTGTTTGACCCAGATGCTTGTAATCTTATCTGATACAACATATCTCATTTTACACTGAAAGGTCCCAACTGTGCACTACCCAGGAGATGTCTTTTCTTGTCTCCTGACTGGCCAGTTGTGAGGTGCTGACCCCAGCCAGGAGCACTAGCCCCAGGCTAGCAGCTAAAATGATGTGCTCCTTAACATGTTCATCAATAACAAACCCCAAATCTACTCTCTCAGGGCCATTCTTTCCCAATTTCACCATTGATCTGCTCAGCAACAACAGACAAATCATGCCAGGTCTCCCATCTTTTAGGCAAAAGAACCCTAAGACAGATCTGTACCACGTTCTTTGTAGGGCTCCACAGAGGTTTCACCAGCTGTGTACAAGGTTTTCACAAGTCTCAGAGATGCAGTTAGCTGGAAGCATGAAGCATCACTGCACTCCTGCTACTAGTCAGCCTTGGTTCCTCCCCACCACACATTTCTTAGCCTCTCTACATATGAACCCTTTACACAGAAGCTTTCCAAAGAAGCTGCCACTGAGAAACCATCGCTATCTCAGAGCAAATATCTTGCTCCATCAAGATGATTTGCAACTTTCTGGTTTTACCTTCAGCAAATTACACTAAAGACTTGTAAGGGTTTCCCTGATGATGTCCCACACTGCTACCTATTGCTGACACTTTCATGGTAAGCAGATGTTCCACGGCACTTCTGTAAAGATACCGAATAAATTTTAACAAGTGGTCTCTGCACAGTTTTCATCCATTGAACAGTGAATTTAAGCCTAAGAAAGGCAAAACTACTGGCAGTTGTCACCTTCACCAGTGCTTCTGAAACAAGCCACAAGTCTCAGTGTGAAAACTACTGCTTTAAAACATAAGGCACAGTGTTACTCTCTTAGGCCTCCCAAAGAAACCTGTCTCTAAGATAGTTAAACATCTAAAGGACAAGTGAGTCTCAGATTTCTTTGAAGTAAGCTGCAGCCATCCCAAAGCCTTCTTGGGTCACTAATAAGAAATTAGTCTTACAAGATGTGTAAAAACTGACACTGAGCATGCCAGTGAAGACACTGAACAATCTCCAAGTAAGGTCCTGGGAATTTTCCCTGGCAAAGGAGGATGGAGAGACACTGGTTAGGAGGATAGCTGGCCAAACAGACAGGGTTAAGGACAGCTTTGGAGGAGGAACTCAGTACTCAGGAGCAGAGTCAGCACCCAGCTTTGTAAAGTGGACAACTTCAAGTGATGACGATTTTAATGGCAGCAGATCTATAACTGCACAGCTTGAACTCATGAGGACTGAAATCCCAGGGGTTGCTATGGCCTCTTTCTTACCCCAAAGACAAATGCCAAAAACATTAAAAAACAGCAGATATGGAAGCTGAAAAGACAGAGTGTTTGTCTGAATCATCCCAGCATCAGTTTTGGATCATCAGCATCACAAACCAACCAACAAAGCAGCTTGCTGATAATTGCCCCAGCTATCTCCACTGATACACATGTGATGTGGCACATTATTTCTGTGCCTGCCAACACTACAAGCTTCAAATGTGACCCTGGCTCTATTCCCCAAGCACTGAGAAACTCTTGTTATGCTTGGCTCCCCCCTTGTCCTCTCTTCACAAGACCAGCATGCTTCCACAACGTCAATCTGGAATTATTTACTGTTGTTGAAGCTTAGACAGAAACCACAGGCCCTATCTTCTCTCACCCAAGCAGGATGCACAGAGGTTGCCCAAAAGAGAGGGCTTCACCCAAGTGCTCTAGTAACCCTGCCAAGCATCTCATTGTACAAGTTGCTGCCCGCTAAAATGATGCCCTTCATCTCTCCTGCTCCATCCCCAAGACCTGCTGAAAACTCATTTATCTCTGCTTTCAGAACATTAAATAGACACCATCTGCTTAAAATTACCCTCATTAAAGCTAACTTGGGAACACAATCAGGCACGTTTTCTCTTCTCTGATTTTGCCAGTGGAGTGTCACTTGCAAGGCTTGGGGACTAGCTCCAAAACTCCCTGAAGGAAAGAAAACGAAATCATGAAAGAACCACGAGTTACTCTCCAACAATCCTCCTTTATGCTGAAAGCACGCAGCTCAGGGACAGGACAGACTCAGGAGCCCATCTCCTCCAAATTGCACCTGACTACATCCAGCAAATCACCCCACTGAAGTCAAACTTACTCCCAGACAGCTGAACCTGGCCCCTGCCAACATGGGCAAGGCTGCAGCCAGCAGTGTACATTAATCCACTACATACTTGGAGTTGCCCAGACTGGGTGCCTGGGCTGAACAGTTTGCTTGTATTCACTCTGCAATGGCTGTGAGAAGTGTGGGGCAGGAAAACCTGTGTGCTAGGCACCTCTAAGGGTTGCCTTTTCTACAAGATGAGGCTAGAGCAGCTCAGCTGAATGAAGGCTGACAAGGGACGTGATCACTCTCTACAAAATAGTGGACAGGAGGGATAGGAGGTCAAACCAAACAGAGTGAAAAGACCTATTTACACAGAAGGACAATACTGGTGTGAGAACAAACAGGATGCTTGTGAATAAAAATAATTTTTTTTAAAAAAGACTACACTGGAAGTCATTAACCATCAGAAGTTTGAAGCTTCCATTCAAGCCAACCCAACCACCTTCAAGGTTCATACATGGGAATGTAATATCCTTGCACACTATTAATGACCTAGGTCTGTTCCAGGTCTATGTTCTACAGTCCATGACCCATTCACAGTACTTCCAGCCATAAAACTTTTTCCCATCAGCTCAAATTATCCACTAGACTTGTGGCAGCTCTGTGAAGATGTGTCTGCCTGGAGATATACTGCTGCAAAAACAATGCTCTCCCTGTCTGATCTGCCTACCTTGCGAAGAGGTGCTGATGTACAGAGCGTTGGGGGATGCTTAGATGAAAGGCATTAGATAAGTACAAAGCCTGAATATATATTAATAGTAATACCAGACATGATATCTCTACAAAAATAAATTGCCACTTGACCCAAGGCTAGGAAGCAAAAAGTGATCTGCCAAGGCCCAGATGTGTGACAATAGCCCATAAACACGTGATGGGATTGAAAAAAAAAAAAAAAAAGAGTGTATGGAGCATAGAAGGGAGCTGGAAGTGATGATGGAAGGCTCACTTCCTCACAGCATGAGCTTCCTAACTTCATCTCATCAAGACTCAACAGCTTTCAATAATATCAGCAATGTGCAGCAAACCTCTGAAGCCTGAGCGAGTGCCACACAGTTAAGGGACATCTGGGAAAGCACCAGAAGAAACAGGCTGGGCAAAAAAGGTTGTATCTAAGCTCAGCACTGTTTTTAATGAAGCTAGATGGCAACTGCGTAATAGTAACAGAGAGAACACAGTGTGCTTAGTTTTTAGCAATAGGTAGATTACAGACTTTCTGGCCCAACCACATATCTTGATAGCAGTGAGTCTTGTCCCCAGAAATTTGTCAATTCTTTTTTTTTTTTTTTAACCATTTGTACTTTCAGTCTTCCTATCACTTTTCAGCAAGGTGTTGCACAACTTAATTACATAGTGGAGAAAAAAACATTTCCTTTTATTCCACGTCATACCCAAGAATGTCATAATCCTTGCACTATTGCCAAAAGGCTGAGCCTGTTCCTCCATCACCTCTCTGTGCCTGTACCAGAAGAATTCACTATCTGCATTCAAACGGGCATCTCTCTCCCCTTTCTGGAGTACTTCAGCTGATTTGGGAAATCATTTCAGACAAGTCTTAGTATCAGAAGGATTGTACTGTTGCCAGCCCCAGAAAGACCAACTACAGCTAGAGATGGGAGGCTTGCTTTAAGCGATTAGCTCTCAAACACTGAAGGTAACTTTATAAATCTTTACTTTCATACGCTTCACAGAGACAGCTGGAAATAAGTTTAGAAGCTAAACAATGAACAATAGTTACAAGAATGTTATAAATGGCTTTATTTCATTTGTGGTAAGTGTTATTTCTGAAACCTAAGGAAGTTAATACTTAGCTATTGTGTTTTGAAACAAACAGGAGCTAGCATGGGCAGGGTACTGCCCCAGGCTACGACCTGGCTATTATTTTATCAG
This sequence comes from Brachypteracias leptosomus, assembly GCA_013401335.1. Lineage (NCBI taxonomy): Eukaryota > Metazoa > Chordata > Aves > Coraciiformes > Brachypteraciidae > Brachypteracias > Brachypteracias leptosomus. Next base: position 423,228 of record VYZX01023003.1, read on the forward strand.
TTAGGAACAAGGCTGCGCTGCAAATCTCTTCACCTTGCTTTGCATGTGCCAACATGAATCCAAAAGTTTGTCTTGGCTAAAGTCACGAGAAGATGAAGCTTTACAAACCAAGGCATCTTTGCTAAACAGGTACAGGAGCTCTATCTAAGACAAACAGGTTGGAAAGAATTAGCCACAACTGCTAGACCTTATACATGTCTCCCATAAAGCATCTGTAGGCTTTTGATGGACACAGAGACCAGAACACAAGCACCAGTGGGAAGAGCGAGCCTGGGAACTCAGATAAAGCCCCAAAGTGGATGGACATTTGCTGACGACAGCAGCAAGCTTTGGTGCCTGGCTCCCAGTAAAACAGTGACATAATCCTGTGTTTACTAGCGGGGAAATCTGAGGGTTGGAAATGGGTCTGTAAAAAAAACCACTAACATGATTTTTTGGACAAGCCAACAGATTAACATCTATTGTCACTGGGGCAAGGCCAAACTCGGCTGGAAAAGCTCCAGGAGTTTGATGTCACTGAGGACATCAGCTGAAGAGCGTTCCCATGTCACCTCAGCATTTACTGCAGCATTGCTGCCTAAAGCAAGCTATTAGCCACCACCACCTTCTGTTTAACTCCTTCTGTCACAACATGCAGTAAAGACAACATGTTGGCCTTTCAGCAGTAAGAGTTTGGCCTAGATCTGCTACAACTCATGTTAACCAGATGCAGAAGATTGATGAAGGACCAGGCAGGACTGGGTGCTGGCAAATAAAACACATACTCAATTAGGTTTGGACTGTCAGTCCTGTGCTAGAACCGAAGTCTCCACCTTTCTAAATAGAAACAGTGGGCATCATTTCCTCATTTGACTCCATAGGATGTTTTCAAGAATTAAGATAATGAGAAATAACCCCACGCTGTGGGCAAGATTAAAGCTTGTCAGGAGAAGAGGCAAAAAATGAGAGAGTAAGAGAGTATTCTTAGGGTCTGGCCAAGGACTGTGGCAATAGCTCCAATGGGACCTTAACATCCTTTGCAAACCTCTGCTTTCCACCCCATTTCTTTGCCCATGCCCTCTTCTTGCTCAAATACAGAGCAACAGAGAAGTTAAATCAGAAGCGAGACACACATATGCACACACAGACAAAACATATCAAAACCCCAATTCCTACCAAAAATCTGCACACTCCCCCAACAAAAGAAGAGAAGATTTTATGTAAAAGAGTAATCCCAATGTTCACCCTGGCCAAACACTAGGGCACACAGATACGCAGCATTACAGCTGAAAGGACTGGTGGAAAAACCAACATTGTCATAGCCAAGCAACTGGGCCTACACCTTCAGCATTGAGGCCAAGGATCTGAGCAGGAATGCCTTGCCTCCATCCCCAGATCCCACTCACTTGGGCCAGAGCCTCAGTTCTTCCAAAAAGGAGGCTGCTTCCAAGAGGGCAGTGCCTCTCACACACCAGTACACACTGTCCCTCTCAGTGCCACTAGCAAATGGCCATTGCTATACAAAAAGTCCTCATGCCAAGAGGACAGAGGGAGGTTTGAAAACAGACTGATGGACTCTCCTGCCCAGATCACGACCACTGCAATCTTCAAGGGTTGTTACCCGTAACAAATCCGGTTAAAATATTTATAGTTTAAACTGCACTATTTATACTTATCTTCACAAATTGAGGATGTCTGTATTAAAGGATGAAATGTAAGCTACAGCTGCCCAGCTTAGGAGCAGGTGGAAGGCTGTTTCCCCAAAACAGTCCAGAGTTTTGACGTAGACTGTTACAATCACAAAGACAGCAGCAAAAGATTAAACAGAAAAAAATCTCTTCTTGAGCAGTAACAGCCGGAAGACTCTTCCATATGCCTCAAGTAGAGAGTAATTTCAGAGGCTGGCTACTGCACTAGATTCCTTTTAGAGTAAAACATCCTGTGTTTTCTTTATAAAACACCTTCTGCTAAAGCATCAGAGGAAAACTTATCTGGATTTGGGGAAAGGAAAGCACTTGTTAAGGATGTCCAGCGCTCATAAAATGCAGAAGGCACAAGACTGCTACCTCTTGGCATGTGAAAAACCAGCATGGATGCTCCTCTACAATCAGTCACTTCTTATTCTTCTATACTTCAGCCAACAGCTCTAATCTTTTATTATTAACAGAAAATAAGCATCCCTTTTGTTAATAAAAAGAGATATTACCACCAATGCTGGTTGATGGATTCTGGCAGTTTCACCTGATGTAGACACATTTATAAAATACAGAGACACACACACAAAGCTTCCCTTTTCTTCCTGGCTTTCCTCTGTCCTGTCCCAGAAGCCAGCTCCAGAGGCTGTTTTCATCCCACTTAGGAAAATGCTGAACTCCAGTCTTTCTTCCTGTGACATGTTTGGGAGATGGGAGAAGGGAGATGCACTTAATCTGTTCTCCGTGGCTTTCTTCCAGGAAAATAGTTCACATATCCTTGTTTGTTTGTTTTTAAATTCTAAGTGATTTTAATGCTGGTGAAAGTTGCTGGAGTGACAGCCCTGGGAAACTGCAGGCCTCCCGCTGGTGCCCTCACAGAGGCTGTGCCAGCTGCCCGGCTCCTGCTCAAAACCAGGAGCTCAGCTGCCTTGAGTAGCATCTGCCCCCCAACGACTGTCCCTCAGCTCCGGCTGCTCGAGATGAGGCAGGTGTCAGAGTGTACCAAATTTTCAGGCAAAGGAAATATGCTGAACTCAGAGACAGTGCAGCAAAGCACTCAGAGGGCAGGAGAATGGAAAAACATTTAAAGCTGATTTTCAGAATATTTTGCTTGGAGTCACAGGGGTCTACTGTGGGATTGCATGTGCCAGAGAGGGAAAACTAGGAAAAACCTTCTACCCACAAAAAATACATGCATGGGTTAATTTATAAATAATAGAAGAACAGCCTGAGCCAAAGAGTAGGAAAATCTCATGGCATGCTGAGAGAGCAATTAGAAATCTCATCTTCACAGAGTTAGGAAAATGGTAATTCAGATGCTCTCTGCCACATCAAATCCTGAGGGTACAAGAATGGGGCAAGGGCAAGATTTCATCTCTGGTGAGCTTTCCTGACAGCGAATACAGAGACACCAGAGAGAGATCAGGCAGCAGCAGCTAGTAGCCTACTGCCAAGAGCCTTTCTCCCAGAAAGACCATACTCCATGCTTCACCTCAAATACCTCCACAGACCCTGGGGCTCCAAGACAGGAAGGAATGCCCCAGAGGAACAGGCTCACCGCTGGCAAGCATGGCTGGCATCCTAAATGCACGTTTCCTCCGAGGGGAACGTAGCTTTTAAATCATCCCATTCATTACTGTGTCTGCTGAGCACTATTAGGGAAGCAACGGCCTGACTCCCATTTCCGGATAACAACATGACCTTGCCATCCTGCAATCGCTGCTCCCAGGGCTGGACCTGCTGGTAGAGGAATATGACCCAAACTCAGGCGTTCTAAAGTCTGTGCTAGCAGTCCACCCTGAAGAAACACATTCACCTTTACACTTCATAAAGGGTGAGTAAATCCTGTTGGCTTTGCAGCAGAGCACACCAAGATCCAGAGAGGTTAAACAAATGACCCAAGGCCACACCACAAGCAAAGAGGAAACACAAGCTCTTCTACCACACTACACAATGTCTTGTGTGTATCACACAGGACACTAGTTCAAACCTTTTGGTATGATTTACGAACTTTGTACCTTAAAGTCTGCATTTATAGGCATGCCCTGGACAGTGGAGAACCACACTTCCAGTATTTCAGGGGCAGCTACGGAAGACTTCTGTAAAGGAGACAGAATGGTAGCGTGGAGCTCCTGCTTAAACACAGCTACAGTTAGTAGAGGTTTGGCATGTTTTGGCCTATGAACATTGATAGGGATGTTTTCCTTGCAAACAAGTTTGCATCAAGCCTATAAAATCATACTGCTGACTGGTGAGAGCACAGGAGCCTAGTGCATCACTGCATTTAGCCAGCATGGTCTATAGAAAAAATAAAACATCGGTCAGAGAAACGGTGCCAGCAACATAGCAAAACATAATTATTGCTAGTTAGGTTTCAAACACAGTATGTGTGGGACCACACACGCATTTATGGACACTTAAAGTCTACAAATATTTTATTCCATCCAAGAAGTCAACCATCACAAACTAAAGAAGTTGCTTTGTAATAATTAGAAGTTCCTATACAGCAGTACAGCCTTATGGTGAAACCATGATACTGAGTATTCCAGCATAGGCTCTGGGTGTGACTATCAAGACCAATTAAGAATACACTGCAGCATATCAGTGCAATAAGTGAAACTCTGACAAAGATACATATTTGGGGATGTATATTCTGCCCACAAAAGTAGAATTCTCCCAGTCTAATAACTTTGTTATCTACACATTGAGCTCTTCTTCCAAAAACTGGAACAAGGAGTAGCTTTGTCAAAATCATTAGCTCAATATAATCAAGAAGATAATCTTTATGTCATCACAAATGTCACCCCAGGCATGAGAGCACCAGTTAACACCACCATTTTCAAACACTTAGAGGCCCTGCAACAAATAGCATATCTCTCTGCTCTACCTTCATCCCAGGGCAATTTAAAGTGTTATTATGTTATTCTTCCTTATGCCTGTTCTTTGCAATGATGCCTAAATGATCACCAGACCGTAGCTTGAGTTACCACTACCTTGAGACGATTACCTGCTCAGCTGGTTGATATTGTCTCACTGCCCCCACCTGCCTCTATCTGTGTGTCATCACTTGTCCTAACAGCCCAGTGCAGACACCACCTTCCAGGTCTGTTTGCACATGTTTTAGTGCAAACGCATCCTTGCTTTGTAATAAAGGCTCTTTATACATTCCAAGACACTCCATATTTATAAATATGTAAACCATATTACTGATAATTAGTGAATGTGAGGTTGAAAGACTGACTAGGTAATTACTATATATTCGCCTGGAAAGCGGTGCAAGGAGGAAGTGAGCTACCTGAAGTGGGAAGGTTCTAACTAGGTTACGAGATGTTCCATTTTAAAATCCTTTCAGGTGAAGAAATACACCTGGTTTCCTTTTGCTTTCTGCTCTGTCCCAAATGTGATGATGACCCCACCTAGAAGAAGATAACAGAGATCCTGAAAACTGTATTTTTGCTTTCATAGTAAAGACAAAAGGAGATGAGCTATATTAAAAAACATAGTAATTACAAACTTCAATAAAGCCTCTCTCTAGAGGTGTGAGCCAAAGCCCAGGGAAGTTACTGGGAGGGGTTTTTTTCCTGTTGACTTGACTGTATGTGGTTTTGACACTACCTGATTAAGCAACAGACACTAGGAATTTCAAACAGTATGCTACTGTGTAGCTCTCTGCCTTCTTCATGTAATATTTACACAGCACACTCCAGGCGAGAAGGTGTCAGCTCTAGCTACAAGAAAGCTTTCAGCTTCACAATGCCAAATGGCACACGGTGCTGTACCCCCCCCTCTAATGACCCTGCTCTTCTCTGTGGTTACTGGGGAGCAGTTCCCTATGCGTGAGCAGGCACAGATTAAGAGGATATGGCATGAAAAAGGAAGATTAAAATAAAGTAAATCATCTCACATTAGAAGGTCCAGCTGTTTCCTCCCAACTGACTAAATTAGAGAGTTTGTACGTCACCTCCTGCCTCAGGTAGGGTCACATTGAAACCCTCTTCCTGTTTAATCCATATAAAATGGGAAATGAGTTTTGAGAAAGACAATGACAGAATACTAGAGTAGTATTTTTTCAGGTTGTGCACTTTTATCAGATAATTTGTAAGACTGCTTTGGAAGCCAAAGAAAAGAATAGAAAATGCTGCCACACACTTCACAGGTGGCCTTGGGCTAACCGCTTCACCTCTGTTTGCCTCATCTTTCCAGTGAGGGTACCAGCATATACCCTACCTTGCTGGGATGGGAGGAGGGCAATAGCTTTGAGTTGTCCATCTCCATCTCCAAGAGTTGGGTGCATGGGTGGGATGAACAGACAGGCTGCTCTGGGATGCAGGAAGTCTGGGCTTCATTTCCTATTCCATCACTTGCTTCCTTAGGATATCTGTCCAACTCTCTCTATAGTCACCCCTTCTGGGAAAAGTGCATGATTTGGTCTCTCCATTCCTCTCCCTTTTAGCTCAAAGCAGTGAGACTGGCATAATTTTGACTACAACCCATCAAGCTTTGTTGCCCAAGTGGGCCCCAGCACACACACACACACACCCCCCACTCAGGGCTCTTAGGAAGCCAGAGGTCACCTGCAGCTTGCAGCAGCTGAAAACATTTCTGCTGTCTCTTAGGTCAACATCTCCCTGGCAACCAAGTCCCAGTGAAAGTCAATAGCAGCATCTTCATCACTTCTAAAATAGAACTTGGAGGCTTTTGGAGCTGTTGCCCCCAGTTCATGGGCTTGCTAAAAGCTCTTTTCCAAGCTTTCTTTTGGCTGCCCTCCCAGCACACTGCAGGCTCAACCACAGGAGGGCCAGCACAGGCAGCCTGCCGGGATGTAAAGCCTCCTGCGTTATTTCATTCTGCCCTGACCACAACAAATTAGGACAACTACCTTGTCTCTCTTCATTTTTAAGCTATTCTGGGGACAGACGTTTTCTTTGCAACCTATTGAATTTAGGTACTACTGTCTCTTGGCTGAGTGCCACCAATCCACAACTCTGCTGGAAGAAAGGACTGTGAGTGCTCCTTAAGTCTGCTGGGCTACCCTACTGCCCACTGAAGAAGCATTGAGTTATAGAGGCAATAACTGCCAGACAGTGCCTGATGAGAAGCAGGAAGACGCTAAAGCATCTGAACTTCTTTGCAAGCCTGCTCTGAACAAGCTCAAAGGACCTGTGCCTCTCAATTCCTAAGATAAAGTAACACAGAAAAGACCTCCAAGAGAGAAACAAATGGAAGTATGGCACTGGCAGGCTAAGAGGAAGCTGAGAAAAGAAAGTGAATCTCTCAAGACAGTGAATATGAAAAACTTGTACATTATGTTTGCCCCATAAAACAATGGTGCCCAAAAAAGTAGGAAAACCCAACAGGACACAGAAACTTAAACTTTTGCTGTTAGGGAAGAATTTCACTTCAATAAGCAATACTTCCATCAAGAACTAGTTGTAGTGGTAAGAAAGAGAGAGGTCCTCTGAGCACTAGTGGGTAAAGGCAGGTTTGTACTAGCAAGGTTTGATATCACCCTCCTGCTATCCCTGCTCCTCTGGCCATGTAAGAGCAGGGGCAAAGAGGTGAACCAACTCACAGAGAACTGTCCATCCATAGCTTCCTGGTAATTCAGAAATACTGAATTCTTTTCCTCCTGACATGTTTCATCAGACATTAAAAAAAAAAAAAAAAAAAAGAAAATTTTGTAGTCTGGAAAATCCTAAGATTTACATCTAAAACAGGTAGAGTGGTGGAAATTATCCTTAAAGATGTATGTCTACCCCAGCAGGGTGGTGGTCTACATACAGAGAAAGCCACTTCAAGGGAGAAGGAATGTTTTACCCCAATCTGCTTTCTCTTGAGCTCTCCTCTGCTCTGTACACAGGAGATCACAGCCACCTTTGACATAACCCTTGCCAATACACAGAAGTTCAGTTCTGAGGAATGGTGAAGTCACAGAGCAGCCTGCTAATTTTCTGGCTCTTTCCCAGCACTCCAGGCAAAGATAACAGTAATAGTAATTCAGACCAGTGAGTCAAGCTGGATCACAGTCCCTGGAAGGAAAGCCACACAGTGTCTTGATGGGGAGAAGGAGAGAACAGAATCAGAACAGAACTAGGATCGGAAGTCCTAAATAGGTACTTCATCTACTCATCCAACGCTGCCTTCTGATTCACGGCAGGTCCCTCACTGCACTCTACCTACAAGCTCCAGTTATGTCACATCCTGTCCACTCTGGGAGAGATCTGTCTCACAGTGCCCAGCTCTGCCAATTAAAAGGGTCAAAAAAAGCCAGGCTGAGCTTTTCTTACCCATGAGCTACTGGTACTCCTAGGACAAGTGGCACACAAAGCTCCTCAACTCAGAACCTACAGGCAGTGCTACACTGGCCAACCCATGTGATGACCCAAGCAGACAGAATCCAGCTCCTTCTCCCATGGTACAAATGAGGGACCAACTCAAGAACAAGAATCCTTGCCACTAAACCCACAACGTGGCCAGACCATTCTCATCGGGCCTTTGTATAACCAATAGTTTGCAACAAAGAGAAATAAAGCCATGAAAATACCTGATCACATCTGAGTTGCTCTTGAGCCTAAGCAGTAGCACTTAAGACACGTGAAACAGAGCTTGATCCTGGCAGTAGAAGTTTTTTCTTCAAAGTATACTGACATTTTACAACAGGTCACTGTGACAAACACAGTCACGTCCTCCTGAGAGCAATGCTGAAACCCAACACGGTAGGACTCAATCCCTTACAAGCCAGCAATGCCAGTGCCCCAAGGAGGTTAGCAACCATATCCATGCAGCAGAGAGATTCCTACAGGAATGGTCCCGAGACATGCAGAAATGGCACTAGGAAACAATTACGCTGGGGAGGAATTGGGACAGTGCACAGGCATCTCAGGTGACTAAAATCAGCAATGCCACACATTTTAACTGGAAATAGACAGGGCAGCCACTTGTAAGGCAAGAGTATTTTACCCTCCCTCCATGCTGTACAAAGCTGAAAAAACACACAAAGCCTAACTGCAACAGGAGTAGTGCTGCAAGAGGAAATCTGCACTGACGCATCCATCCCTGCCCTTGGGATAACACAGGCATCCTTATAGACCTCAGAAATGACCTCAAGGATATAAGCATCTAGAGAGATAACGCACATCAATAACTACTCAGTCCTCTGTGTAAGAGCAAGTGGTCAGGGATGAAGGGTGGAGGATACCATTCATTTGGCTTCTAACAAATGTTTGCCATCACCCAGGTCCTGTGAAACTTTGCACAGGTGAAGGTGCTAACCCACTCTCACCTTCCAGAGAGCAGGATCAAGCACATCTGGTGGGCAGACACTCCCTGCAGGTCTTCTAAAGGAGTCAAACCTGTGGGTAAGTGGTAAGCTATCTGCCTAAAGATAACCTGGAAATAGAGAAAGGGGAGGGCATCTTGTTTAAGCTCCTTGACAGATGGTTAAAGGAGGCAAGCATCGGCAGATGGTCTTTTTAAATAGAGAAAGCATTTCTGGTTTGAAATTGTTTCATATTTAATTTAGACAATTACAATTTCAGACCAAAAGCCAGAGAAGCTACCCCATAAACAGATCAAACTTCAACAACTAAGAGAAGAGACTCACAGACTGTTTAAAACTTAGCAGGGGCCGGAAAAGGGATTTGGATTTTGTTACCAGCTTTTTCTTTTCAGAATGATTAACTGACACCTTCAACCATTAACTGCGGTGTCCTAATCCACCCAGCTCCACCACAGCAACGCTCAGCCAATGTATGACCCATGTTGCACCAAGGGTCTTTCCAACAAACCCAGACTTGACCTTCCTGACATTGTTCTCATTAAAAGAAAGGGGAAGGGGGAAAAGCAAGATTTAACATTTCTGAAGTATTATCAAGTGCAAATCAATTTTTAAAAGACTGTCAGAGAAAGAATGGGAAGTTAATTTGGAAAGTCAAAAGCTGTACAAGCAGTAGTAGCTTACATTAGGGATATACCATACAAGAGGCATGTGGTTATTGATCCAGCCTTCTGTTTATCCTTTCACATGCTGCCTTCCAGGGCCCCCAGCCAACTGGGTGGTGTTGGGCTGCCCAGTTGCTGACAGGGATGCAGAGGGAGGCACTGCAGATTCCTTCCCTAGTAGCAATCTCCAAAGGGTGGAAAGAACTGGCGGAGTTCCTATCAAATAGCACTGGATCCAAGGTTTTAATCTCTTCCCATGTGCAGAGCCCTACAAATCTTCCAGTGAGGTATTAATCTCTTCAGAAGTTTTACACACAGGGATCATAGGAGAGGATATGCAAAGCCACCTTCTTTCTTTTACTTTATTCCACCAGAGAAACACATCATTAATGTGATGACAAGGTACATGTCGTGTGGCCCTAAGGCATAGCATGAAGGTGTTTATGGATGTTGGAGGTAGAAAGGTTTTTTGATATTCCAGAGCCACACATGACAGAGAGCACCAAGCTTTACACTCTCCAGGCTTTGCACTCTCCACAGGCAACGGAGAGAATTAAATCCCAAGTCACGTTTATATTTACTTCAGAAGAAAATAATTGTTTCATGTTAAAAAAGAGCACAGAACCAAACTAACAGTGATCAGTGGATCAGAGTCAGGGAATTAAATTCTTTGACAGTGTGGGTTCACCCTGAGTGAGTTACTCCAGCCAAAGCCAGAAGAAAGGCTGCAGCACATGCATCTGCAGCAAACTGCCATCTAGGAAACAAGAGTCCGAGACTTTTGGACCTGTGGGCTAATTCACTCACCTAAAAGAGATTCACAAGGACATAGGTGATGATTATTTTTAACTGAATTACTCCAATACTTGTTTGCTAACCAAGACCTTATTGTGCTGAACACTCTATAGCTAGAGATTGAGAGTAAGTGGTACAAAAGCCAGACACTAGTCACCCAACCAACCATTTAGTTTGTGAGATTTTGGCCAAGATCTGGACACACAGGAATGTGGAACTGATGTGCAGAAAACAATATTAGAAAAGGTGTATGGAGAGAAGGGTGAAGGGAAAGAAACAGATTTGGCACTAGAAGCATTAAAGAGAGCTGCTTTGAACAGTTTAGATTACTGTTATTGAAATGCAATGTCAACCATCATCAAGGAAACATGTGTTTCTACAGAAAAACATTGTAACTATTTTCTTTCAAAAGTGTAAACACAGGATTTAAATCTTTTTTTCTGGTTATGTTCCAACAAATAGGAAATTAACAACATCAATTTCTGTTTGCATTTGGGAAGGTACTGTTACCAGTTCTTTTGTATACCTTTGTGTTTGGCAGATGTACTTCTCAGATGCTGAATTGCCACCACCTTTCAGGTGAGATAACAGCCTGCAGTGGTGTCAGACACAATTCACAGCAGCAGCAGTTTGCAAAAGAAGCCTTTCCCACCTGGAAGCTGTGAATAAGTAGCACGCTGAACACACAGGTCCAGCTGGCAACCTGAGAGGACATGAGACGTATAAGTTCCACTCCTATGAACTGGGCACAGGATGCTTAATTCCAAGGGTAGATGAGAGCTTCAGCTTTACCTCTACAAATCAGCATCTCTCAGCAACATAGTGCCCTCTAGCCTCGAGCCGGGTTACGGTTTAAGCCTTGGAGGAAAAAGCTCACCAATATGAAACACTAATACAAAGCTTTATGTCCGATCTTTGACCTTATCTTTCAGGTAACCCATTGAAATGCTGACCAGCTCTAAACATACCTGACTGACGTGCAATGCCAGGAAACACTGTATATTCAGACCAATTTCACACCACATACGACACCTCCTCATGCTTTTCCTTACCAAAGCTGAATAATTTACCTTCTCTATACACAAAATCCAACCTGCATGTTAAAATGCAGGTTGTATTTTGATGAAAGCATCAAAGGATTTCATGCACCTAAAACCCAGAAACAGTCAGAAAGGGAAGAAAAGATACCTTCTCTACTTATATGATGGGCAAAAGCTACTCCCCTGCATGCTGCAAACTCCTGCAGGCAAGGACACTTCCACATGACACACTGCAACACTGGAGTCTGGGAAGGTTGCTAAGAATCCTCTGATGCTGTGCTATTGGCAGTAAGGTGTGAAAGAAGGGAGGTGAAAGATGAAAGAGATCACAAACACTGAGTCTGCCTTGATAAATACGTGAACCATCTCTCCCTCCAAAAAAGGTCTTAATGAGACTTATGAGAGATGCCTCCAGCACCTCAAGCCCACCGACCCCACAGGCAGCAGGGACTTGCTCCGCTCACCACCGGGCACTCTCTAGTGCCGTGGCCAGAATGGGGCAAATCGGGGAGCCGGGAGACCTGTCCCATCCCGTGCTGAGTGCTGCTGAGCCAGAATGGAACATCCCCCTTCAGGAGGGAAGGAAACTTCAAAATGATAACATTAAAAAAAAAGCCAGCAGCCAAACGGGATGAAAAAGGGTTAGGAAACGGAGCTGCATTTCCTCGGCAGGCTCCCTTTCCGTGCGGGTCCCCGCTGCCCCCGGCCGCCCGGAGCCCTCACCTGCAGCCCCGCAGGAGCAAACGGGGCGGCAGTAGCCGGGGCTGCCCGGGCCGGGTGCCTGCCAAGGTCAGGCGGGGGCCGGCTCCCCGGGGCAGCGCCTCCCGCCCGGCGGGGCTGGCTCCGGGCACCGGACACNGGCGCGCCGGGACAGAGCAAGGGAGGGAGGATGCCCCGGTGCCGGCTCCGCCCCTGCCGCGGCTCCCCCTCACAGCGGCAGCAACCCAGCTCCGCGCCCCGCCGCTGCCTCGGGCTGCGCGGCCAGTGCGACTGGAGGGGCAGGGCCCGGCCGCCAGTCCCGCCCCCGGGGGGGCGCCGGTGGGACGGGCCGGGCCGGGAGGGGACCATGAGGGGACCAGGAGCCACCCCTCCTTGTGGCAGGGGGCGCGGCCCGCCCTGAGATGGCGGCCGCCCGCGGCTTCCCCCCGGCGCCCCCTCCCACCCTGCGGGGCGGTGGCGAAGGCCCGGGGAGCTCTCCCTCCCGGAGCCGCCCCAGACCTCTGCCTGGATCCCGGCCCGGCCCGGCGGAGAGCCCGGGGTAGGGGCAGAGCGGGGCGCCTCCGGGACCCCATCGCTGCAGAGTGGGAACGAAATACCCTCCCCGAGCGGCGGCCAAGGTCAGGCCGGAAACCTGCGAGGGTCCAGCGGGGAGCTCAGGGCCATCCACCGCCCGGGAAGCTCCACTCTGCCCGGGCCCCGGGGCCGCAGGAGGACCAAAGCTGGAGGAAGTCGCACGGGCTCTGCCATGTGGGCTTTTAGAGCGATAAACCCATTTTGGCTTTTTGCGTCTAACATATATAGATAAATAAGCATCATCTTCCCCGGTCACACTTCAAGAAGAGTTTGCCCAGAAATCTGAGTTCTGGATTATTTTTTTTTTCAATAATGCATCATCACTTTGCATATGATTATTTCAAAGTTACATCAGAAACGGGGACTTAACGTGTGATCTTCCAGCTCTCAGCTTGTTTCATGACATTCATTAGCTATTCACCAAATTAGCTGAAGTCACTAAGGTGTCTTGTTCCTCTGAAGCCTCTTCAACAGTAACCCATGCAAATTTTCCAGTAGCCCATGCAAATTTTCCGGTAAGCTTCCAGAGTGCTGCTGACAGCTCCAGACCTGCAAGCCTAGGACTGCAGGAAGGTCTCAGCTCTTGGCCAAAAAGTGAGTGAGAATGGTCAATCTCAATGTGATTTCTTTGCACACACTCTAGGCACAGTTTCCAAATCACAACTTTTACAAGCGTTCTTAGCAATGAAACAACGATCATGAGATAGACAACAGAGTCACAGCCTTAGATACTTGAGCCTGAAGGCTGATGTTTGGAAGTGGTTGGTTTCAAACCATAGTTGGTTTCCATGAACAACTTAAAAAAGAAAAAAAAACCCAGGAGCAGCACCATCAGCACACAGCTACAGGCTGCTACCAGGTGGGAACCAGGTACCTGCTGCAGAATGCCAGGGAAAGATGCTCTAAGCCAGCCTCTCCTCCCTCCTCAGCTGCTACACAGTCTACCAAAACTAGTGCACTGACATAAAGTGCTGAAATCCATGTGTCCCACCCTCAAACATATACAGCTTTTGTTATCAGGAAGGGCAACAGAGGGGAACAGCCGATGTGCCCACCTCTGTTGCTGCTTTTCAGGCTTATCTTTTCTCTTTCAGAGCACTTTCTTCCCTCCTCTTCTTTGAGGGACTTACCACCTCTAATCCTCATGCATCACACAAGGCAGCAGAGCAATTATTTACACTAGAAACCTTTACTGTTTAGACTGGCCAAGAAGTCCCTGGTGTGCAGAGCAAACAAAGAAAATTCTTCCTGGAAAATGTAAATATTCAAATAACCCATTGATAAAAATATGCCTGGCGTGGCTGCTCTTTTGGGTCTTGGATGCCTCTTCCCTGTGAGCCGTTATCTCTATACATCACACATTCCATCCCCTTCTCCTGCCACCCTGTCCAAAAGGAATAAAGGGTCCCCTCCACCATAAAAACACTCAGAGTTGGCTTTCAAAACGTGTCATTGTGAGGGAAAGAGACAAAATAAATCATTCTCCAAACACCCTGCCCCATCCTTCCTGACATTCTGACTAATTGTCATCTTTTTACTGATACTCTTCTCATCTGCTCTTGTAAGGAAGGAGCTGCAATTTCCAGTCAAACCTGAGATCGATGCTTTGGGATAAGTGCTCCCTTGGTGTCTACCCTGTACTTCTACACCATCTGGTCCACTGTTCACCTTTCCTCTATTCAAGACAACTTGATTCTCCACCCACTGCTCTAGACAACCTTCTCCAGCTGTGAAGCCTGCCCAGCCCTTGTACAGCTCTGCCTCCCCTCCTCCTCCTCCATCAGCTGATGGTTTCCTGCTCACAGCCACCTTCTGCTCTCCTTCCTTCTTTGCTGTATCTGTCCGTCTACATAAGAAAAATGTATGTTGCTAGGGGCATGGATTGTTCTTTTAAAATATGTACAACACCCGGTCTAGTGGGAGTCCAATCCCAGACTATTGCAAGATTGGCAAAATAACCAAAACCCCTTATTATGCTGCAGGCTTGGGAAAATCTGCTCCTCTCTTAGCAGCAGCTGGGAAAATGAAGCTGATGGAGTTTCCCAGCCTTGTGCTGGAGAGCCAGGCTGCTGGGACTGGGCAGAAGAAGACAGTACGTAGTGGAGAGCACGGCAGGACTGTTGGATGACTGACTCCACATGCAGAAGAGCCTGTATCTGACTAGGACCGTGAACACACAGGCCAAGGCACTGCAAATCTGTAGGAAAATTAACGCTAGGGATTTTAATCCTCAATCTCCTCATATTTATATTTCTTTTCTTAAAGACTCCATTACCAAAACCCTATCATTACAGGGGAATATCACTGCTATTATTAACAATTTTAATACATATATTAACGGCTGATTTAATAATTCACCTTTACAGACTCATGCTTCCAATAAACCGCAGGGTGAGGAATACCCTGGGAAATTCGAACTTCTGAACAATGAAGTAAACCAGCTATTTTTAAAGCTTTTTTCCTACTTGTTTGCTTGGTGGGTAATTGGGCAAAGAATTTTTTGTTCTTTTTTTGACCAAACAGGTAATCACATTAGCCTCCCAGATCTAATAGAGCTACAGCCCAGCAGCCCAGACTCTGCTCCAATTACGGGAAAAGCTGATGCGTGACAGAATGTGTGTGTGACAGTCTCAGAGCTGGAGCATGCCTTGAGTTTTCATATTTCAAGAAGACTTTGTCATGCTGGCAAATGTTTCGTAAATACACATTTGAGTTGTAAATTGAAAACACTTGGATCACGAAATCAGTGAGAAAATAAAACAAGGGACAGATTTTCTGTGCTCCATTAAGGGCCATTCCTGATGCCTCTTATTAATTCACGATGTATCACTGTAGATAAGTAAACCCCCCTGAATATTAACCATACTACAGTCTAAGAAGCCTGTCTGTCGTGGCTCGAGTTGCTGTTAAAGATGGTTTTTCTTTCTTGTTTTTGCTTTTCTGTTTGCCAGGGCTGGGCAGCCAGGTCGAACACAACGTTTCCCTGTCCCGCTAGCTGGGAGAGGCTCTAGCGGTGCTCAGCACCCTGGGGGAAGCAGAGTGCCCCTTGAGCTCAGCCCCTCGGGGAAGGGGAGAGTTTCAGTGCTGTGCATGACAGATTAGCCACACAACTCATTACTGGCAACTAGAGTTGCATGCATAATCTGCTAGACATGGTGCTAGAGATGTGCCCCTTAGGGTTTCTTTGGCTCTGATGTACAACAGCACAACACAGGGCCTTTGTTACACTCCCATCTCAGCTTCTGTACTTACAAAACCTCAGCTTCTTAAAAGGGCTGCTTTCCCTGCAGTCCTTCCACCTCAGGGTTTCAACATACACATCTTTTGATAGGAGTGACAAGAATAGTAGAGCCTGTCTGGCATTCAAATCTCAAACTCTGAAACACAAAGCACGATGTGATCTTTTTTTCCTATTTTTTTAAAAGCCAATTGCATTTCATCTTCTTGGGAGATTACTGCCCTTCAGATGAAATTCGCTCTGGAGATAAATAGGCCCAGCTAAAGCGGTAGAAAGGAACTGAAGAAATCAGCTGCAGTCTCGGCAGAGCAGCCCCCACCCCAGCACAGGAGCGTGCCCCTTCCCCTCCCGGCCTCCTCACCAGAGAGAGATGCTTTATCAGCCCCTGTGTGCAATCCAGCATAATGGAAAAAGCAAAATAATCATTCCCCCTGCTAGCAGTGTTCATGCTTTCCCAAGGGCATAACAGCTTTTTCTTACATTATGAAAGAGCTGCTTCACCCTCTTGACTTAAATTATAGATTATCCTTTTCTTGAAGCAGCTATCTTACAACTTAACTCTTTCCAGACTAACGTTATTTTTCAGTCCTCTCTTACCAGTTGTGGATGCAGGATTTCCAACCACTGTGGGTGCACAGCACGCTCTTTTCAGGGTAGCAGCAGCAAATTTCAGACTGTTTTTCACCCATGTACACCTTGTACTTTGCCATTGTTAGGAAGGGTTTGTAGATATGTGTTGAAGTGGTTAAAAAAAAAATAATAAAGCAAGCCCAAACCACACTTTTCTTTATATATTTATTATATACGTGTCAGGCTTACATTTGAGACAGCTGAAGTTTATGAAACTCATCAGAGGTTTGGACTGGGATTCCCCAGGTTTCTTCCCGGATGCTATGCTCTGACTTCAGTCACTTTCGCTGTTCTCAAAATAGCACATTTTGAGACTGGCTTCTGCCTCATCTTCTGCATAACACTTGGCAGTCCATTCTTGAAAATGCAGGCTTGTTATGAATGAAGTCAGTCTCATAAGAAGCAGTTTTTCTTTGTATTTTCTTCCAATGTTACCTCTAAGTATGTACAAGGACACCAAGTTCCTCTGTATTAACAGATTTAAAGTTTCCACCAAGCCCTTTTAAAACTTGAATTTCCTTGTTCATTATTTCTACTCATTCAACCCCTTCTGAAACCAAACAGTAATTTTATTTGGCTGCACATCCACTACAGAAAGCAGAAGAATTTATCTGCCAATACCCAAACCAGAAAACATTTGAGTGATGGACTGTGAATTATAAAAATCTATCAATAGAACCTTATGAAAAGTTAGCCATGGAACTGCAGTTAAACCATGGATGACAAAAGCACAAGCCTGACACTGTAAGGAGAGATCTGTAACATGCAACCTCTACCACTTAGCAATCAAGAGCATTGATTTTTTAATTTTTTTTTTAAACTACCTTCATGCAAAAGTAAAGTGGTTTTCCCAGCAGAGAGGCTTCTTTAGGAGGAGCACTTTTGGACCTTCTCAGCAACAACATCATCCCATGTGTAGACACAAATAGTATTTTTTCCCCAGTCATTACCAGGTTAGAAGTTGTAGGGCAGTGGTGGAGTGCCTCAGCCTTTAATAGTAAGATCAGCTGCCCTCCAGGTACCCAGCCCCATGAGCTGAACAACAGGGACAGGGAGCAGAATGAAGTCCTCATAATCCAAGGGAAAATGGTTAGTGACCTACTGCACCACTAAAACACATACAACTCTATGGGGCTGGATGGGAACCAGCCAAGGGTACTGAGGAAGCTGGTGGAAGTGCTCACCAAGTCACTTCCAATCATTTTTCAGCACTCCTGGCTAACTGGGAAGGTTCCAGTTGACTGGAAGTTGGCAAATGCGATGGCCATCTATGAGAAGGGCTGGAAAGATGATCTGGGGAACTACAGGCCTGTTGGTCTGACCTTGGTGCCAAGGAAGGTTATGGAGCAGATCATCCCAAATGCCATCATGCAGCACATACAGGATGACCAGGTGATCAGAGCCGGTTAGCATTAGTTTACGAGAGGCAGGTTCTGCTTGCCTGATTTCCTTCTATGACAAGGGGACCTGCTTAGTGGATGAGGGAAAAGCCATGGATGTTGTCTACCTAGACTTTAGTAAAGCTTTTAACACTGTTTCCCACAGCATTCTCCTGGTGAAACTGGCTGCTCATGGCTTGGAGGGGCACACACTTCGCTGTGTAAAAAATTGGCAGGATAACCAGGCCCACAGGGTGGTGGTGGAAGTTAAAGGGATTTGACGGGCAGTCACAAGTGGTTTTCCCCAGGNACCACTAAAACACATACAACTCTATGGGGCTGGATGGGAACCAGCCAAGGGTACTGAGGAAGCTGGTGGAAGTGCTCACCAAGTCACTTCCAATCATTTTTCAGCACTCCTGGCTAACTGGGAAGGTTCCAGTTGACTGGAAGTTGGCAAATGCGATGGCCATCTATGAGAAGGGCTGGAAAGATGATCTGGGGAACTACAGGCCTGTTGGTCTGACCTTGGTGCCAAGGAAGGTTATGGAGCAGATCATCCCAAATGCCATCATGCAGCACATACAGGATGACCAGGTGATCAGAGCCGGTTAGCATTAGTTTACGAGAGGCAGGTTCTGCTTGCCTGATTTCCTTCTATGACAAGGGGACCTGCTTAGTGGATGAGGGAAAAGCCATGGATGTTGTCTACCTAGACTTTAGTAAAGCTTTTAACACTGTTTCCCACAGCATTCTCCTGGTGAAACTGGCTGCTCATGGCTTGGAGGGGCACACACTTCGCTGTGTAAAAAATTGGCAGGATAACCAGGCCCACAGGGTGGTGGTGGAAGTTAAAGGGATTTGACGGGCAGTCACAAGTGGTTTTCCCCAGGGCTCAGTATTGGGGCCAGTTCCGTTTAATACCTTTATCAGTGATCTGGATGAGGGGATTGAAGATACCCTCACTGTTTGCAGATGACAGCAAGTTGGGGTGTGTGTTGATCTGCTATGGCCATGCAGCACCAGGGATGCAACTCTAAAGAGCATTTTACTAGCAGGCGTCTTTCTCAGCCACTGGCCTAGTGACTGAGGCACAGAAACCACCTATGAGACAAGTGCAGCTTCTTCTTCTGGATTGTTTCCATCTGTTAGTAACAGCATCTGAATAAGCGACAATTACATTGTTCTGAACATTTTGATCTTCAAAGGCATATTGGTGACCAGCTCTTACTTATCATCTAACTTTGAGCATCAAAAGCATTGGTCTTTTAGAAAGGACAAAATACTCTGCAGAACAGAGGAACTGTTAAAGGATAGTGTAAGGAAGGCAGAGGAAGAACATACAAATATTACTGCAGTCTGTATAAATTTGTCCAGCTGTTTATGATAAATGTTCTCTTACTCCATTTTTTCCTGCCCTCATTTCCTCCCCTGCTTTCTAATTGCAGAAAATAAAATAGTACAAGTCCTTGCTTTCATTACATGTAACACCTGCTGCCTGCTCTGAAACAGATGTCTAAAGCATCATTAGGCAATTATTTCTATAGCCTTTTTCAGTGGGACTAATTTCAAACATCTTTGTGTTAAATCCTCCTTCAGCTTCCTCTGCATTTCTCATCCTTTCCTACACTGAGAGTTCCAACAAAAACTCCTCTCTGTATCAATTTGCTGCTGTTCTGTTTGTCCTGGATCACAGTACTCACAGAAGGACAAAAGGAAAGACTATAATTACTTTGAACTAGGAACTAAGTTCAAGAAATTTCACTGGGGAAAAGAAGACAAGGTGAGGGAAGAAAACAATGAGAGAGTATTAGCAGTGTGGGCAGTAGTTTCAGAACAGCAGCTGGCTTGTCTAGGGGTTTTCTTGTGGACATTACAGCAAAGAGTTTTACATGCATGCAAGGACAACTCCTACACTCTCCATATGAATGACTTAGATTTTGGCAATAGGAGGAAAAACTGAACTCCAAGCACCCTTTTTATTTCTCTGCCACCTTTGTACCTGGCCAAGGAAAGCACATGTTAGAAGCAGGTAGGCCTGTAGGGCTTGCGCAACTGTTGTTGGGGAAAACATTTGAGGGAAGTGATTCCTCCCTCCTATTTCCAAGTATTACAGTGATATTTGGATGAGGTCTCCACTCCTGGGAGGAACCATGGACCATCCAGGTCAGTAAGACTTGGCACAAGCTTCATTTAATCACTCTGGCTGTTATATAGTGATACATTTGCAATTTATCTTACCTTGTTCACAGCAGAGGGTGGGATGACTTTCCTATCTACCTTAAACTTGAGGAAGGTAAGAAGACGACCAAAGAACTAGATGCCTCAGCCTAAATCTGCTTAGCTGCAGCCACTTCTCCAGTTTTCAAGCAAGATGTACAGATGTTTTGGTCTTTACGTGCTTGTAGATTCACAGCTTGTTCATCGCAGGCTAAGGCAGCAGCTCACTCCAATTCTAGCTGGTTGGGAAAGACTGTTCATTCTTCCAATCAATAACAAAAAGCAAGCTAAAACAAGAGCTGTAGGACATGTTGTGCCAGGTTAATTGGCACTGCACTGTTCAGTGTTTAACACTTACTGAAAATCATTCCTTTAGGTTATTTCTTTCACTAGCAAATTCCTGGTTATGTTATGCTCAGGCAGTCTTGGTAACCTGGGCTGGTTTCAACTTGTAAATTACTGGAATTAGATTAATATAGTCTCCATTGTACATTTAAAAGATATTAGTGGAATGGGCTGGTGGCATCCCTAATAAGGTTTCTCAGCTTTGTACCCTGACGTAAATACTATAACTTTACCCAATTTTAACAGTTTGATTTGTAGTTTCCCCACTACAAATGTTTGCCTTGGGGTGATCTCTACAAGCAAACTTCAGTCCAGGCGGTTCTTAAAAATGACAAATGACAGTCCAGTCATTTCTAAAAGAGCATTGCAGAACAAGTACTTCTTGTGGCAGCTGAAGTTACAAAACTAGGTTCATTCCTCAGGACTGTCTTGCGTGTGGTTTCTCTAGTGTTGTATGACAGAGTTTCTTCCTTCCTCTTAATGGAGGCACTAACTTGGGCTTCCCTCTTCTACCAGTGCATCCATTCTCTAAAAATGCATGAGATCATAACAGCTCAGGGTCCTTAATCTCTCTTAACTAGCTACCAGATTACAAATGCACTTGGGCTGGCGGGACAGAAGTTGACAAATGCTCAGATGCTGTATAATCAGATCAGAGTATAACAACATCTTCTCAGAAAAAACAGGCTAAACAGAGACACACTAACAAGTAGACACACAACCCAGAAGTCCACATCGGGTTTACAGATGGTGTCTGCAATGAAATCTGCAAGAACATGAAAGTGGCAGGGAGAGGCAGATAGCTTGTCAGGGGCATGACTTGTGCTTGCTCAGGTTCAGACAAGACACAAGTGTTTTATTTTAAAATTATTTTGTACTTGGATACCTGCAAGAACACCACCACTAGAATATTCGAGGGTGCTACTGGGTCTTTGGGAGGGTGGGATGAAAAATAAAGTGTTGTCTTCCTGAAATCACAGCTCTTTCCTGCTGCAAACCACATGGGGAATAAAGCTCAAGAGTGAAGTGGATGAAATTTACCTCTTCTGGTGCCTAGGCAAGGAGTGAAGTGCAGCCTGCGGGAATGGGGACGGGCTGTGAACAGAGCCAGGTCAGTTAGGCAAGGGGATTACACCAAAACTTTCAATTGCCTGATACTGACAAGGATATTTGAGTTAGGAAAGAAAATGGGAACAAAGTAGAGAGGAAGGAGGTCTGACCAGGATCTGTGGTGCAGAGATGAACCATAAGGCTGCGAATGAAATGGAGAACCTGAGAAAGGACAGTTAGAGGAGAGAGTGGAGAGCAGAAATAGATGAAAGAAATTAGGGGGGAAGCCTCTGTGCCTCCCTGGCAGGGCATGTTGCTGGGAACGAAACCAAAGATCCCTGGCTCAGCATTTCCCCGCTGCCAACAAGCATCCACAAAAATGTTTCTGTAATTCTGGGGCTCTGGGAAGATGGCAACCAATTATTATAACCATTCTTTTATCTTTGCAGCTGAACTTTTGTTTGCTCGCTAGCCTGTAGGGCTGGGGCAGGAGAGCTGGGGCCTACACTGAAAGGCGTCAACAAAGAACACAGCACCACACTGACGGGAAGTTTCAAAATCCAGGTTGCCCATGGGATCTGAACTTGCTCCCTTCCCATTTAGAGGTAAGTAGAAAGATACAAATCTTTGCTAGGCACAACTTTTCCCCACAGGATCAGCTTACTCCCAAAGGAAACCAAACTGCATGTCTTTGACAAGCAGATTTTCAGGACTTTGTCTCATAATTCTCCATGTGGCTCCATGCCTCGCTGGCTGCTCAGCAATGAACTCTCATTCTGAATAATGAATTAGCAACTCCTTCTATTTCTGGCGTTCATCACTGGAATACATGAGTATGGACAGATCCACAATAATAACAGCTTTCAGTCATGTAGCCAATCTTTAAATTTTTCATTTATTATTTTGAAAGAAAAGCTTTTCCCAGGTAGCTTATGTAAAATACATACCCTCATGTGTACAAATTTACAAGCCAAAGGTTTGAGAACAAGAACAGTCAGAACTCATTTATCTTGATTTCTATTTTTAAGAAGTCATCTAAGAAGTTTTAGACAGAAGTCTTTAGTCCTTCCCTATGAGGGAGCAGGATTGCAGGAAAAATATTTGATACAAATAAAACTGAGACCACCATCATTGCCTCATAGGACCTGAAGAGCAAAAAGACAAGTCAGACAAAGCAATATGTGTGGAAAGAGAGGCAAAGAAAAGTAAAGCTACTAGGAAAAGTGGGTCTTGGATTAGAACTAAGTCCTGCTCCAGCATCTATCCATTCACCCACTCCCATACAACCACAGAGCTCTTCTCTAATAACTCCCATCGACAGATCTCAGGAGCTTTTAATGACTAACATTTTGAAAAAAAAATGAGGCTTATGCCTCACATAGGGAGCTGTATTATCCCCAATTTACAAAAGAGCGAAATGGAGGCACGAAGCAACCTCATCTCTCCTCTCACCTAAGCAGATGGTGGGGATTGAAGGTAAAATTGTTTCGTTTCCTTACTAGAAAAACAATCACCTTACATTTTGCTGAAATAGAATATTAAGATTCTTGGTAATTTTTGTTCTCAGGTGCTGCATTTCTATGGAAACAAAGCTTCTTAAGGTAACATAAAAATGCTGACTGCTTAAAAAAACCTCCATTTTACTTATCTGCCTTTTACTGCCATAACCGTTTCTATGGAAACTGGAACTGGCCATGAAGCAGTCCTACAACATGAATTCTCACTTGTCAGTTTTACATTAAAAGTGCCACCTTCAAAGTCCTTTAATAAACCAGTAATAATTGTGTTGCCTAATGACTTTTCAAATTAAACAAAACAAGAAAGCTTGCTTTCACCAAATGTTCTGCACAATATTTTGTAGGTGTG
Organism: Brachypteracias leptosomus; assembly: GCA_013401335.1. Lineage (NCBI taxonomy): Eukaryota > Metazoa > Chordata > Aves > Coraciiformes > Brachypteraciidae > Brachypteracias > Brachypteracias leptosomus. The sequence goes on from VYZX01023003.1 coordinate 446,698, forward strand.
GTCTCAGTCTAAAAATTTTAACAGTGTGCATGATATGACTCTCTTGGTTAAGGATATGATCTTTAAACAGAGAGACAGTTTATTAGCAGTAAAAGCCCTAGTGTGTGTAGGTAGACTTACATAAAGGTGACTTATACCAGTATGGGTATGTCTAGACTGCTGTCACAGAAGCACACTGTAGAGATACTGAGTAAATGGGTAAATCAACCGACAGTGAGCTCTGTGCTCCCACAGCTAGTGGGCTACTTCTGTGCAGGCATATGCATGTGGTATCCCCTGTAGGTACAAGAGGGGGAATGTGCTCAACCAGAGTAAGTGTTAGTCTGTGTTGGGTGGCTACTGTGGAAAAAATAAACCATGCAAGCTTAAGGCACAACTATTCCATAGTTTTCAGAATTAGAATCTGTGTAACTTAAATCTAGGCTCCCCCATTAATTTTACCTTAACCTTTCACTCTTGTAAAAACGGCAGGCTCCCTTGTGTTCACTCGTATTAATTACCTGAGTTAACTCGAGTGAGAAAAATCCCCTTTTCCTGTTCTTGGGGTGCAATCTCCAAGAGAACACACCCTACATCACAAGAGTCCAGCATTGCCAACAAGGACCAACTTAAAAACTTCCAAGGACAGGTTCTTTCTGAGTGACTGATTTGTCTTTCCTAAGTTCCTGCCACCTCATCTCTTGGTCTTTTGCAGTTGATCGGTGCCTTTAATTGAAACAGGTGCAGGACAGAGAGGGCAGACACTTTGTGTCTGTGTCAACCTCCAATGCATAGAAAAATAGGTGGCATGGGGTTTTAGGCAGACTTTACACACAAACATTTAAAACACAAAGTGTTTAGAAGCTGCAAGTATGTCCTTTGCAGATTGTATAGTCAAAGATGGAATCCTATTTTGGTATGAATTTATTTTAAAGAGACCCTAAAGAGCTACATGATCTCCAGACTATCCTTTCCTTCAATGTTTAGCTGAGCAGAGCTCCTTCCAAAACTCATCAAGCCCACACACTTGGCTGACACCCTCTGGAGAATCAGAGTTGGTCTTTCTTCTAACCTAAGAGAGGAGATCCTTTCCCACTGAGATAGCAGCATTCCTTTAACCCTTTCCCAGTAAAATCAGATTCTGCTAATAAAGAACATTTCAAGAAAATGGCCAAGCCAGTTTGTTAAACTACATGCCATGTTCTTCCATATGGTCCAAGATACCATATACTTCTTTTAAAAATATCCTTAAAGTCACAACAAGTAGGTGACTTGTCCATAATCAAGCAGTAACATATGGATAACTCCTAAAGTGAGTTTGAATTTAGGAATCATTATTCCAAGCTTCTTCTTTCACAGACAGCCTTTGTTTTTAAGCATCACTTCAAACTGATCAAAAATCAGAGCAGGAATCCAAAAAGCAAATCTCCCCCCCCCATGGCCAACCAGACCTTCTCATAGGCATAAATTAAAGTTGTAATTCCCCTCAGTACTGCTTCACTCAGAATCTGGACTTCTTTCCTTGACTTCCAGAAATATTCAGGGAGGGGGGAAGAAACACCTACAATTCTTTCTAAATCCTCTTCTATTTCCTTCTGCACAGACACATCCTTTCAGCACCTATTCAGGCCCATATTAAGATCTAACTAAAAGGCACCCAACTCAGAACAGAGCAGCAAGACTAGAAGTAGGGCAGCCTGCAGGGAAACCAACTATTGAGACCTGCAGAAAGTAGGGGATTTACAACAAAAGGATGATTCATGCATACTTCTCCACTATGGACAAATGCACCACCTCTTTAAGGCCAGAGTTTTCCATATGCCTCTGAATGCAAATGCCAAATATTTTGTCATGCCTTTCTCTTAGCCTATATCTCACTGCAGCCAAGACTTGGAATGAGGCTTATAATATAACAACAAAGCAGAGACCTGGCACACATGGGGCTACTCACTGTCTTTCCTCATGCACATGGTTTATTTTTCCCTGCTATGTCAATCCTTATAGGGCTTTAGCACTACATCTGCCTCCTGGGAGTCTGCTATTTCAGCTGTTACAGGCAAGGTGCAAAGGAAAGAGGAAGGATATATTCAATCCTTCATGCTCTTTTCAAGTTAAAGGCCTCACCTCCACACCATCAATTAAACAGATTAATTAAACAGAGAAGCTCCTGCAGCAGCAAGCCCTCTCTAAGCATAAATACTGAGCAGCTCTGGGCTTTGAACTGTGGCACATAACAGCGTTGTGATTATTCCAAATCAAACGTCTTGCACGGCAAACTTCTTTAGGCCAGTGTTATTTCATCAGTGTCTTGTGTTCCTCTGCCAGCACAGATATGGACAGTATTTTTCTTCAAAGGTGACAAGGAACAGAAGACACAAAAGGCAACAGGGAGCATGGATATTATGGGAAGTCTTGCTGGCTTTCACATTTTCTTTTCCAAAGCATCTAATTTACAGTTTACCATTTGTGATGTAGGAAGCAATTTAAAAATAAGCAGCAAAACGGTGGCTGATTTTGAGAATTCTGGTCTGAACAGAATGCACAATGACACGCATCAATAGTGTATGTGGTAGCCAGAGGAATCCAGACATGCTCAACAAGCAGTGGGCAAAGTTGCAGGACAGGGAAGGGATACAGGACCTCATTCCTGAATATTAGTTTTCAGAGGAAGGTGAGGACTGCTTTAGCAGTGGGAAAGCCGTGTGCATTCAGGCATACATATTTACAGACACGGGTACACCAAGGCTGCCAGGAAAGACAGGCAAATCTTTTAACTGTTTGCTTGCATGTCCTTTCTGTAGCTGTTATAAAGTACACATGAAAAGAGACATCCACAGCTATTACCATATGGAAAGATGACAAGATGAATCTTTAAGCCAGAAAAATTAGTCCTGACATGACCGCTTTGTAGAGAGCTCTTTAGTGACTTTTCTTTAGGGCTCACAGATCCTACCGTGGGGAAAGAGCCCAGTTTCTTTTCCAGCTCCCTTGCTGCATTAGGATATCCAGAATCAGTCTGATAGAACTTTCACTAGGAATAGCGAGGAAGTCAGCAAGAACATTAGAACAAATATTTGGACAACTTCTCTAGAGCTGGACAAAAGCAGTATTTGGAGAATCAGAGTGCTCTTTTTTTCCTACTTTAGATCATACCAGGTAATAGCAGCTTTTCATGGTCACTCAACTTCTCTTTATCCTGAATGGACCAGAACAAATGTATCTTATCTTCTCTTTAAAATGCCATATAATATCCTTCCATAGTGCTGACAACATCACTGTTACTCTCCAGCAGTTCCATGACACGGTGCATCACCACTTCAGCCAGAGAGGGGTTGTATCTCTGCTGAACACAACTCAGGACATGAAGGAAATGGCAGCCTTTTTCAGCATCTGCAGAAGAGAAGAAAAATGCAGCCAGGCATGAAGGAAAGACTTCAGTCTAACTGCCTCCTTATAATTATTATAATCCAGATTAGTCATGAAAAAACCCACAGCTTGTCTCAAAAGAAGAATGCCCTAGGTACTAAAGTAGAGGTGCATGTATTCAGAGGGAAGAGATTCAGTCTGTGCCTACAATTCTCCAATTATCAGCTATTCCCACTGACTTTTCTGGGAAGTTTAAAGGCTGTAACACTAGCAGCAAGGGTGAAAGTTAATAAGTCTTGCAAACTGTAACATACAGGGCTCATTCAGCACAATCTGATGATGAGGTTAACAACTTAAGGGTACCCCCACTGTCCACATATGCAAGCCATCCAGTTTCTGCAACTGCAGAAGAAACCAAATGAAAGTCCTTGTGCTCATACCAAAGTTCAAAAACGTCTGGAACAGGAGGTCTGTGGCCAGGACCCATAACTGCTTGCCCAATGCTGGCATCTTGTGGAAAAACTGCTACAGTGCAACTTTCATTCACCTAGCAATGCAATCCTGCACTTCAGAGGACTCAGACAATCATGGGATTAGAAAGTCAGAGAACTTCAGTATCAAATTTTATCTCCTTTTAAGAGGAATGAAATCTGAAAATGCACAAGAGCACAGAAATGTAAAAATAATCCCCTTTCCTAGAGGGCAAGTCAGAGACAAAGGTTCTTAATGGCTACAGTATTGCATGTAGCTACTATGTGCCTGGTGGAGCAGTCATTTGAAGCTCAGTTGTCCCAGTCAACATTTCCTCCTAAACCCACTAATCATCAGTGCTGCAGGCTCCCCGAACTCCACAGATGTGGAGTGAATTCCACTTGCAGAACAGATTTATTTATCTTTCCATTCTAACAATGGAAAACTAGCATAAATGAGACAGATCAGTACCAACTTCCTTCCTCCTCCTCAGCTCTCAGCTCATATGATGTAAGGTAAGTTTGACAGGGGTACTGAGAAATTGCCATGGGCCAGAGAGGTCCCTGTGTTTTGTTTTGGCTGCCTTTGCTCCTATTTTTGCCAATATCTACTCTAGAATTGGCTGAGCCCCAGAGCTGCCCTAGAACCTGTTGAGAAAAGCCACTGGTAGATAGGAGGCAACGCTGAGTACTGGTAAATAAACAGTTCAGCCCAATTCCTATTAGGCTGTGAATCAGACAGATATTTCTTTAGAAGTCAGCGATCCAGAATGATAAAAGACTTCTGTGGCTGGTGGCCAAAAATGCATCCACTACCCTAGGATGGTTAAGTGTAGAGAACAGAACAATGCCTCTACCTGACCATAATGACTGTTGTGGCAAACAAAGTGGGTAGCTGCATTTTGCATTAGTCATAGATTTGTCATAAGAAGGTCAAGGTGCCCATCCCTGATCTACAGTAACTTAGCTTAAGTCTTGACGAATTAGATTAGTGACTAAAGTGCTACCCAACAACACAATACATACTTTCCTCCTAGATGCTGGTAGAAAATGGCATCTTAGGGTAGCTGCAGGTGTGCGTAACCTAGGAACACTCCTAGCCTATGGCCCAATTTTGAGGGAATATGCTCCTTGCAGTGGAGTGCTGCTGTCCCTCTTTCACTGACATACTGGGTTCTAGCTTTTGTCTCCCAGCTGAGGTAGGCCAGGCTGTGATTAACTGTCTGACCTGACTACCTACATTAGAGAGGACAGAGTTATAAAACAAATACCATCTGCCCACCATGGACATCTCACACAGGGGCCATTCTGATATAATACATTTAACTTCAAGTTGTTCTGTTTTTCACTTCTCTATTAGCCTCATCTAAGCCTAGAATCAGAGCCAAAAAAACTGAAGAAACAATTCTGGACTAAGTCCACCATTTTGTAGTTCCATCTGGAGTCAAAACATACTGCCATCCTTTCCTGGCTATCTAAAGCCTCTAGATAGACCCTCTGTGGCCTCACACGAGGGCATTTAAGATCAGGGTGCTCGGAATTAAAATTGGAGCCAAGGACTAGGACTGCCATGTAGGCATGTTACAGATCAGGGTTTGTGGAGCTGTGACTAGGCATGCTGAGGATTTATTTCTACAACAGTTCCAGGCAGCTGGGTTGGGCCTGAGAATGTGTCACAACAAAAACAATGGGGTAAGGCGTTGTCTTGAAAACTGGCAGAGAAGTCAGTCATTGGAGAGAAGAGTTTGGTTTATCATAAATCAGTCTTCTTGTCATAGAAGATGAATATTACTCTTGAAGGAAAATGTGTAAGAATTTCTTGCAACAAACAAGCAAAAGCCCTTGAGGTATTACCATGTTCTTACTTCCTCACTACAAGCCTGCTCACTAGTGAAGGCCGAGCGGGTGGCTAAGTGCCATCCCACCAGCAGAGGGGGTCCGAAAGTTACATTGAGCTCTGTGCTCTTGCATCATTCACTGACAATACACCATCCGCAGTACCCTGTGGGCTTTGATGGAAGCTTCTTGGCTTTCCTTCTCAAAATCTTCTATTACAAGTGACCAGGGCATTGAAAAGGTCCTTCAGAAAACAAGCAAAGAGACACTGACCTGGAAATTGTCCTCTTTACAACAGGAAGCTAAGTAGGTGGAAAGCTTCAAGGAGAACAACAGGCTCTGTAAAACAGTTGCTATTTTTAATCTGCTTAGTATGGAAAATATGACCTTGAGGACTCAGGACTCTTCAAAGTCTTTTCTGTAACATATCTACAAGTTTCTCTCTACTGTTGACTCCTGACTGGGAGAAAGAACTTCCCAGCCTCTCATGAAGCACTCAGACTACTCTACAACTGTGATAATGCACAAGGGGAGTTACACCAGGCAGTCACTCAGTGTTCTGTATCAACTGTATACAGGTTTTGGCCATTATACCGGCACAATTATTAAAAAAACCCAAAAAAACAAAAAAAAAGACTTCCCAGGAGAACTAGCTGACGTATAAAACGGGCAGAGGAATGATTCAACTCTTACAGAGAAGATGTTTGTATTTGCTAATTGGATAAAAGACAATAAAACAATGTGATATGTTAACTTGTTGCACTGAAACGGCCCCAGGCAAATGAGCCCATCTTCACCTGCACACCCAGTAACATCTACTCCCTCCATCCCCCAAAGACACTGAACTTTTATCTTCATCTACAAACCTTGTCTACAATAGTACCACTGCTTAAGGTCACCAGTTGAAAGCTGAAAAACTCCTTCACTTAGCCTTTTTTCACTGCAGGATAACCATCATATACCAGGTCCTATAAGCACTATTATAGTTACGATAGTATAATGATATGAGCAATTTAAGATTATATGCTTATGTTCCAGTCTGTCATTTACTCTGTACTACAGTGCATTCTACCCCACAAAGAGCTGCACTCCTGCAGCAAGTGATCCCTGCTGACACATTCTGCCCAATGAACTGAAAGAAACCCTGTAGCAATGTACCTGTGTAATTAGCAGACATTCAAGTCAAACAGAAGCTATTGCTATGGCAATAAGACACAATAGGCTTGAGGGATGGGGTCACTCAGAAGCCACGTAAGGTACATTATCTGAAAAGAAGTGGATTTTGACTAAAATCCCTACCTGCAAAGAATAACCACCTGAGCTTAAAAACTACAGAGAATATCCTACTGACTTAAGTTTTATTGTTGACTTAATGGAGGTGGGGTTTTCACCTTTCTTCACAGTCACTTTTGTGTGAACTTCCCTGGAGAAACTAAACTAACAAGATTTGCTACTTACCCAGAGTGTAAAGCAACAGCTGCTAGGTGCTGACCTAACTTCATTATGTTTAGTTCCTCCCAAAATCTAAGTATTCACAAAAGATATAGATCTAAGATAATGGCTGTTTATTTCAGATGTGAAAGTTTTGCTTCCTGCTGGGTACACCTGCTCTTTCTCCCTCCATGCTCACAGGAAGCTGCTCTTGCACTCCCTCTCTTTTAGCTATACTGATTCACTACACCAGCAACTTATCTCTGAGTTCAAGGGTAAGGACAAGAAGCATATCTAATCCAGCAGCAGGAGGAGACCTTGTCATCAATATATCAGCACCAGCTCATCAGAGCCCTGGTCACACAGCTACTCACGCCTGGGTTTTCGACAGTCTTCTTTAATCACATCAAGGGTCACTTTCAGCAGTTCCTTATCATGGTCAGTTACCTGGAGAAAACAGAAGAAACTGGCAGTTTATAGCAGTCTATTTCACCATAGATGGCGTGGCTGTTGCAAAGCAATCAAAGGCCATGATGTATTCTAAACTAACACCATCAGAACCACACTCTGCATTATATACTGCCTCCGAGACTAATAATGGATCTTAAATCTTCAGTTACTGTTTTAAGTACCAGCAGCAGCATCCATGACTTAGGTGGAGAATGTGATATCCCAGAATAGAACACAAAGGAGGGTGCCTGACTCAGCAGAACAGCAAGTTTCATCCCACTTTGATAAAAAGAACTGTCCCAGGTTGCGGCCGTCAGCAGACGCTGGGAACAGCGGCAGCGCTCGTGTCTGCTGCTCAGTTACAAAAGAACAACTCAGTAGGTGATACAGGGGTAAAAGCAACAGTGAAGTAAGATGCAGATAAGACTTGAGTAAACAGCACCTGGATGTCCGGCTTTTTTCTGAAACATTTCTACTGTTTCTAGTGACTGTGAAAGTCATACCCCTGAACGCCTTTGCAACCACAGCTCAGTTTCTTACATGGTATAAGTCCTTGGAGCTACTAGGTTTCTGGAAAACCACTCCTTTTTCTTGTAGCATCCTTATTGCTTCCTTAAAAACACTGTGAATCCTTTTGGAACTGGAGTCACTCTTTGACTTCACCTGGATGGGAAGAAAGGAATGAAACAGATCGTGACAAATCTCAGCTCAACCTGTTACCAGTAAAAGCTCCAGATGCTTTCAAGAGCAAGAGGACTTCAGGTGATTTTGTTAAACATTTTTCTTCATTTAGTAATTTGCAAATCATATCTGTTATGCATGAACTAACCAACATCCCTGAGCTTTAAAAAAACCAAACACACACATAGCAGAAGCTTGTGCTATTCTGAAGGAACCAGGACCTCCTAACTGCCACCTTTGTATTTCGCAGCTGTCTGATTACATCCTGAGAACTCTTTTGAAATAGCCTTGTGATATTCAGAGGAACATTTGACTGTTTAGCTAACCAAGCTTTGCTCATATTCAGAGTTTTTCTGATAATAAGAGTAGGAAGATAGGGAGATCAGTGCTTTGTAAGGTGATATTCAGGAGGAATCCAAGTGCTGGGGAGTAGATCCCATCTCCTGATTTGAAACTGAGGAAACATCCAAGGAAAAAGAAGGAACTGACAAGAACAGTATTTGTTTCTTGTCCCCTTCATTTCCAAAATTTTAGACGCATTCTGGTCACGCTCTCAAGAGTTTCTCTACAATCTAATGAAATGAAAGGATAAAGTGCATGCAAAAAATTAAAGACAGGTATACAGAGTAAGGGAATAAAGGATTCTGTTTTGAGGACAGGTAGGAAGCGAGTCTTTTGTGAAAGGAGGACAATGTGTCTGGAAGTCCATAACTGAGGAGGTTATTTAGAACAAAGTATTCTGTGTTTGGGATACATCTAACAGAGTAGGAAAGAAGAGGAGAAAAAAAAAACAAACCAGCAGAGAAAAGCAGAGTTTGTTTGGAAGTAGAGCAGAACTAAGTGGAAAGATAGCTAGAGAAGTGGAAGGAAATAAGGTGTCAGTTGTAGAGAGGAGAAACTATGGGTAGATAAGAGCAAGACTATGACTTACTCTTCTCCATCTGTCTTACTATGTCCTTCACCTCCTATTTATGCACACAGGCTGCCTTAATTCCCCAACTGTTGTTTCCTCATCTGTTGGGAGCACACTGCACTCCCTGTGGTTTTCTTTGAGAACAGAGCTAAACTACTTCCCACAAACCAACATGAGATAACTAGAACCACACCAGAGCAACCAAAGCAAGATTTGCCAAGCCATTTCTTCAACTATCACTGTAAATGCTCCCACCCTGTTCTGAACAAAAGGATCAGACTTCACATATCCTACTTCACTCACCAGATGCACACACCAAAGCCTTGGGAGTGAAACAGGCACCATCATGCACTAGAATGAATTCACACAAATATGTGAAATGGACAACACATTAACTAGGGAAGAATATCTTTTCACAAAACATTCAATCCATTTGCAAGTGTCACAGGAAACTCCAACTACTTCTAAGTTTGGAAGCTGATGTACCTAACTGGGAATAGTTCAGAGATCCAATAGTGATATTAGCATGCATCACAAGTTTCTCCATCCCCTTCGTCCAGCTGACCCTCAGTATTTCAACAGGACATAGTCACACCTCTCTCTCTGTCCCACAACAATTAATTATCTTTTTTCTCTCATATCAACAGTCAAAAGATAATTGCCTAATAGTTCAAGATAATTGACATAGAACAATGGCTATTATTCTCAGTTCAGGTTTCTCCTTCTGTTCCAGACTGAAGGACTTCAGTGCCTGAATGTTTGTCTGTCTCTCTGTCCACCACAGCTATATCAGTTTGTAACAACAGACACTGCTTCTAATTACAAAACTTGACCATGCACCTGGACATCATTCTAGTCACAGCACTAATGCCACTATCACATTGCTCTTCATAGTGCCTCTTCTGATAAACTGAAGAAAAACATAAGATGTAACAGGAAGGATTAAGAGAAGAGTGAAGAGTACATTCTCATAGTCATATGTAAAATGAAGAGACTTTGCCACTCACTCAAACGCAGTAATAAATCCTCAAGAATCTAAGAAACTGCTAGCAAAGCAACCACCTCAAGACTCTGATCAATTTTTCATGTGAAAGCAAACATTTGGGAAAAAAAAAAAAAAAAAGATAAAAATATCTCCAAAGCAGCACAATAATTATTCAGTTTGGCTTAACACTGAGATCTCGTCAGAAAAGGGAGGTAATTAAAAACAGACTGTGTGAACTGACACACAGCTCAGCCTGGATGGATACTGAAACAGAATCACTAAGAACGTAAGTCAAGGCACTGACAGCGCGAGGCAGAGGCAGGCCTGGGAGCGAGAAAATAAGCAGCTGCCACATATCAGCACCCTCTCATATGTGCTGCAGAGTACAAGGGAAAGGGCTCCATGGCAGATGGACTGTTTCTGAAGAAATGAGGGCTCCTGCCCTCTTCAGAGGCTTTAATACTGTCCTGAAATGACAGGATAAAGTTTAGGGTGTTTTCCTAGTGTGCTCTTGAACGTGCTCCCTCTCCTCCATCCCTCCAAGTAAAGCAACAATTGAGGAGTTTTTGTGAACATAATCTGAAATGACTTATTTGGCTCTTTCAGTTCACCCAAAATATCTGCAGCACCTCATCCTGGAAATTCATAAGTCCATAGTACTTTTTCCTTATTTTTTTTTGTACCATACCAGGCCCTCATTTCCTCTGGACTCAGATCCCCCCATCAGAGCCAAGGTACACCTAAGCTTATGATTTAGTCTACTGAGCAGGAATCTACAGGAGACTGGACACGGGGCTACACACAGAGAGAAGAAATCTAGGACTATGAAATCCTATGTGATTTCATACCCCTGCTTTTATTTCAGGAGGAGATTGAAAAATGCTTGCATTTCAACAGTTCGAAAGGCTGTTGCTGTTAACATAGCTCCTTTTGAGTCACAAGTTAGTTATCACTTTACTTTTACAAAGCTTTTTATTTGAGAAATGCAGATATTAAGTAGTTTAACTGCTGATACAAAGCACCAGCAAGATTCAAATCTGGATTTTGACTTCACTTCTCATAATGTTCACAGCTCATTCTGAAAGGTGCCCCCCTTTGGCATGCCTTACTTTCAAAGGTGCACAATTTCAGGTTCCCTAAAATGCTGACAGGTGGGGTTCCCTCCCTTTCCCAAATCAGGTCCTTTTCAAATAAACAAAGCTGTACTTCCCAACACAGGAGTATCCAAAAATCATTCATCACTTGCACAAAACACATTTCTCCCTCCTCTCCAGTGAGAGAAGTGGCTACTAAATTTTACCATAACTACCCTCCCTCCCAAGAGAAGTCAAGAACTCTGTAGCAAAGCCAGCAGAAGAATCCATGTCTCCAGAATTAAGCTGATATTTTCACCAACATATATTGCATCTGATGCGTCTCACAACTTACTGGGATGGTGCTGTGTGACCAGTTATGCTCAGATCCTTACAACAAGACAAACTCTCTGTATAATCAATAGGTCAAAGAATGAAGAGTTACAGGAATTTGTTCAAAACACAAAGTATGTAACCTTTGGCTCATTATGAATCATAACACACCCTGATGGTGTTAAAAGTTTCCTGGTATAACCACACGTGATTCTACCCATGGAATTGCCCTTTCCAGTTTCTCATGCCATGTTTAATCCTTGGCTTAGACAGGTGACAATTTTAGTAATAGTGATTCTGGACATGTCAGCCCTGAAGTCCTATAATAAGCTTTGCAATATACATATTAAAGTAGCAGTAAAGCTTCCTCAAGAGGCAGGAAGACAAGCACATAGCAAATGCACTATATTATACCTGCAGTACAATGTACAGGGTATATACAGTAAGTATGAACAACACTAAAACTCCCTGCTTTAACTACTTGTCCTTGCTGACCTTGAGATAATATTCAAATCAAGAGAAGTACAAACAGCAGAGTCTGGAAAGCACAACTCAAGTTACGTGTCCAAGCTAGTGACATACACAGACTGGAATGGTAACACTGAAATAGCACACACTATAGCTATACAGAGAAGTGCTGCATAAAAATGGTTAATCAAGAGTGGCTGGTTGCAAGTCCTATTTAATCAGTTGAGAAACTGGATGGATCAAGTTCACATGTAGTCGTCTTTAAAAAAAGGAATCAAAAGCTTGTCCATTTGCCAAACAATTACCTAAGTCCAGTTAGTGCACTCTTTAGGTTCTCTAAGCATGAGATTACTTTCTCTGTTTTTTTTTTGCTTGTAGTCTTCCTCGTGGTACCCACATCTCCAGTCTCAAAAGTAGTTTGTTTTAAGGGATAAAGGAAAGCCTACATCTTAGGGATAGAGAGGGCACTGGTTAAGTGAAATAAAGCTCCACTGGTTTTAAAAATCATAACAGATATGTTAATTTTGAATTATTTTTAAAAACACTAAACCTTCCAATTCTCTTACCTATCCTCTGTAGACTATAAAATTCAATGTTCCCTAGTATATGTCTGAGCAGAGGATATTATTTGAGTTCTGCCATGTGGATCTGCTAGTGGGAA